>OZ005735.1:189290071-189890071 GCA_963930755.1 Eudasyphora cyanicolor | reverse complement strand
AGTGTTACCATTCACGAAATAAGCACTAGTTGAAAAAAAAAACGTTAGATTGCGGACCCTGTATATTTAGTTATTCCGATGATTACGCAGATTGTGTGTTTCACACACAATCTGCGTATAATTTCATTAATAATTTATTGAAATATGAAATGCGTTACGAATCACGGCGGATTTGTCTGAAACATATCACAGATGTATGTACCTGTGTTGTTTTGTATTAAACATATCACAGAGATAGTCAGCTACGTATTATTCAATGAGGGCTTCCACATTAAATTATTAAGGAAACCATGTATTTAACACACAGATTGTTAACCTTTTATTTAATATTGTCTTTTAATTTTATTACAATAACACCGTGTGTGCCCCACCACAATGTAGCCTGACTGGAACTAAATTCCCTCCCGCACGATATTGGTATGATAAGTTGAGTGGCGTTACCTTATTTTTTGTGAATCACATAAGTGTTTTCAGATATTTCCCCTCACAGTTAGCTGGGAAAGCGAAAAGAATGGTCACTTCTTTGAAATAAGCTCATCTTGTCTGAGAAATATAGAAAAAGATTGTACAAACACTTTTCTGAAGGAGCATGACTCTGTAGCTCGCCCGCCATCAAAAAGTATAATATGTTAAAGGTTATAAAAATCAGCGAGATTTTTCTTACAACACAGTTCCAAAATATTAACGGTTCCGATTATATCACAGATTTGTTTCATAATTTTCGCCAATTTTCTTGTAAGCTAGCACCACAACCTATTCAAAAAAGTAAAATCGGTAATGACTGGGCTGGCTAATGTGCAACTCAAAATCTAAAAATAGTGAGTACTGCTAAACACACATTTTCCGGGAAACACCCTGACAAAACACGAGGTACAGCAGAACCAACAATAAAGAACGTTACTAAATTGTTGATATATAAATCCAGAATAAGATTGGCCATTAACATTTTTGAGCTGTTCAAATCCATGGTTCAGTTGGCATTTATCCCATAGACATGTAGTAAAAATGATGTAGTACCTCTGAAGGCTGCATTAAACACTCGTAGATCCCCAATCGATGGGGGGATATCAAAGTGGTATTCAAACCCAAAGTGGGAAAGATGTCACGCTCCAGGCCAAGTAGTCTATCCTCGTTTCTACGGAAAGGTCTGGATAGACTCTATGATGCTTTCGTAAGAGAAAATCTGCCATATGCTTACAACAATGGTAATTGCATTTTGCTACGTCCAGAACGTTGTGGCTGCAAACTCGTATCATACGCGAACGACATTGAAAATGCAGTAACTGGCCCCAGTTCCCCAAAGTCGTCAAACATTTTAGAGTTGGTCCTGAATAAATTGCGCAGATGGTCTAGACTCAGTGACACCACTGACGTTAATCCAGACAAACATAATTGATTCTCTTAGAGCGCCCCAGTAGGCGAGTTGGTAGCGTACTCGCCTATGAGTTTGGGAGGCTCTGGTCTGTCGCTGCAAAATTCAGCCATATGGTCTTTGTAACCCGGCCTTTCCCCGGACCTTAAAATTAGAATATAAATTTACTTTGTATTGTAATTCATATAAAATAAAATAATTGATTCTCTTTACTAGGAAGTAACGGGTGATCCAAGTAGAGATACTTTTTTCAATAGCCTTTTTTTGACAGATCACGTGTGAGTCGTGTCATTTACAAATCGTTTAACTTTATTACGAAAATTAACGTTCTGTGAGGAATGTGTTTCGTGCACTTCGCTCAACTTATGGTCAACATAATCGGCCTACTGAGCGAACTATTCGCAACTATTTGACCGAATAGACCACGTCCAGCACGCAGTGAAGAAAATGTAGCGGCCGTAGCTGATAGTGTACACGAAGACCGTGGAGAGTCGATTCGGCGCCGTTCGCAGAAACTCGGACTGACGTATGGAACGACTTGGCGCATTTTACGTCGTGATCTTAAATTGAATGCATACAAAATACAACTTGTGCAAGAACTGAAGCCGCCCGACCTTCGTTTCGTTTCGCTCTATGGGCTCTTGAAAAGTTCCAAGAAGATCCGACGTTTTCGAGCCAAATTTTGGTCAGCGATGAGGCCCATTTCTGGCTCAATGGGTATGTAAACAAGCAAAATTGCCGCCTTGTGGGCCGGAGGAATCACCGGTCCATATTTCTTCAAAAATGATGCCGGTAAGAACGTAACCGCCAATGGCGACCGTTATCGTGCCATGATAACCGACTATTTGATGCCTGAAATTGAAGCTCGTGATCTCGTCGACATTTGGTTTCAACAAGACGGCGCCACTTCCCACACATCGCACCAATAAATTGATTTATTGAGAGACCACTTCGGTGAGCAGATAATTTCACGTTTTGGGCCGGTCGATTAGCCACCAAGAACGTGTGATATCACCCCGTTAGACTTTTTTCTGTGGGGATAATTAAAGTTCAAAATTTATGCGGACAAACCCTCTTCGATTCAGGCCTTGGAGCAAAACATCACGCGTGTCATTCGCCAGTTACCAGTCAAAATCCTCGAACGAGTCATCGAAAATTTGACTCAATGGATGGACCATCTGAGACGTAGCCGCGGCCAACATTTGATAGACATAATCTTCAAAAAATAAATTCCAAAGAATGTTCTTTCAAATGATAATAAACATTCCCCATTAAATTTGAATTTTCTGTTTTTCTTTCTTTAAAAAAAGTACTGAACCTCGAAATGGATCACGCGTTATAAGATTTCACATGTGGATGCTCCTCGACTAAATGTAACTGAACTAGTCTAATCTGAAAGTGCAAAATTTCTAAGTATGATTCTGGATAGGAAATTGTCCTTCAGACTCAATGTACTGGAATGGGTAGGGAAGGACAACGTCGCATTATATTCTTTTAGAAATGCTATAGTAGAAGAACGTTGGGGGCTCTCTCGCTCCTAAATACTTACATGTAGTTTACTCAATACGCACTGATGTGCGATCCTTCATTAGTTAACTGATGAAGGTTCATAGAACTGACTGACCTAAGTAACAGCGAAGCTTAAAGAACTGCAACGACCTAGTCTCCACATGTCATACTATATCTACTGCCGGTCGATAAGTTGTGACCAGAGCGGCATTAATATTAAAATGCCTATCAATGTGGAGATATAAGAACTACGGTCACATGAGGATATCACATTGTATCACCAGCTGAGTGGACAGCGTACACCTTCGAGAGGAACTTTACCACTAAGGTTTGGCAGAATACCAAAAAATATTTGCTTCGGATTATACTGTAAATAACTTAGTACTTATATAGCCCAATAACTTAAAGATCTCAAACCGAAATAATGACAATAAGGAAAAGACCAAGTGGCTAAGTCGCAACATATTGAACAAAACTGGTGTCGTCACTTTTTCGAACAGCCAGGGTAGCATTGAATCTGTGGAGGCTACATTCCTAAATTCACAAACAGCCCTCGACTGCCGCAGATCTCTCAACGAGATGGCTCATATGGGTGCCTGGACATAGGGATATCCCTCAAAGCCGATGAATTTGCTGGGAAAGGAATGACATTAAAAATTCTCGAAAAATTTGCATTTTTTGTGCGCCAGAGTCGACTCCTTCAGGGTAGAAAGCAAATCTGACCACAGTACCACCTGAGAAAGTCAAAATATCACCTCGCACTAGAGAGAAAAAACTGTATACGTCAGTGTCAGTGCTGACCGGACACTGCCTTATCGGCAAAAACGCCATGAGGTTTGGAATTGAGTCCAATGACTCCTGCAGAAGCTCTGAAGATTAAAGGAGTGGACAGCATTGCGTACCAACTTCGTAGCTGTTCCTCACTGAGAAATCGACGTCTGCATATACTGGGTCGGATTTTCTAGCAAGTCTGGCAGATCTGGCCGATATCGACATTCGTATTTTCGATAACGCTGTGTATCAAAGTGGATGGTTCCTATGAGGGGCCACTGCAATACTAGGGACCTCAATTCGTCACTCCGGCTGTCCTCTAACTTAACCTAACACAAAAGCACTACCACTCAAAAAAATATGTATTCCAAAACCAATCAGAACAAATGGCTTCTGCTTTCGTAAGAATTTCGAAAGCTGTAGAGGACCAGTTTTATTATCTACTATTTAATGAGATGCCACTTTGTTTATCTACTCCTTAGTAGGCGATCATTTGGGTTATATTCTCCGTAGTAGATGACCAGTTGGGTTATCTACACCCTAGTAGAGGCATGGTAGATGACCAGTTGGTTTATTTATTTCTTAGATGACGATCAGATGGGTAATGTACTCCTAAATGACCAATTGGATTATCTACTCCATAGTAATGACCAGTTGGATTATCTACTCCAAAGTAATCACCAGTTGGATTATCTACTCCGTAATAGACGGTTTGTTGGGTTATCTACTCATTAATAGACGACCAGTTGAGTTATCTGCTCCTTAGTAGATGACCAGTTGGATTATATTCTCCTTATCTGACGATCAATAAGTAGGGGTCCAATTGGATTTTTAGTAGGGGTCCATTTGGGTTATCTATACCTCAGTAAACAACTTGTTGGGTTATCTATTTCATAGAATATGACCAGTTGGATTATCTATTCCTTAGTAGATGACCAGTTGGGTTATTTACTCCTTAGTACAAAACCGGTTGAATTATTTAGGGTTCCATAAGTGTTGTTAGGGACCAACTTTTTGGTTTATGGCCAAAAATGTTTCATATTCATAACATAGATTAGTATACTGTCCAGGAAGAAAATTCTCCAAAGTTGTTCCACGTTAGTGACGCTGCGGTGTAGAATAGAAATCTTATATTCATTTAAAAGTATTGTTCTACTTGTCAGGGCAGGATAATGTCTGCAGGTCCATCTAGTTTTATAAAACTACAATTCACATAAAAAAATACTTCATTGGATTGATTGTCTAGATTTGTACTAATATTCCTATTCTACACCGTACTGCCTATTACATATACGAGTATAACATGTATGTAGCTTTTAATAGACCTCTACCGCAAGTGTTGTGTTAATAACCCGTTTCAGCAATTGGAAAAATACGCCCCTTTAAATAGACGTAGCAGATGTTTTAATTATTGGTCTATGACGACGTCTTCGTCCTAGTTGCACAATACAAAACCTCATAGTTTAATAGATTACAGGCGTCATTCTCTGCTAACCACAAGAATGGCAACTAAACTAAACGCAACGTTTTCATAAATTCTTTCTAATTGTGCAAAAGTCCGCCGTAGTTTATGGGGCCAATGATTTTTAAGAAGATTTTCGTTTCGAAATCATGACATATTTTGCGATTATCTGTTTCGTTACATATACTATCTATCACAACTTGGTTATTGCAAATGACTTAACTCTTCTCCTGCTGATGTTGTGTCTAATTGGAACTGGAATACAGGTTGATATACGACAAAATCACGATTACTTTCAAATCCATTCGAGTTTGAAAATTTTGTCCTCCTCTCGTTCAGGGTAAAATAAAATTTATCAATGTGGACAAATTGAAATTATATACGCTGAATACGAGTGCAAGGATGAACATTACTAAAGGCGTTTGAACAACTACCTGGACCAGTCCAAATACATTATGTATGTTTTACTACACTTCTATGCCATCCTAACGTTAGCTATAATCGCAGTTCCGCTACGATCAACTTTTCTATAAGAAAATTCATCAACGATGAACTTTTCTATAAGAAAATTCATCAACGATGAACTTTTCTATAAGAAATGTCATCAACGATGAACTTTTCTATAAGAAAAGTCAATCAACGATGAACTTTTCTATAAGAAAAGTCAATCAACGATGAACTTTTCTATAAGAAAAGTCATCAACGATGAACTTTTCTATATGAAAAGTCATCAACGATCTAGTTTTCTATAAGAAAAGTCATCAACGATGAAGTTTTCTATAAGAAACGTCATCAACGATGAAGTTTTCTATAAGAAAAGTCATCAACGATGAACTTTTCTATTAGAAAAGTCATCAACGATGAAGTTTTCTATAAGAAAAGTCATCAACGATGAACTTTTCTATAAGAAATGTCATCAACGATGAAGTTTTCTATAAGAAAAGTCATCAACGATGAAGTTTTCTATAAGAAAAGTCATCAACGATGAAGTTTTCTATAAGAAAAGTCATCAACGATGAAGTTTTCTATAAGAAAAGTCATCAACGATGAACTTTTCTATAAGAAAAGTCATCAACGATGAACTTTTCTATAAGAAAAGTCATCAACGATGAACTTTTCTATGAGAAAAGTCATCGGCGATGAACTTTTCTATAAGAAAATTCATCAACGATGAACTTTTTCTATAGGAAAAGTCATCAACGATGAACTTTTTCTATAGGAAAAGTCATCAAAGATGAACTTTTCTATAGGAAAAGTCATCAAAGATGAACTTTTCTATAGGAAAAGTCATCAAAGATGAACTTTTCTATAGGAAAAGTCATCAAAGATGAACTTTTCTATAGGAAAAGTCATCAATTATGAACTTTTCTATAGGAAAAGTCATAAATTATGGCCTTTTCTATAATTAAAGTTATTAACGATGAACTTTTCAATAAGAAAAGTCATCAACGATGATTTTTTATAAGAAAAAATTACAATACCCGTCAAAGCGACATGTACAGTGGTACCTTATAACTCTGCATTGGTCGGGTTCACATCAAGACCATTATTATAATCCCATATTGCGGCGGTATGTGGGATGGTCCTTCGGATATGAGGGTTTCGCTTTAAGTAGAGTTAGCGGTCAACCGTTACATATCCAAATGTATACGTGTATGACATATATTTTTTATAGAGCACGTGCTATGATAATAACGCTCTTCCGTAATTAGACAAATACGCCCCTTTCAACAGAGGGAACACCTGTTTTAGTTATTGTCATGAAATATCCGCGACTTCAACGTCCTGCTCCTTTTTAATTGTTCAGTATAAATACTAATATTTTAATAGTTTGCAACATCAGTTCTTTGCAAACCATAAGTATGGCTAACAAGTCTAAACTAAAACTCACTCCATCGGAACGTTTTCATAAATTCTTCATAATTGTGCAAACATCTGCCGCAATTTGTGGGGCTAATGTTTTTCCAAAGGATTATCGTTTTGGAGTCATGGGTCGTATTGTTGGAACGATTATGATACTCTTCACATGCTTCACCACATATACCATATATCATAGCGTAGTTATTGCGAAGGACCTGACTCAACTCGTACAGTTATTGTGTATAGTTGGAACTGGAATACAGGTAGATATAGAACAGAATCAGAATTGCTTTCATATCCATTCGAGTTGAAGAATTTCTCCCCGTTTCTCTCAGGGTATAACCAAATTTATCAATGCCATTTCCAATGCTAAGAAAATGCGATTTCTGAGTGGACAAATTGAAATTATCTACGCTGAATACGAGTGCAAGGATGAACATTATCGGCGGCATTTGAACCAGTGTCTGGGCCAGGTCAAATACATTATGAATATCTTACTGCAGATCTATTTCATCCTAACGGCTGCTTTAGTCGCAGTTCCGATCTATTATCGTTTCATTTTGGATACAAAACTTGAAGTACTTCATCTCCTCATACCGGGCATCGATATCGACACTGAGTGGGGGTTTACTGTTCATCAAGTGTTCCATTCAGTGTTGGCATTTATGGCTTCATTTGGGAATTTTGCATCGGATACCATGTGTTTTGTAATTGTGGTCCATATACCGTTGATGAAAAATATTCTCAAGCGTAAATTTGATGAAATGGACGAGATGCTGCGTTTAGATCCGGGAAACCGAAAACAGTCGCAGGCTATGTTAAGGGATATATTTCAATGGCATCAGAAATATATAGTGTGAGTAGCTGTGGTATACAGAAGAAACATCACATATATGTCCAATGTACATTTGGGTAGTTCTTTCTCAAGTGTCAAAAATTAGATCTTTCTCAAATTCTCCGAAAATCTTGCCCTAGTATGTGGGAGTATTGACCCACAATATTAAAAAATTAAATTAAAATTGGAGGCAGGGGTGAGATCAAAGTTCAGAAAAATTTATTTTTCCTGTGTAATGGTTTGTTGCAGTTAATTTTAATGCTACAAAGCATAAGACATTTAAAATAGAAAATATCATTTCTTAAAGCTTTTTCCGTGTACTTTACAAACTTTATCTAAAAAAGTTTATTTCGGTCACTTTTCGGGAAAAAAATATAAATTGCGATATCTCAGAATTGATTTAATTTTTTTCCTTATATTTTTTATAAGAAATGGTACAATGGTACTCTACCAATGGTGTAAATTTTGGAGTGGGCACAACTTTGGTTCAGAAAAAAATTAGATCGATTCTGAGATATCTCAATTTACATTGTTGTTTCCGCGAAAAGGGACCGAAATAAAGTGTTTAAATTAGTCGATCAAATCACTTTTCTACAATGAATTTTGCTAGAAGAAAAAGTTCTTCGCAAAAGTCGTCACCGATGAACTTTTATATAAGAAAAGTCATCAACGATGAACTTTTCTATAGGAAAAGTCATCAACGATGAACTTTTCTATAGGAAAAGTCATCAACGATGAACTTTTCTATAAGAAAAGTCATCAACGATGAACTTTTCTATAAGAAAAGTCATCAACGATGAGCTTTTCTATAAGAAAAGTCATCAACGATGTACTTTTCTATAAGAAAAGTCATCAACGATGAACTTTTCTATAGGAAAAGTCATCAACGCTGAACTTTTCTATTGGGAAAGTCACCAACGTTGAATTTTTCTATAGGGAAAGTCATCAACGATAAACTTTTCTGTAGGAAAAGTCATCAACGTTGAATTTTTCTATAGGGAAAGTCATCAACGATAAACTTTTCTATAGGAAAAGTCATCAACGATAAACTTTTCTATAGGGAAAGTCACCAACGATGAGCTTTTCTATAGGAAAAGTCATCAACGATGAACTTTTCTATAGAAAAAGTCATCAACGATGAACTTTTCTATAGGAAAATTCATCAACGATGAACTTTTCTATAAGAAAAGTCATCAACGATGAACTTTTCTATAAGAAAAGTCATCAACGATGAACTTTTCTATAAGAAAAGTCATCAACGATGAACTTTTCTATAAGAAAAGTCATCAACGATGAACTTTTCTATAAGAAAAGTCATCAACGATGAACTTTTCTATAAGAAAAGTCATCAACGATGAACTTTTCTATAAGAAAAGTCATCAACGATGAACTTTTCTATAAGAAAAGTCATCAACGATGAACTTTTCTATAAGAAAAGTCATCAACGATGAACTTTTCTATAAGAAAAGTCATCAACGATGAACTTTTCTATAAGAAAAGTCATCAACGATAAACTTTTCTAGAAGAAAAGTCATCAACGATGAACTTTTCTAGAAGTCATCAACGATGAACTTTTCTAGAAGAAAAGTCATCAACGATGAACTTTTCTAGAAGAAAAGTCATGAACTTTTCTAGAAGAAAAGTCATCAACGATGAACTTTTCTAGAAGAAAAGTCATGAACTTTTCTAGAAGAAAAGTCATGAACTTTTCTAGAAGAAAAGTCATCAACGATGAACTTTTCTAGAAGAAAAGTCATGAACTTTTCTAGAAGAAAAGTCATGAACTTTTCTAGAAGAAAAGTCATCAACGATGAACTTTTCTATAAGAAAAGTCATCAACGATGAACTTTTCTATAAGAAAAGTCATCAACGATGAACTTTTCTATAAGAAAAGTCATCAACGATGAACTTTTCTATAAGAAAAGTCATCAACGATGAACTTTTCTATAAGAAAAGTCATCAACGATGAACTTTTCTATAAGAAAAGTCATCAACGATGAACTTTTCTATAAGAAAAGTCATCAACGATGAACTTTTCTATAAGAAAAGTCATCAACGATGAACTTTTCTATAAGAAAAGTCATCAACGATGAACTTTTCTATAAGAAAAGTCATCAACGATGAACTTTTCTATAAGAAAAGTCATCAACGATGAACTTTTCTATAAGAAAAGTCATCAACGATGAACTTTTCTATAAGAAAAGTTATCAACGATGAACTTTTCTATAAGAAAAGTCATCAACGATGAACTTTTCTATAAGAAAAGTCATCAACGATGAACTTTTCTATAAGAAAAGTCATCAACGATGAACTTTTCTATAAGAAAAGTCATCAACGATGAACTTTTCTATAAGAAAAGTCATCAACGATGAACTTTTCTATAAGAAAAATCATCAACGATGAACTTTTCTATAAGAAAAATCATCAACGATGAACTTTTCTATAAGAAAAATCATCAACGATGTACTTTTCTATAAGAAAAGTCATCAACGATGAACTTTTCTATAAGAAAAGTCATCAACGATGAACTTTTCTATAGGAAAAGTCATCAACGATAAACTTCTCTATAGGAAAAGTCATCAACGATAAACTTTTCTATAGGAAAGTCATCAACGATGAACTTTTCTATAGGGAAAGTCATCAACGATGAACTTTTCTATAGGGAAAGTCATCAACGATGAACTTTTCTATAGGGAAAGTCATCAACGATGAACTTTTTCTATAGGAAAAGTCATCAACGATGAACTTTTCTATAGGAAAAGTCATCAACGATGAACTTTTCTATAAGAAAAGTCATCAACGATGAACTTTTCTGTAGGAAAAGTCATCAACGATGAACTTTTCTATAGAAAAAGTCATCAACGATGAACTTTTCTATAGGAAAGGTCATCAACGATCAACTTTTCTATAGAAAAGTCATCAACGATGAATTTTTCTATAGGGAAAGTCACCAACGATGAGCTTTTCTATAGGAAAAGTCATCAACGATGAACTTTTCTATAAAGTCATCAACGATGAACTTTTCTATAGGAAAGTCATCAACAATGAACTTTTCTATAGGAAAAGTCATCAACGATGAACTTTTCTATAGGAAAAGTCATCAACGATGAACTTTTCTATAGGAAAAGTCCTCAACGATGAACTTTTCTATAGGAAAAGTCCTCAACGATGAACTTTTCTATAGGAAAAGTCCACAACGATGAACTTTTCTATAGGAAAAGTCATCAACGATGAACTTTTCTATAGGAAAAGTCATCAACGATGAACTTTTCTATAAGAAAAGTCATCAACGATAAACTTTTCTAGAAGAAAAGTCATCAACGATAAACTTTTCTAGAAGAAAAGTCATCAACGATGAACTTTTCTAGAAGTCATCAACGATGAACTTTTCTAGAAGAAAAGTCATCAACGATGAACTTTTCTATAAGAAAAGTCATCAACGATGAACTTTTCTATAAGAAAAGTCATCAACGATGAACTTTTCTATAAGAAAAGTCATCAACGATGAACTTTTCTATAAGAAAAGTCATCAACGATGAACTTTTCTATAAGAAAAGTCATCAACGATGAACTTTTCTATAAGAAAAGTCATCAACGATGAACTTTTCTATAAGAAAAATCATCAACGATGTACTTTTCTATAAGAAAAGTCATCAACGATGAACTTTTCTATAAGAAAAGTCATCAACGATGAACTTTTCTATAGGAAAAGTCATCAACGATAAACTTTTCTATAGGAAAAGTCATCAACGATAAACTTTTCTATAGGAAAGTCATCAACGATGAACTTTTCTATAGGGAAAGTCATCAACGATGAACTTTTCTATAGGGAAAGTCATCAACGATGAACTTTTCTATAGGGAAAGTCATCAACGATGAACTTTTTCTATAGGAAAAGTCATCAACGATGAACTTTTCTATAGGAAAAGTCATCAACGATGAACTTTTCTATAAGAAAAGTCATCAACGATGAACTTTTCTGTAGGAAAAGTCATCAACGATGAACTTTTCTATAGAAAAAGTCATCAACGATGAACTTTTCTATAGGAAAGGTCATCAACGATCAACTTTTCTATAGAAAAGTCATCAACGATGAATTTTTCTCTAGGGAAAGTCACCAACGATGAGCTTTTCTATAGGAAAAGTCATCAACGATGAACTTTTCTATAAAGTCATCAACGATGAACTTTTCTATAGGAAAAGTCATCAACGATGAACTTTTCTATAGGAAAAGTCATCAACGATGAACTTTTCTATAGGAAAAGTCATCAACGATGAACTTTTCTATAGGAAAAGTCATCAACGATGAACTTTTCTATAGGAAAAGTCATCAACGATGAACTTTTCTATAGGAAAAGTCATCAACGATGAACTTTTCTATAGGAAAAGTCATCAACGATGAACTTTTCTATAGGAAAAGTCATCAACGATGAACTTTTCTATAGGAAAAGTCATCAACAACAAATGTTTGTGTCATGTATATTAAAAACATAATTATTCCCCTTCCTTTTGCGGACGGTAATGAAAATGAATTCAAATTCTATATTTTCAGTTTTACCAACGTTACGAAAGACGCATTTTTCTGGGTAATATTTGTACAAGTTGTCACCGCTACCAAAGGAATTGTCTGTATGATTGTTTGTCAATTTCTGGGTATTTGGCCGGTAGCACCGGTTTTCTTGTTGTACTCCTTTGCCATACTCTATAGTTATTGTGCCCTTGGCAATTTGGTGGAAATTGCAGTTGAGTATGAGAGTTTCTTTGCACTGAAGAAGGTATCCTAATATTAAAGACAATAGCATTGATTTGGGGTCTATTCAATAGAAAATTTGATCCATTTTTCCCACAGCAGAAAATCGCCGAACAAGTAAAACGCGTCTAACTGTTATGTCTCTCACAAACAAACTTAACTAAGAACATATGTTCGAGACAAGTACGCCAACATAAAACAAACGCTAATCGAATGCACTTAGCCCGAGAAGTTAAAGTAAAAATTATCTTTTCTTTTGAACATACTTCGTATGTTTAGCATAATGGTATTGGATACTTGTGTATGAATTATTTTAATTTATGCCAATGTTTTCAATATTATTTTTTTCAGTGTGGGTATATAACTTTTTTATACTAAACATTTATATTGCGTTGTTTCAGAATGATGATGTGACTACACTTATATACGATTGTTTGTGGTATGAGCTGTCGGTGCCAGAGCAAAAAATGATACTGATAATGTTGCGTGAATCTCAGAAGCCTCAGGGTCTCACTGTGGGAGATGTCCGACCACTATCCTTGAATACCGCTTTGCAGTTGACCAAAACCATCTACACGGTGGCCATGCTTTTAAATGAATCATTGAATTAATTTCTCCACTATGTATTGATAGCATTTCATTTTTAATTGAAGGAGAATTATTTTTTTGTAATATTCTTAGTTGTAAACGGAATTACATTTATTTACACGTAGAACATGCTTAACTTGCATCATGAATGGTATAGTAATGACGGGAACCGCTTACCCAGCAAATGCTGCAACCACCAATCAATCGTTGTCAGATGGTTGGTTGGTTGTCTCGGCTCAAGATGTTAACAATCAAATAATACTTTTATATCATATACATGCTTAATTTGCATTGGTATGTTAGTTTAACCGCTATAAAATAAATAAATACACAGTAAGTGCACCCCAGGCACGCAAGTAAAAAGCTAAACATTCTTACTGTCGTTTAATATATTTGCAACATTCGATTATAGCGCATCCACCTTCAGCCCCAAGTCTTGTTATGATCGGTGGGGCGAATAGAACAAGTCTTGGCACGAGTGTGACTGACACGTCACAGGCGTTATACTAAGTTCAATATATGTATATAGAACAAGCCAAATAGCTTCTATGATTTTTGCATAGAATCTAAAATATGAAGTGAACTAGGCCGGCAATGGATGTAAAACATATACATATACGTAAACAAATCTTCATATCGTCATCAGAAACGAAAAAGGGCGTAACAAGACAAATGGAAATTCAGTGTTTGATGGATTTTGGTTCACTGCATCAAAAGACACATCCTGACAAATTTTTAGCGACCTATTATCAAAAATGTGCGAATTTATTACTGAAATTCAAAAGAGCCTAACAACAAATTATTTCTTTTTTCATAGTTAAAAAATCCTATTTCACGTAATTTTCACAAACAAGTTATAACGGGGTTTCCAATAGGGATGATATGATTTTGAAGTGGCCATTTGTAATATGTCATGATCTGTCATTTGTTTTTCATTGTATTCAGTAGTGTTTACAATGTCATCATGGAGCGATATACACGAGAACAACGTTTACAAATTATTTAGTTTTATTATCAAAATAATCGTTCTCCAATTGCAACTTTTCGTCCACTAAGCCAATTTTTTTAAAATCCAAAAAAAAAATATTTTCCATTCGACCTACGCGACCTTGACACCCATGAGCAATATTTTAGCTCTCATTAAGAGCTATCTTTTTGCCACTGACCGATTCCCGATCCGACAAGCCGTTTTTTTTTCAAAGAAATCATATCACTCTTATTGGAAAACCATGTAGTACACATAGTTCCGTAAAAAATTGGCGTTATTGCCTTCATTCCTTGGTTATTTTTGGTAAAAATAAGAAAAAATATTTTTCTGAATTTCCCTATTTTTACAATGTGGGTCATAATTTATATATTTATCCATAGATTTTTTGCAAATAGCCATTGTTTTATTCGTTAGGATGATCCTAGCTTTCAAAAAATTAACAAACTAATTTTTTTCGAGTTTTTACGTTTTTTTCGAGCCAGCAAAAAAACTTTTTTTGAAAAAGTAGTTTCTGTATCTGTTAATGACATCTACTAAACTTATATTTCTACCTGAAAGTGATATGTTCAGTATTTCTAGCCCTCATAATTCCTTTAATTAAATTAACTTCCCGGCTTTATCAAGCTTATACTTCATATTGTCCAAATACCAAAGGTAACTTCCATGAAAATTAGAATTTTAGAAAAAAGTGTTAAAAAAAATTTACTTAAAAATGTTTTTATTTTTGGTTTCATAAAATAGTATGCCTCAATCTATACAAAAAAAGTTTTTAGATCTCTGATACAGTATGACCCGATACGATAAAGGCTGCAGTGTAGTATAGAAATTTTACAAAGGGTGTTTTTTCACGGAGGAGTCACATTCCAACCAGGCTATGAAGCCGACGCGGCGCAAACCGGCGGCGCGCCATCGCCGATGATTTTTTACAAGCCGGCGCCGCCGCCGATTTTAGCGGCTCATATCGGCTGAAACTCAGCCGCCGAATATTATTTGGTGAGTCAAGAAGATTTTATTTTTGCAACCATGAAAATTTATAAAGCGACTACTAAGTGATACCTTAGGTTCGGAATTTCCAATATATAGAGTTAAGTACAAAGCGTAGCGTACAAAGTTTATAAAAAGTTGCTAATGTTAATATAAGATATGGCTATCTTTTATTAAAAAAATATTATAAAAATATACGGGAATTTTAAATAAAAAATGCGTTTTTGGTTTTACGAAAATTACAGATGAACCGATTTTTTCAAAGTCTACGTTTAAAAAAGTTTGAGTTCCAAAAAAATTATTTCCCTCGATTTTTTTTTTCAAATTTTCACAGAATATTCGCAAGGGCGTTTAAAATTCATATGTGCAGAAATAGAAGAAAAGCGCCAAAATTAAGAGACCAATCCTAGTATTTCGTCCATAACTTTTAAAAATACTGAGGCCCAAAACCATCGGATCAAAACTCCGGAACGACCCAATTCCTTTTGGCCAAGGATTGTCAACTTTATAAAAAATGTATCAACCATTGAAGATTTATTAAACCGATTTTCAATATTATATCAAACTTCCATAACTTTGTGTTAATTTTAAGTTTTTTCCTCTAACGCTAAATATAAAAAAAAAACACTTTTGCAGGAGAATTACATTCGTATTCGTGCGCTTTCGATTGTGGAAAATTTACCGGCTCAGCCGATTGTTGAAAATTGATCGGCTCAGACGATCAGCCGCCGCCGCCTATCGATATTTTTCCATGCGCCGCCGCCGCCGAAAATTTTGGTCGGCTTCATTGTCTGATTCCAACCAGCACCAGCCACCGTTAATTTACTCTAAAAAATAATTTCACGTAACGGTCCTTCTTAATTGACCAACAAGATCGAGTGATTTAATCCCATTGGATTATTTCATTTGGGGTTATGTACAGTCACTCGACTACGTCGATAAACCACAGACACTTGAAGGCAACAGTCAGCGAATTATTGGCAAAATGCGGCTGTAAATGCTGCGAAAAGTGTATGATTATTCCAGACTCGCTAGCCCTGACGGCTACATAACCCAAGTCATATTCAAACATTGATGACATAAAATTATCAGTCCAATAAAGCCTGCTTAATTAATATTCAAAATATTTTTCTTTGTTTTATTTAAATTTGAAACTCTGTAACACTAAAAAACACCCTTTACTAATTCACGGCATTCTAGTGAAAAGTGCAGAACATCTTCTGCAGCGCCAGCTAGATGGATGCATTGATAATTCGCAAAAAAATAACTTCGGAGGTGCTACTTAGTAAGGTTCTAATGTAATGTAATTGATACTGCCTATGCACAATATAAATGCATATAACATATACATATATACTTGTTAATAAACCTTAACCGCAAGTGTTATGATAATAACCCTCTACCGTAATTGGAAAGAGACGCCCCTTTAAACGGAGGTAACAGATGTTTTAATTATTGACATACGGCATGAAATACCTGCTGCTCATTCATAGCACACTATGACTACTATTATTGGAATACGAATTCTCTGCAAACCATAAGTATGGCTAAGCAAATCATCATCGATTAACTTTTCTATAAGAAAAGTCATCAACGATGAACTTTTCTATAAGAAAAGTCATCAACGATGAACTTTTCTATAAGAAAAGTCATCAACGATGAACTTTTCTATAAGAAAAGTCATCAACGATGAACTTTTCTATAAGAAAAGTCATCAACGATGAACTTTTCTATAAGAAAAGTCATCAAAGATGAACTTTTCTGTAAGAAAAGTCATCAACGATGAACTTTTCTATAAGAAAAGTCATCAACGATGAATTTTTCTATAAGAAAAGTCATCAACGATGAACTTTTCTATAAGAAAAGTCATCAACGATGAACTTTTCTATAAGAAAAGTCATCAACGATGAACTTTTCTATAAGAAAAGTCATCAACGATGAACTTTTCTATAAGAAAAGTCATCAACGATGAACTTTTCTATAAGAAAAGTCATCAACGATGAACTTTTCTATAAGAAAAGTCATCAACGATGAACTTTTCTAGAAGAAAAGTCATCAACGATGAACTTTTCTATAAGAAAAGTCATCAACGATGAACTTTTCTATAAGAAAAGTCATCAACGATGAACTTTTCTATAAGAAAAGTCATCAACGATGAACTTTTCTATAAGAAAAGTCATCAACGATGAACTTTTCTATAAGCAAAGTCATCAACGATGAGCTTTTCTATAAGAAAAATCATCAACGATAAACTTTTCTATAAGAAAAGTCATCAACGATGAAGTTTTCTATAAGAAAAGTCATCAACGATGAAGTTTTCTATAAGAAAAGTCATCAACGATGAACTTTTCTAGAAGAAAAGTCATCAACGATGAACTTTTCTAGAAGAAAAGTCATCAACGATGAACTTTTCTAGAAGAAAAGTCATCAACGATGAACTTGTCTAGAAGAAAAGTCATCAACGATGAACTTGTCTAGAAGAAAAGTCATCAACGATGAACTTGTCTAGAAGAAAAGTCATCAACGATGAACTTTTCTATAAGAAAAGTCATCAACGATGAACTTTTCAAGAAGAAAAGTCATCAACGATGAACTTTTCAAGAAGAAAAGTCATCAACGATGATCTTTTCAAGAAGAAAAGTCATCAACGATGAACTTTTCAAGAAGAAAAGTCATCAACGATGAACTTTTCTAGAAGAAAAGTCATCAACGATGAACTTTTCTAGAAGAAAAGTCATCAACGATGAACTTTTCTAGAAGAAAAGTCATCAACGATGAACTTTTCTAGAAGAAAAGTCATCAACGATGAACTTTTCTAGAAGAAAAGTCATCAACGATGAACTTTTCTAGAAGAAAAGTCATCAACGATGAACTTTTCTAGAAGAAAAGTCATCAACGATGAACTTTTCTAGAAGAAAAGTCATCAACGATGAACTTTTCTAGAAGAAAAGTCATCAACGATGAACTTTTCTATAAGAAAAGTCATGAACGATGAACTTTTCTATAAGAAAAGTCATGAACGATGAACTTTTCTATAAGAAAAGTCATCAACGATGAACTTTCTATAAGAAAAGTCATCAACGATGAACTTTTCTATTAGAAAAGTCATCAACGATGAACGTTTCTAGAAGAAAAGTCATCAACGATGAACTTTTCTATTAGAAAAGTCATCAACGATGAACGTTTCTAGAAGAAAAGTCATCAACGATGAACTTTCTATAAGAAAAGTCATCAACGATGAACTTTTCTATTAGAAAAGTCATCAACGATGAACTTTTCTATTAGAAAAGTCATCAACGATGAACTTTTCTATTAGAAAAGTCATCAACGATGAACTTTTCTGGAAGAAAAGTCATCAACGATGAACTTTCTATAAGAAAAGTCATCAACCATGAACTTTTTATAAGAAAAGTCATCAACGATGAACTTTCTATAAGAAAAGTCATCAACGATGAACTTTCTATAAGAAAAGTCATCAACGATGAACTTTTCTATTAGAAAAGTCATCAACGATGAACTTTTCTATTAGAAAAGTCATCAACGATGAACTTTTCTATTAGAAAAGTCATCAACGATGAACTTTTCTATTAGAAAAGTCATCAACGATGAACTTTTCTATTAGAAAAGTCATCAACGATGAACTTTTCTATAAGAAAAGTCATCAACGATGAACTTTTCTAGAAGAAAAGTCATCAACGATGAACTTTCTATAAGAAAAGTCATCAACGATAAACTTTTCTATAAGAAAAGTCATCAACGATTAACTTTTCTGGAAGAAAAGTCAGCAACGATGAACTTTCTATAAGAAAAGTCATCAACGATGAACTTTTCTATTAGAAAAGTCATCAACGATGAACTTTTCTATAAGAAAATCACAAACGATGAACTTTTCTATAAGAAAAGTCATCAACGATGAACTTTTCTATAAGAAAAGTCATCAACGATGAAGTTTTCTATAAGAAAAGTCATCAACGATGAAGTTTTCGATAAGAAAAGTCATCAACGATTAACTTTTCTAGAAGAAAAGTCATCAACGATTACTTTTCTAGAAGAAAAGTCATCAACGATGAACTTTTCTATAAGAAAAGTCATCAACGATGAACTTTTCTATAAGAAAAGTCATCAACGATGAACTTTTCTATAAGAAATGTCATCAACGATGAACTTTTCTATAAGAAATGTCATCAACGATGAAATTTTCTATAAGAAAAGTCATCAACGATGAACTTTTCTATAAGAAAAGTCATCAACGATGAACTTTTCTATAAGAAAAGTCATCAACGATGAACTTTTCTATAAGAAAAGTCATCAACGATGAACTTTTCTATAAGAAAAGTCATCAACGATGAACTTTTCTATAAGAAAAGTCATCAACGATGAACTTTTCTAGATGAAAAGTCATCAACGATGAACTTTTCTAGATGAAAAGTCATCAACGATGAACTTTTCTAGAAGAAAAGTCATCAACGATGAACTTTTCTAGAAGAAAAGTCATCAACGATGAACTTTTCTAGAAGAAAAGTCATCAACGATGAACTTTTCTAGAAGAAAAGTCATCAACGATGAGCTTTTCTAGAAGAAAAGTCATCAACGATGAACTTTTCTAGAAGAAAAGTCATCAACGATGAACTTTTCTAGAAGAAAAGTCATCAATGATGAACCTTTCTAAAGGGTGTCCCAAGAAGAACGCAATTTTTAAATCTCGCAACATTCGAAGTGTCATTGTTTGGCATTTGAATAATTGTTATTGTTTGTTAGTAGAAGGTACGAGGTTAGTAAAAATGGAGAAGGACAGCGAAGGGAGTTCGTTAATTGGGTATTGGAGAGACAATATGAAAATGCTGATTTTGCCGATAAAATCATCTTCAGTGACGAGGACCATTTTCATCTTGATGGCTTCGTCAATAGGCAGAATTGTCGCATTTGGGGTGCGGAAAATCCTCGAGTGAATGTATCCTCAACGTGTCACTGTGTGGTGTGGTTTTTGGGCTGGAGGAATCATTGGACCTTTTTTTTATGAAAATGAGGCAGGTCAAGCGCAAACAGTCTATGGTGTTCGGTATCGTGAAATGATAACCAGTTTTTTCTTGCCTAGAATTGAAGAAATTAATGTGGAGGGCATGTGGTTCCAACAAGACGGCGCCACATGTCATACAGCCAGAGAAACAATTCAATTGCTGCATCAGTAATTAAAAAAGTTGCGCTCTTCTTGGGACACCCTTTAGAAGAAAAGCAATCAACGTTGAACTTTTCTATAAGCAAAGTCATCAACGATGAACTTTTCTAGAAGAAAAGTCATCAACGATGGACTTTTCTATAACAATAGTCATCAACGATGAACTTTTCTAGAAGAGAAGTCATCAACGACGAACTTTTCTATAAGAAAAGTCATCAACGCTGAACTTTTCTAGAAGAAAAGTCATCAACGCTGAACTTTTCTAGAAGAAAAGTCACCAACGATGAACTTTTCTACAAGAGAAGTCATCAACGACGAACTCTTCTAGAAGAGAAGCCATCAACGACGAACTTTTCTAGAAGAAAAGTCATCAACGATGAATTTGTCTAGAAGAAAAGTCATCAACGATGAACTTTTCAAGAAGAAAAGTCTTCAACGATGAACTTTTCTATAAGAAAAGTCATCAACGCTGAACTTTTCTAGAAGAAAAGTCATCAACGCTGAACTTTTCTAGAAGAAAAGTCATCAACGATGAACTTTTCTACAAGAAAAGTCATCAACGATGAACTTTTCTAGAAGAAAAGTCATCAACGATGAACTTTTCTAGAAGAAAAGTCATCAACGATGAACTTTTCTAGAAGAAAAGTCATCAACGATGAACTTTTCTAGAAGAAAAGTCATCAACGATGAACTTTTCTAGAAGAAAAGTCATCAACGATGAACTTTTCTAGAAGAAAAGTCATCAGCGATGAACTTTTCTAGAAGAAAAGTCATCAACGATGAACTTTTCTAGAAGAAAAGTCATCAACGATGAACTTTTCTAGAAGAAAAGTCATCAACGATGAACTTTTCTAGAAGAAAAGTCATCAACGATGAACTTTTCTAGAAGAAAAGTCATCAACGATGAACTTTTCTAGAAGAAAAGTCATCAACGATGAACTTTTCTAGAAGAAAAGTCATCAACGATGAACTTTTCTAGAAGAAAAGTCATCAACGATGAACTTTTCTAGAAGAAAAGTCATCAACGATGAACTTTTCTAGAAGAAAAGTCATCAACGATGAACTTTTCTAGAAGAAAAGTCATCAACGATGAACTTTTCTAGAAGAAAAGTCATCAACGATGAACTTTTCTAGAAGAAAAGTCATCAACGATGAACTTTTCTAGAAGAAAAGTCATCAACGATGAACTTTTCTAGAAGAAAAGTCATCAACGATGAACTTTTCTAGAAGAAAAGTCATCAACGATGAACTTTTCTAGAAGAAAAGTCATCAACGATGAACTTTTCTAGAAGAAAAGTCATCAACGATGAACTTTTCTAGAAGAAAAGTCATCAACGATGAACTTTTTAAGAAGAAAAGTCATCAACGATGAACTTTTTAAGAAGAAAAGTCATCAACGATGAACTTTTCTATTAGAAAATTCGTCAACGATGAACTTTTCTAATAGAAAAGTCATCAACGATGAACTTTTCTATTGGAAAAGTCATCAACGATGAACTTTTTATAAGAAAAGTCATAAACGATGAACTTTTCTATAAGAAAAGTCATCAACGATGAACTTTTCTATAAGAAAATCATAAACGATGAACTTTTCTATAAGAAAATCATAAACGGTGAACTTTTCTATAAGAAAAGTCATCAACGATGAAGTTTTCTATAAGAAAAGTCATCAACGATGAAGTTTTCTATAAGAAAAGTCATCAACGATGAACTTTTCTATAAGTTTTCTATAAGAAACGATGAACTTTTGTATAAGAAAAGTCACTAAATACCCCTCAAGGCGACAGGTACAGTGGTACCTTATAACTCTGCGCTGGTCGGGTTCACACCAAGACCATTATTATAATCCCATATTGCGGCGGTATGTAGGATGATCCTCCGGATATGAGGGTTTCGCTTTAAGTACAGTTTGTGCAATCGGTCTACAGTTACATATCCAAATGTATACGTCTATGACATATAATTTTTATAGAGCAACACCGTACATGCTATGATAATAACGCTCTTCCGTAATTAGACAAATACGCCCCTTTCAACAGAAGTAACACCTGTTTTAGTTGCTGTCATGAAATACCCGCAACTTCAACGTCCTGCGCCTTTTTAATTGTTCAGTATAAATACTAATATTTTAATAGTTTGCAACATCAGTTCTTTGCAAACCATAAGTATGGCTACTAAGACTAAACTAAGTCTCACTCCATCGGAACGTTTTCATAAGTTCTTCATGATTGTGCAAACATCCGCCGCTGTTTGTGGTGCGAATGTTTTTCGAGAGGATTATCGTATTGGAGTCGTAACACGTTTTGTGGCTACAACTATGGTATTCTTCGCATCATTCTCCACATATACCATATATCATAGCGTATTCATTGCAAAGGACCTAACTCTACTCCTGCAGTTATTGTGTGTAATTGGAACTGGGATACAGGTAGATATGGAGCAGAATCACAATCGTTTTCAAATCCATTCGAGTTTGAAGGATTTTCTCCCACTTTGCCTTAGGGTATAACCAAATTTATCAGTGCCATTTACCAAGCTAAGAAAATGCGATTTCTGAGTGTACAAATTGAAATGATCTACGCTGTGTACGAGTGCAAGGATGGACATTATCGGAGTCATTTGAAGCAGTGTCTGGGCCAGCTTAAATACATTATAAATGTTTTACTGCAGATCTATTTCATCTTAACGGCTGCTGTAGTCGCAGTTCCAATCTACTATCGTGTCGTTTTGAATGAAAAAATTGAAGTATTTCGTCTCCTCATACCGGGCGTCAGTCTCGATTCAGATTGGGGATTTACTACTCACCAATTTTTCCATTCGCTGTGTACATTTATGGCTTCATTTGGGAATTTTGCTTCGGATAGTATTTGTTTTATAATTGTGATCCATATACCGCTGATGAAAAATATTCTCAAGTGTAAATTTGACCAATTGGACGAGATTCTGCGTTTACATCCGGGAAACCGACAACAGTCGCAGGCTATGTTAAGGGATATATTTCAATGGCATCAGAAATATATAGTGTGAGTATTATATGAAGTACAGCTTTATTTGGGTGGACGACCAAAAAAAAAATTGCTGATGTTCAAAGCTTACATCGATACTTGTATTCTAAACTATGCTAAGTGCAAAAAGGTAGTTTTTCAGGAGAGGCGATCAAAGTTTGATGATGTTTTTTTAATTTGTGTGGAATTCCTTTATAATGCAAATTGAATGAAATGGACTGTTTTGTGAATAACTTTTGATTGGGTTGACACCAAATTATCACTGAAAATAATTTTGAATATTTAGAAGATAATAATGCAATCTCCCTAAAAACATGCTAAGTCGACTTATTTTATTTTAGAATGTAGATATCGATATGCAACACTAGCTTAAACCCGGTGAGCTTTGCAGCCCTCATCCTTCACTTATTTACAGTTGTGACTACTGTAGAATAGTTCCTTTCAAAACACATGATTATTCCCTATGGGGCAAAATGAAGTAGATTTGATAACTTTTATACTAAAATACGATTTCTTGTACATGTTCCTGGTATCATGGTACAATATTTATGCCTTTTCCTTGCTGTGCCTCTAAATATTTTTTGATTATATTTTATCTTTTTCCTATAGTTTATGTTGCAATAGCTACATTCACACCCTTTGCTATGTAAAACAATGTTTGCCCATAGTGTCTCTAAATGTATTATTGTACAAAAGCTAAAATTAATCTCTAGTTTAAGTTTCAAGTCTTACAATCGCAAATGGGTTCATAGAAAGTAGCCCCAAAAATAAGAATTTCTGCATCATTCGCTTAAGTTAAGTTGGCTCAATTAATAGTTTGATGGCCATAAGAATTTTTTTTGCTCAAGGTGGATTTTTTGAACTTTTTTTATATTTGTTTCTTGTTTCTATACCCTACGGAATATCTCTTTTGTGTCTGAAGCAAAGTTGTAGATATTGAATAGAAGAAAAAAATGCGGAACAGTCCTACCCGAAAAAGTGCATCCAGTGTCTTAAAAATCACCAAAATGCCCACACAGTCATTAAATATCTGTCAGAAAATATTGAGAAATACGTATACGTAATACATATACGCATAAACCGGAACATTAAAACAGAACAGAGGATTTTTGCGATTTTTAAGGCACTGGATGCACTTTTTTCGGTTAGGTTTGTTCCGCAAGTTTTTACTCCTAATAAATATCTATAACTTTGCTTCGTCTGGCCATTAAATTATTAATTGAACCAACTTGACTAAACAAATGATGCAGAAGTTCTATTTTTTGGGGCTACTTTCATGTCCAATTCTCAGAATTGAGTCTCAAATGAATGAGCTGAAAAATGCTGTACTATGATATTTAAACATATTCCCCACATTGTACCACATTTAACCTAATGCGTCAAAATTAATCATTTTTGCACTACCGTACAACATTTAATCGTTTTTGTCCCCCAGTTGCACAAAAAGTGTGCATTTAGAGGAAATTATAGTTTATATTCCAAGAGGGTCAGAATATTTAATAACGAGTTTATTTTTGGCTAAAATGTTTATAAGCAGTTACAAAGGGGTCAAATAAGATCTCACTATAATTTTTTTTTTTTCAAAAAAATTTTTTTGGAGACAATTTTATGGGCGTTTTATATTTTGAAAAAATGAGTTTTTGGGTTTTACGAAATTTGCAATTGCTCTGGAACGACGGACTTCTCCATGGCAATGTAATGTAACAAAACATTTAAAACTTAATAGTTTTGCTTTAACTTGCAGTTTGTAACATTTTTATTAAAAAATTTATAAAACATGTATAAAAAAGAATACAAAAAGGAAAACTACGGGTTTTCCAACAAGAGGTGTTATTTTGAATCACCCTGTGTTCCGTATTTCGGTAGCTGTCACTTTAAAGCTTTTATTCTTAGACATTTGCCAAGTAGAAACTGCGCCATTACTAAAAATGTAACGATACACGATTCAACAACGCATTGAAATTATTAAAATTCACTACAAAAATGCCACGTCGCTCAAGAACAACTGAGAATATTGATGCTGTAGCCCAAGTGTTGAAGAAACCCCAGGTTTGTCCATTCCTCGTCGTTCTTTGGAATTGGGCATTCCACAAACGTCATTACACCGTATCTTGCATAAAGACTCTTTGTCTTAAGGCTTATAAAGTTCAGTTAACACAATAACTCCAGCCTGCCGATCATCAACAACGTCGTGTCTTTGCTGATTGGGTCCTTGAAATGCATGAAAGTGATCCGGAATTCCAACGAAAAATCATCTTGACTGATGAGGCCCATTTCCACCTCGGTGGCTACGTCAACAAGCAAAATTGTCGCATCTGGGGCTCGGAAAACCCAAGAGTTATTATTGAGAAGCCTCTCCATCCTCAACGTGTGACAGTTTGGTGCGATTTATGGCCCGGCGGGTTCATTGGACCTTACTTTTTCGAAAATGAGGTTGGATCAACAGTTACGGTGAATGGGTTGCGCTATCGAGAGATGATTAATGATTTTTTGCATCTGGACAACGTTTACTATCAACAAGACGGCGCTACGTGCCACACAAGCAACGAAACCATTGCTCTGTTACGGGAAAAGTTTCTGGACCGTGTTATCTCTCGAAGAGGTGGTCACAATTGGCCACCGAGATCTTGTGATTTAACACCTTGCGACTTCTTCCTTTGGGGCCACATGAAGGATAAGGTATACGCCAACAGCCCAGCGTCGATTCAAGACCTCAAAGATAGAATTCGTGAGGCTATCGAGGACACAGGGCAGCCACTTTGCGATTTGGTTATGGAAAATTTCATGAAAAGGATATGATCCTGTAAGCGTGGTCGTGGTGGCCATTTGGCTGATGTTGTTTTTCATTATTAACGGCATACCTTCCTCTTTATTATGAAATAAACATCCGATCATTTATCTCAAAAAATTGAATTTTTCTTTGAATAGCAAAAAAAAAAACACCTCTTGTTGGAAAACCCTTTACATAGGCCGATATTAAATATTCTGACCCTAGAGCCAAATTAGCAACCTTGGGTTGTATTTAATCCTATTTTTGTCCCCTATCTGTATCATGTTTAACTTTTAACCATACCGTACCATATTTTAACTAATTTTTTCCCCACGTTTTACATAGAAGTACATATTACGAAAAAAAAAATGTTTCTTATCTTTGATTAATGCTGTTAGAGCTACCTTCGCTCTCCACTCTAGGACCACATTCAATCCTTTATGCACCACCGTACCATATGTAACACTGCTTATTCCACTGCTTAAAATACGAAATGTTATACATATTGTTCCACTCTGTAACATATTGAACAGTTTTTGCTTGCCCCCACTGCACCATAATTTTAACCTTTTTGCAACAGGGTGCCACTTAAAGTATAAATTTTGAAAAAAGAACACTTCTTATGCCATATCTATGTTCCAGGAGTCATCAACGATGACTTCTGGAATAATCATCGTTGATTACTTTTCTTCTTCTTTCTTTTCCTCATCAACGATGAACTTTTCTAGAAGAAAAGTCATCAACGTTGAACTTTTCTAGAAGAAAAGTCATCAACGTTGAACTTTTCTAGCAGAAAAGTCATCAATGACGAACTTTTCTAGCAGAAAAGTCATCAATGACGAACTTTTCTAGAAGAAAAGTCATCAATGACGAACTTTTCTAGAAGAAAAGTCATCAACGATGAACTTATCTAGTAGAAAAGTCATCAATGATGAACTTTTCTAGAAGAAAAGTCATCAATGATGAACTTTTCTAGAAGAAAAGTCATCAACGATGAACTTTTCTAGAAGAAAAGTCATCAACGATGAACTTTTCTAGAAGAAAAGTCATCAACGATGAACTTTTCTAGAAGAAAAGTCATCAACGATGAACTTTTCTGGAAGAAAAGTCATCAACGATGAACTTTTCTAGAAGAAAAGTCATCAATGATGAACTTTTCTAGAAGAAAAGTCATCAATGATGAACTTTTCTAGAAGAAAAGTCATCAGCGATGCACTTTTCTGTAAGAAAAGTCATCAACGATGCACTTTTCTGTAAGAAAAGTCATCAACGATGCACTTTTCTATAAGAAAAGTCATCAACGATGAACTTTTCTATAAGAAAAGTCATCAACGATGAACTTTTCTATAAGAAAAGTCATCAACGATGAACTTTTCTATAAGAAAAGTCATCAACGATGAACTTTTCTATAAGAAAAGTCATCAACGATGAACTTTTCTATAAGAAAAGTCATCAACGATGAACTTTTCTATAAGAAAAGTCATCAACGATGAACTTTTCTATAAGAAAAGTCATCAACGATGAACTTTTCTATAGGAAAAATCATAAACGATGAACGTTTCTGTAGGAAAATTCATCAACGATGAACTTTTCTTATAGAAAAAAAGTCATCAACGATGAACTTTGCTATAAGAAAAGTCATCAACGATGAACTTTTCCATAAGAAAAGTCATCAACGATGAACTTTTTCATAAGAAAAGTCATCAACGTTGAACTTTTCTATAAGAAAAGTCATCAACGATGAACTTTTGTAGAAAAAAAGTCATCAGCGATGAACTTTTCTAGAAGAAAAGTCATCAACGATGAACTTTTCTAGAAAAAAAGCCATCGACGATGAACTCTTCTAGAAGAAAAGTCATCAACGATGAACTTTTCTAGAAGAAAAGTCATCAACGTTGAACTTTTCTAGAAGAAAAGTCATCAACGATGAACTTTTCTAAAAGAAAAGTCATCAACATTGATTTTTGTTTATTAAGCTATTCCTAAATACTAAACACATAAATCTCGGCCTGTTTTGGCGGAGAGATTGAAATAGATTATAATGTTCTCTTTTCAGTTTTACTGACGTTGCCCAAGAGGTATTTTTCTGGGTAATATTTGTACAAGTTGTCTTCGCTACCGAAGGCATTGTCTGTACGATTGTTTGCCAATTTCTGGGCATTTGGCCAGTAGCACCTGTTTACTTGTTGTACTCGTTTGCCATTCTCTATAGTTATTGTGCCCTTGGTAATTTGGTGGAAATTGCAGTTGAGTATAATACTTTATTTGCATTGGGAACAAGTGTAATAATATTAAAGACAATGACGTTGATTTGATGTCAAAGAAAGATAAAACATTAGGATGTTGATAATTCATATGAATTATTTTAAAATCAATACCAATGTCTTCAATATTTTTACAGTGTTGGTATGTAATTTTTTATATAAATACTAAATATTTCTATTGCTTTGTTGCAGAACGATGATGTTACTACAATAATTTACGATTGTTTGTGGTATGAACTGTCAGTGCCAGAGCAAAAAATGATATTGATAATATTGCGTGAATCTCAGAAGCCTCAGGGTCTCACTGTGGGAGATGTCCGGCCACTGTCCTTGAATACCGCTTTGCAGTTGACCAAAACCATTTACACGGTGGCCATGATTTTAAATGAATCCTTGAATTAATTAATTTCTCCCTACACTCGTATGTGTGTGTGCATGTATTGAATACACGTTTAATTGAAGGAGACATATTTTTGCAAAGAGTATTACATTTATTAACTCGTAGAATAGGCACAATCTGCACAATGATAGATTTAGCCATAGTGAGAACCGCGTACCCAGCCAATACTGCAACCACCAATCAATTGTTGTCCGATGGTTGGTTGTCCTGGCTCAATATGTTAACGATCACCTAATACTTTTAGATTATAAAATCCATGGATGCTACACTAACATGCATGCTACACTACAAAAAACATAATAAATTGTCTTAAATTTTAAGATTGCGGCAATGGTTTCGAGCCAAAGACAATCGCAAACAATTAGAAAGTTTTATAGTTAATTTAATGTCATGTCATCAGTAGGTTGTGTACTAAAAAGGACTATGTTTGAACTGAAACCATATCGTTATCCGAAACCAAAAATGGCGTCGGAACCAAAAAATTGCAAAATTGAGTATTGATAGCAAATTCGCATGGCTTCAAAATACACATCCTAAAAAATTAAATTTTAGCGTCCTCTATCAAAAATGGCGAATTAATTAAGGGAATTTAAAAGAGCATAGCAGCAAATTGTTTCTTTTTTCATTGTTAAAAATGCCGATTTCACACAATTTCCAAAAACTAGTGATAAATCATGTTTCTGTGTATTAATATGTGCATTAATTTGGGAACTTTTCTACAAGAAAAGTCATCAACGATGAACTTTTCTATAAGAAAAGTTATCAACGATGAACTTTTCTATAAGAAAAGTCATCAACGATGAACTTTTCTATAAGAAAAGTCATCAACGATGAACTTTTCTATAAGAAAAGTCATCAACGATGAACTTTTCTATAAGAAAAGTCATCAACGATGAACTTTTCTATAAGAAAAGTCATCAACGATGAACTTTTCTATAAGAAAAGTCATCAACGATGAACTTTTCTATAAGAAAAGTCATCAACGATGAACTTTTCTATAAGAAAAGTCATCAACGATAAACTTTTCTATAAGAAAAGTCATCAACGATAAACTTTTCTATAAGAAAAGTCATCAACGATGAACTTTTCTATAAGAAAAGTCATCAACGATGAACTTTTCTATAAGAAAAGTCATCAACGATGAACTTTTCATAAGAAAAGTCATCAACGATGAACTTTTCATAAGAAAAGTCATCGACGACGAGCTGTTCTATAAGAAAAGTCATCAACGATGAACTTTTCTATAAGAAAAGTCATCAACGATGAACTTTTCTATAGGAAAAGTCATCAACGATGAACTTTTCTATAGGAAAAGTCATCAACGATGAACTTTTCTATAAGAAAAGTCATCAACGATGAACTTTTCTATAAGAAAAGTCATCAACGATGAACTTTTCTATAAGAAAAGTCATCAACGATGAACTTTTCTATAAGAAAAGTCATCAACGATGAACTTTTCTATAAGAAAAGTCATCAACGATGAACTTTTCTATAAGAAAAGTCATCAACGATGAACTTTTCTATAAGAAAAGTCATCAACGATGAACTTTTCTATAAGAAAAGTCATCAACGATGAACATTTCTATAAGAAAAGTCATCAACGATGAATTTTTCTATAAGAAAAGTCATCAACGATGAACTTTTCTATAAGAAAAGTCATCAACGATGAACTTTTCTATAAGAAAATTCATCAACGATAAACTTTTCTATAAGAAAAGTCATCAACGATGAACTTTTCTATAAGAAAAGTCATCAACGATGAACTTTTCATAAGAAAAGTCATCAACGATGAACTTTTCATAAGAAAAGTCATCGACGACGAGCTGTTCTATAAGAAAAGTCATCAACGATGAACTTTTCTATAAGAAAAGTCATCAACGATGAACTTTTCTATAGGAAAAGTCATCAACGATGAACTTTTCTATAGGAAAAGTCATCAACGATGAACTTTTCTATAAGAAAAGTCATCAACGATGAACTTTTCTATAAGAAAAGTCATCAACGATGAACTTTTCTATAAGAAAAGTCATCAACGATGAACTTTTCTATAAGAAAAGTCATCAACGATGAACTTTTCTATAAGACAAGTCATCAACGATGAACTTTTCTATAAGAAAACTTTTCTATGAGAAAAGTCATAAGAAAAGTCATCAACGATGAACTTTTCTATAAGAAAAGTCATCAACGATGAACTTTTCTATAAGAAAAGTCATCAACGATGAACTTTTCTATAAGAAAAGTTATCAACGATGAACTTTTCATAACAAAAGTCATGGACGATGAGCTGTTCTATAAGAAAAGTCATCGACGATGAGCTGTTCTATAAGAAAAGTCATCGACGATGAGCTGTTCTATAAGAAAAGTCATCAACGATGAACTTTTCTATAAGAAAAGTCATCAACGATGAACTTTTCTATAAGAAAAGTCATCAACGATGAACTTTTCTATAAGAAAAGTCATCAACGATGAACTTTTCTATAAGAAAAGTCATCAACGATGAACTTTTCTATAAGAAAAGTCATCAACGATGAACTTTTCTATAAGAAAAGTCATCAACGATGAACTTTTCTATAAGAAAAGTCATCAACGATGAATTTTTCTATAAGAAAAGTCATCAACGATGAACTTTTCTATAAGAAAAGTCATCAACGATGAACTTTTCTATAAGAAAAGTCATCAACGATGAACTTTTCTATAAGAAAGGTCATCAACGATGAACTTTTCTATAAGAAAAGTCATCAACGATGAACTTTTCTATAAGAAAAGTAATCAACGATGAACTTTTCTATAAGAAAAGTCATCAACGATGAACTTTTCTATAAGAAAAGTCATCAACGATGAACTTTTCTATAAGAAAAGTCATCAACGATGAACTTTTCTATAAGAAAAGTCATTAACGATGAACGTTTCTATAAGAAAAGTCAGCAACTTTATAGAAAATATTAAGGCCAATATTTTTGTGGAACATATTAACCCTCTAGCTCCCCACATAACTGTAATTTTTGGCCCCATTTTAACAAATCGTAAAAAACACCCCTTAAAATGGGGTGGGCGGGGATGAAATGCTATACAAAAATGTTGGCCATACAATTTTACTATATGTGTCAGAACACACCAAAGCTCAGAACTTTACACAAACACCAAAAAAAGGTCAAATCACAAAAGTTGTTCAGATGCATATCGTTCTCCGAAACCAAAAATGGCGTCGGAACCAAAAAAAAATGCAAAATTTAGTGTTGATAGCAAATTCGCATGGCTTCAAAATACACATCCTAAAAAATTAAATTTTAGCGTCCTCTATCAATAATGGCGAATTAATTAAGGGAATTTAAAAGAGCATAGCAGCAAATTGTTTCTTTTTTTTTAAAAATGCCGATTTCACACAATTTGCAAAAACTAGTGATAAATCATGTTTCTGTGTATTAATATGTGCATTATATTTGAGTATGTGCATTAATTTGGGAACTTTTCTACAAGAAAAGTCATCAACGATGAACTTTTCTATAAGAAAAGTCATCAACGATGAACTTTTCTATATGAAAAGTCATCAAACATGAACTTTTCTATAAGAAAAGTCATCAACGATGAACTTTTCTATAAGAAAAGTCATCAACGATGAACTTTTCTATAAGAAAAGTCATCAACGATGAACTTTTCTATAAGAAAAGTCATCAACGATGAACTTTTCTATAAGAAAAGTCATCAACGATGAACTTTTCTATAAGAAAAGTCATCAACGATGAACTTTTCTATAAGAAAAGTCATCAACGATGAACTTTTCTATAAGAAAAGTCATCAACGATGAACTTTTCTTATAGACGATGAACTTTTCATAAGAAAAGTCATCAACGATGAACTTTTCTATAAGAAAAGTCATCAACGATGAACTTTTCTATAAGAAAAGTCATCAACGATGAACTTTTCTATAAGAAAAGTCATCAACGATGAACTTTTGTATAAGAAAAGTCATCAACGATGAACTTTTCATAAGAAAAGTCATCAACGATGAACTTTTCATAAGAAAAGTCATCAACGATGAACTTTTCATAAGAAAAGTCATCGACGATGAGCTGTTCTATAAGAAAAGTCATCAACGATGAACTTTTCTATAAGAAAACTCATCAACGATGAACTTTTCTATAAGAAAAGTCATCAACGATGAACTTTTCTATAAGAAAAGTCATCAACGATGAACTTTTCATAAGAAAAGTCATCAACGATGAACTTTTCTATAAGAAAAGTCATCAACAATGAACTTTTCTATAAGAAAAGTCATCGACGATGAGCTGTTCTATAAGAAAAGTCATCAACGATGAACTTTTCTATAAGAAAAGTCATTAACGATGAACTTTTCTATAAGTTAATCGTTGATGACTTTTCTATAAGAAAAGTCATCAACAATGAACTTTTCTATAAGAAAAGTCATCAACAATGAACTTTTCTATAAGAAAAGTCATCGACGATGAGCTGTTCTATAAGAAAAGTCATCAACGATGAACTTTTCTATAAGAAAAGTAATTAACGATGAACTTTTCTATAAGTTAATCGTTGATGACTTTTCTATAAGAAAAGTCATCAATGACGAACTTTTCTATAAGAAAAGTCATCACCGATGAACTTTTCTATAAGAAAAGTCATCAACGATGAACTTTTCTATAAGAAAAGTCATCAACGATGAACTTTTCTATAAGAAAAGTCATCAACGTTGAACTTTTCTATAAGAAAAGTCATCAACGATGAACTTTTCTATAAGAAAAGTCATCAACGATGAACTTTTCTATAAGAAAAGTCATCAACGATGAACTTTTCTATAAGAAAAGTCATCAACGATGAACTTTTCTATAAGAAAAGTCATCAACGATAAACTTTTCTATAAGAAAAGTTATCAACGATGAACTTTTCTATAAGAAGAGTCATCAACGATGAACTTTTCTATAAGAAGAGTCATCAACGATGAACTTTTCTATAAGAAGAGTCATCAACGATGAACTTTTCTATAAGAAAAGTCATCAACGATGAACTTTTCTATAAGAAAAGTTATCAACGATGAACTTTTCTATAAGAAAAGTCGTCAACGATGAACTTTTCTATAAGAAAAGTCATCAGCGATGAACTTTTCTATAAGAAAAGTCATTAACGATGAATGTTTCTATAAGAAAAGTCAGCAACTTTTAGAAATTATTGAGGCCAATATTTTTGTGGAACATATTAACCCTCTAGCTCCCCACATAACTGTAATTTTTGGCCCCATTTTAACAAATCATAAAAAACACCCCTTAAAATGGGGAGGGCGGGGATGAAATGTTATACAAAAATGTTCGCCATACAATTTTACTATATGTGTCAGAACATACCAAAGCTCAGAACTTTACACAAACACCAAAAAAAGGTCAAATCACAAAAGTTGTTCAGATGCACGTTGGCTACAATTTTGATAAACAGTGTTAGTGAAAAATTAAGAGAGCCTGAAAGTTATGCTGAAAAAAGTGAAAAAAAAAATTTAAGAAACTTTGTTCAGCATAGTCTTAGCTACATTATTGCCAAATATAGTTAAGCGGTATCACCAAGTCTGAATTAGTTGTTGGACAAAAGCTGATGACACCTTTTTCGAGGGGCCCACTGATTTTCAAAAACTTTGGAGGCCCATAAAAAAAAATTGGTCACCAATTTCGCCAAACCGAGTATAGGGTTATACTACTCTTTGATAGTAGAATCGAACCTATACTGTCAAGTCCGTGCATTTTTTCACTGTTGCACAGTGTATTTTATTGCGACCCGGCTTTAAAATTATGACACGAATATATGATTGCTTTAATGTAGAAAATCGTTAAAAGTATTGAAATATTACTTAAAATAAGGATAATAATAATAAGAAATATAATAATGATATTTTGATTAATGTAAAGACGTACATTTAAGGACCGGTCCTTCACAAAGCTAATGATTAATAATCATTAAAGAGAACACAATTAACTTTACATCAAGGAAAATGTTTTAAAAATTCTACTTAAATTAAAAGCGTGGTCGCCTACTTGATGTAAGCATGATTTGTCTTTATTTTTATGACTATCTTTATTTTAAGCGTAGTTTAAGCACCAATAATAAAAAAAACATTAATTCAGCTTAACTGCACAGTGCGAAAAACACAAAACTACAACTGTCGTTTAATTTTCTTAAACTCCGAAGCCCCACCGAGCATAACAATGCTGGGTCAAGAGTGGTTTCGGACACATCGCTGGCGATAAAATAATTTCGAAGTATGTAGAACAGGCAAAGTTGCTGGGTTCCTCTAAGATGTATCTGCGATGTAGATGTGTGCTGTTACAAAAGAAAGAAAAATATGCAGCCACAGCCAGTCCAAATGGCCAGAGATAGTAAAGTGAAATTTAGTGGGAGGGTAGACCTTGGGAATTAGGGTAGACCTTAGGGCCTTAGGGTAGACCTTTGGACTTAGGGTAGACCTTGAGAGCTCCATAGCAGAGGACCAGAGGGGTTATATACTATTTAGTAGGCGGTTAGTTGGGTTATCTTCTTTTTCCTAGAGGGACAGTTGGGTTATCTACTCCGTAGTTGATGACAAATTTAGTAATCTACTCTTTAACAAACGACGAGTTGGGTTATCCACTCCTTAGTGAACGTCGAGTTGGGTTATCTACTCCTTGGGAGACACAGTTGGATTATCTACTCTCTAGTAGACGACCATTTAGGTTATCTACTGTTCAGTACGTAGACAGTTGGGTTATCTATTCCTAAGTAGATGACTGGTTGGGTTATCTACTTCTTAGTAGATGACTGGTTGGGTTATATACTCCTTAGTAGAGGGTCACTTGCCTTTGTTGATGACATGTAGGCGGCCAATTGGGTTATTTACTCCTTAGTAGCTGACAGGTTTGGTTATCTTTTACCTAGTAGTAGGCTTAGTTGACGCCAAATTGGGGCATATACTCCTTAATAGCGATACCGTTGCATTGTCTACTCTGTAGTGGACGCCCAGTTGGGTTATCTACTATGTAGTAGGCGGCCAGTTGGGTTATCTACTCCTTAATAGAGGGTCAATTACCTAAGTTGACGCCAAATTGTGTTATCTACTCCTTAAAAGAAATACAGTTGGATTATCAACTCTTTAGTAGACGCCCAGTTGGGTTATCTACTGTTTAGTAGGCGGTCATTTGGGTTATCTACTTCTTAGTAAATGTTTGGTTGGGGTATCTACTCCTTAGTAGACGACTAGTTGCTTCTCTATTCCTTAGTTGAGGGCCAATTGGGAGCATTTTTCGACGTTCAACGATTAAATGGTAAACATTTAGTTTATTCCAAAAGTGGCTTAGACTTGAAGGATTACATATTATAGATATATCTCAGTACTTGAATATCTAACAAGGTGGCAAGACAATTAGAAGTTAAAGGTTGTTTTCTTTTAAATGGGACAATCTGCGCCCCGATCTGCCTACAGCAAAAACGACTATGGCGTATTTTATAATTCCACGCATAGTATTATTTTTATGGTCGCTATAATTTTGAGGAAAATGGGCAAAGTTGCAGCGCTCATTTTGGTACCCCCTTTACAAATGGACCATTTTGTACAAAAAGTTAACGGCTTATAATTTTGATTCCAGTCCATAGAAATACTTGAAATTTTGTGAAGTGTAATGCTGTTATAGTACCTTATGTCCCGTAAAAATGGGGAAAAGTTGACACGTCCCTTTTGGTATCTCCCATGCAAATGGACCATTTTCCATTTCTAATTGTTTTAACGACTGTTACTTAACTTCCATTTCTACGTGAAATTGTTGTTTTCAGTATTTCTAGCCCTCATAATTTCCTTTAATGTAAATGGTATCCCGGCCTTATCGGGTTTATACTCTCAAAATATGGTGCAAATACTAAAGTTAGCTTTCATGAAAATTAGAACTTTAGAAAAAAATTAAAAAAAACATTACTAAAAAAATTGTCTTTTGGTTTCACAAAATAGTATGCCGCAATCTATACAAAAAAGTTTTTAGGTCTCGGACCCAGAAATAAATTAACAAATGTTACACGGGTGTTTTTTCATAGGTCCACAACATTAAGTTTGAGCTGATAGCTGACAATCTGTTCGTAAAATTGCAAACATCTGCAATGAAATACGTTTGGTTGATTGAGTTCAAAAACGACTATCAATGTTTCCATTCGCTGTGTACATTTATGGCTTCATTTGAGAATTTTGCCTCGGATACTATGTGGTTTGCAATTGTGATCCAAATACCGTTGATTAAAAATCTTCTCAATCGTAAATTTGATGAAATGGACGAAGCGCTGCGTCTATATCCCGGAGACCGACAGCGGTCGCAGGATATGTTAAGGGATATATTTCAATGGCATCAGAAATATATAGTGTGAGTGTTATATGAAAAACGACTTAATTTGTGTGGACGAGAACAAAGTTGGTGATTTTCTCCGAAATCGAAGATTAGACAATAAAATCTGGGCCATTTCTTATAAAACATCATTAAAATTGCTTAACAATTTTTCTTTTTAAATCGAAACCAATTCGTTTTCATCCTTTTGGGACCATGAAATAGAAAAAAATAATTATGGCCTTAAAGGGTTATATTTTATAAATGTTTTGATATTGTTTTTAGCAGATTTGTAAATAGCTATTGAAAAGAAAAATCGGCCCCGAATTGTAGAAATTATTTCAGACTTATTAAAAATTCACTAACCTGAAAGAGTGAACTTGACTGAGGATTATTTTGAAAAATGTTAATGATCTTTGAATCGGATTTTATTGTCTAAACTTCGATTTTGGAGAAAATCCCAAAATTTCCTATAAGTTTTCAACATCTGCAACCAATCCCTCCAAATTTAAGAGCATATATGAAACATAATAGTCGTCTTCTTTGCATTCGTTCTCATACACTTAACACAATATATAATAATCACACTGCATTGTACTTATTCTTCCCCAGAGTCATTAACGATGATCTTTTCTATAAACAACGGTAAACAACGATAAGAAAAGTCATCAACCATTAATTTATATAATAAAAGTTTATAAAAAAAAGTCATCAACGATGAACTTAGACTTAACACAACTTTTCTAGTAGAAAAGTTCATCGTTGATGACTTTTCTTCTAGAAAAGTTCATCGTTGATGACTTCTAGAAAAGTTCATCGTTGATGACTTTTCTTCTAGAAAAGTTCATCGTTGATGACTTTTCTTCTAGAAAAGTTCATCGTTGATGACTTTTCTTCTAGAAAAGTTCATCGTTGATGACTTTTCTTCTAGAAAAGTTCATCGTTGATGACTTTTCTTCTAGAAAAGTTCATCGTTGATGACTTTTCTTCTAGAAAAGTTCATCGTTGATGACTTTTCTTCTAGAAAAGTTCATCGTTGATGGCTTTTCTAGAAGAACTTTTCCAGAAGAAATGTCATCAGCGATAAACTTTTCTAGAAGAAAAGTCATCAACGATGAACTTTTCTAGATGATGATGACTATTTTGATGCCTAGACGGATGACTTTTCTTCTAGAAAAGCTCTTCACTGATAAGGTGTTTTCTAAAAAAGTTCATCGTTGATGACTTTTCTTCTAAAACCGTTCATCGTTGATGACTTTTCTTCTAGTTCACCGTGATGACTTAAAAGAAAAAGTCAGAGATCTAAATAGATTCTGATTTTCTCTTTACAGTTTTACCGACGTTGCCAAACAGGCATTTTTCTGGGTAATATTTGTACAAGTTGTCTTCGTTACCGAAGGCATTGTCTGTACGATTGTGTGCCAATTTCTGGGCATTTGGCCAGTAGCACCTGTTTACCTGTTGTACTCGTTTGCCATTCTCTATAGCTACGAGGGCGGTTCGGAAACTTCTTAGCCTAGCACAAAAAGCGCGGTATAAACAGAAAAAAGTTAAGTGTTTTGGAAACTTCCATCTCTGCTATGAACACATGTTAAATTTTGTTTCGATCTGGCAACTCCTTCATATAGAAACAGGTGTTCACAAAAGACGCATCCGCGATTTTTTTACATTGGAAAAATTAGAAATGCGTGGTGTCATTAAATATTTACATAAAAAAGGTTTATCGGGACAAGAAATTCATAATGATATGGTGAAAGTGCTCCTTCATATATAACAGTAAAAAATTGGGTTGCTGAATTTAAACGTGGTCGTACAAGCATTGAAGATGAACCACGTAGTGGACGTCCAAAAACAGCAACAACAACAGAAATTGTAGCCAAAGTGCATGATATGGTATTAAATGATCGACGAATAAAAGTGCGTGAAATAGCTAATATCATGGGCATCTCAAATGATCGAGTCCATTTAATTTTGCATGAAGAACTACAGATGAAAAAGCTTTCTGCAACATGGATGCCGCACTGGTTAACAGTCGACCAAAAACGCATAAGAATGAACATTTCTCAAGCTTGTTTGGATCGTTTAAATCGAAATAAAATGGATTTTAAGCGTCGTTTCATAACTGTTGATGAGACATGGATCCACCACTATACTCCAGAGACAAAAGAACAATCCAAACAATGGACTGAAGCTGGAGGAAGTGCCCCAAAGAAGGCAAAAACAATTCAATCGGCTGGTAAGGTCATGTCAACGGTTTTTTTGGTATTTTATTGATTGACTATCTGCAAAAGGGTAAAACAATAAATTCAGAGTACTATTGCAACCTTTTGGATCAATTAAATGTACAAATTCGAGAAAAACGTCCTGGCTTACAACACAAAAAAATAATTTTTCATCAAGACAACGCACCAGCGCACAAGAGTGTTTTAACAATGGCTAAAATCAACGAATTAAAGTACGAGTTGCTTGACCACCCACCTTATTCTCCTGATTTAGCTCCCAGTCACTTTTACCTGTTCCCAAATCTAAACAAATTCCTTGCTGGCAAGCGTTTTACCTCAAATGAAGATGCAATTACAGTTGTAAACCACTATTTTGAAGACCTTAAGGAGAACTATTTTAATCAAGGGATAGAATTGCTAGATAAGCGTTGGACTAAGTGTATTGAAGTTTCAGGAGATTATATTGAAAAATAAAAATATTTCTGAAAAACTAACTATTCTCTTTCATTGATAGGCTAAGAAGTTTCCGAACCGCCCTCGTATTGTGCCCTTGGCAATTTGGTGGAAATTGCAGTTGAGTACAATAGTTTTTCGGCACTGAAGAAAAGTGTCCTAATATTGAAGACAATGACATTGAAGCCTCAGGGTCTGACTCTGGGAGTTGTCCGACCACTGTCCTTAAATACCGCTTTGCAGTTGACCAAAACCATTTACACGGCAATCCTTCGAGCTAAATCGCAATTCAAATATTGCGATTTAGCTCGAAAGTTGCATAGTTAATTTAAAAAAAAAAATGTTGTTCATACTGATACGCGATTATTTATAGTAAAATGTCTACTAAATTAAGTACATTTAAAATATCTGATCTTGAGATAAAAAAGTTCTGGTTAATAATTTAAGGCATAAATGAACCTAAATAGTAGTTTATAATTTATTTCGCACTTACGGAAAATGCTTGCCATTGTATTTATTCTGATGTCACTCATATTAATGAAACATTTACCTTTTCTATCGTTTCTAAATAACTGACTGATTGAAGAGTAAATAGAGTTACACTAAATTTACAGAATTTGCGTGTAAGTGCTTCTAACTTTTCATAACAATTAAATACTCAAACGTAAACAAACAAATCTGATTCTCTGAGAGAGAGAGAGAGAGAGAGAGAGAGAGAGAGAGTATATCATTAATACATCTACCATAAATGTAAAACGATCTTTTTGCAAAGGCAGCATAACCTTAAATTAACGCTTCAAATATTAAATCTGATAATTTATTGGGACCCGGCTTTACAACTACGACACGAATATATTATTGCTTTAATGTAGAAAATCTCTAAACGTATTGAAATATTACTTAAAATAACCATGCTTGTCATAAGAATAATGATATTTTTTTATTAATTTAAAGACGTAAATTTAAGAACCGTGCGTTCACAAAGCTAATTATTAATGATCATATGATATAAAACAATTAACTTTTCATCAAGGAAAATATTTTAAAAATTTTACCTAAATTGAAGGCGTGGTCGCCTACTCGATTTAAGTATGAGTTGTCTTTATTTTTATGACTATCTTTATTTTTATGACTATCTTTAGTTTAAGCACCAACAATAAAAAAACATTAGTTCAGCTTAACTGCACAGTGAGAAAAACTCAAAACTATAACTGTCAAAATATGTAGAACAAGCTGCGTTCCTCTACGATGTGCCTACGAGGTAGATGCTAGTGTATTATCTTGTGCTTAAATCATTATGCTACACGAATACCTGTGTCAACGTGAAACAAGGTGACCGCAGGCAGGGACGTATACAGATTTTCTCAAATTTTCTCAAAAAATATGATTTTTTCAATACTTTGTGAGATATCGTCGAAACGGCTGAACGGATGGAAAATTGTATTGTGCGAAGTTGAAGGCTACTTAATTCTGAAGTTTGTAAAGCTTACCTCAACTAATTCGGATGAAAGGTCCTCTAGTTATGCCATAATATGTGGTTCAACCTCTCTTTTTTCTTAGCCTAAAGGGTTGTCTCTTTAAATTCTCGCGATAAGCTGTGATATGGAAAGAAATTTGTGGTTGAACCACATATAGTGGCATAACTCGAGAACCATTTATCCGATTTGGTTGAGGAAAGTTTTAAAGAATTAAATATTAAGTAGCCTTCATTCACTTCATATAATACCATTTTCCATCCGTTCAGCGGTTTCGACGATATACGAGTATTACAAAATATTGCAAAAAAATTTGATTTTTTGATAAAATTTTAATTTAAAAAAAAAAACTCCCGTAGAACAACCTAAAAATGAACAAATGTTATATTTTTATGATTTTATCGTAAAGTCTGTTCGGTCATGAATTAAACGAGCCCATTCCGAAGAAAATCGATGCATAATTTAAAAAGTTATAGCTAATTTAGTTTAAAATTTACAAAAACACACTTTAAAAGCTAAGATTGGAGATTTTGACGTTTAGAATCAGAATCTATGCATTAAAACAGAAACCCAAGAAAAAATGTTGTTTTTGTCGACCGGTATAATATTGGTTGACTTTAAATTTATGATAACCAGATATGGCGAAAATTAAGTTAAAATTACATTTATGATTTCTTATCTATCTACCTTTTTAACATGTAGGTTGCAGTGATGGAATGAGTTTGCACAACCGTGTATGTAAATTTGACTTTATATTGGGTGTGGTAATAAGTAGTACGGTTATGGCCATTACACAGAACTTATCACGGTATTTGCAAACGATTAACCTAGATATAATAAAGGCTTACGAAATCGTAAAATTGGCAACGACTAAATTAAGTGACATGCGTAGAAATTCAGATGCGGAGTTTGATAAACTGTTTGAAGAATCCACACAACTTGCAAGAAGTTTTGGAATAGAAGCTGCACTACCTAGAAGAGTAGGCACTCAAAAGTATAGGGCTAATATTCCTGGTTCAGAAGCCAAGGCGTATTTTAGGACAACATTGTTCATACCATATCTGGACGAAGTAATATCACATTTAAATAATAGATCCGAACATGATGCTATAATTACAAGTCTGTTTAATATCGTTCCGATACCTGTTGTAAATATAATAAAGGAAGATTTCGAAGAAGTCAAACTTTTTTACAAAAACGATTTAAAAAAATTCAGCAAAATCTGTTTTAGCTGAAATAAGTATATGGATTGATTATTGGAAGCAAAAGAATGATAAGCCATCAAATGCATTAGATGCTATTTCAGTTTGTGATGTGGACATGTTCCCAAGGGTTTTTACCCTATTGCAGATACTGGCCACAATACCAGTGACAACGGCATCTGCTGAGCGAAGTTTCTCGACGTTAAGAAGAATAAAAACTTATCTCCGGAACAGAATGGAAGGAGAAAGGCTATCTTATCTGGCTTTGATGTCTATATACAAAGATGAAGTCAAAATCGATGAAATAATTTATATATTTCTTTCAAAAAATCGAAGATTACATTTTTAACTCTTACGTATTTTATTATAAAAAGTTTTACTGATCTCGTACTAAAATACACATTTATATTTAGGAATAAAATTCGAATAAAAAACTAAGGAACTTAACTTCCATTACCTACACAATAAACGCAATTTTTTAATTGTTTATCTTTGTTATGGAAAAAAAGGTTGGGCCCCCCCGAACCAAAATCCTGGATACGTCCCTGGCCGCAGGTGAAGGCATTGCACAACCAAGAGTTGGTCGAAACAGTGAGTATGCAATATTGAGTCTTCTTTTAAATAGGACCTCCCTCTACATAAAGCAGGGGGAAAGTTCATCGTTGATGACTTTTCTTATAAAGGGTGTCCCAAGAAGAACGCAATTTTTAAATCTCGCAACATTCGAAGTGTCATTGTTTGACATTTGAATAATTGTTATTGTTTGTTAGTAGAAGGTACGAGGTTAGTAAAAATGGAGAAGGACAGCGAAGGGAGTTCGTTAATTGGGTATTGGAGAGACAACATGAAAATGCTGATTTTGCCGATAAAATCATCTTCAGTGACGAGGCCCATTTTCATCTTGATGGCTTCGTCAATAGGCAGAATTGTCGCATTTGGGGTGCGGAAAATCCTCGAGTGATTCACTAGAAGCAAATGCATCCTCAACGTGTCACTGTGTGGTATGGTTTTTGGGCTGGAGGAATCATTGGACCTTTGAGGCAGGTCAAGCGCAAACAGTCAATGGTGTTCGGTATCGTGAAATGATAACCAGTTTTTTCTTGCCTAGAATTGAAGAAATGAATGTGGAGGGCATGTGGTTCCAACAAGACGGCGCCACATGTCATACAGCCAGAGAAACAATTCAATTGCTGCATCAGTAATTAAAAAATTGCGCTCTTCTTGGGACACCCTTTAGAAAAGTTCATCGTTGATGATTTTTTTTATAGAAAAGTTCCTGGTTGATGACTTTTCTTATAGAAAAGTTCATCGTTGATGACTTTTCTTATAGAAAAGTTCATCGTTGATGACTTTTCTTATAGAAAAGTTCATCGTTGATGACTTTTCTTATAGAAAAGTTCATCGTTGATGACTTTTCTTATAGAAAAGTTCATCGTTGATGACTTTTCTTATAGAAAAGTTCATCGTTGATGACTTTTCTTATAGAAAAGTTCATCGTTGATGACTTTTCTTATAGAAAAGTTCATCGTTGATGACTTTTCTTATAGAAAAGTTCATCGTTGATGACTTTTCTTATAGAAAAGTTCATCGTTGATGACTTTTCTTATAGAAAAGTTCATCGTTGACGAATTTTCTTATAGAAAAGTTCATCGTTGATGACTTTTCTTATAGAAAAGTTCATCGTTGATGACTTTTCTTATAGAAAAGTTCATCGTTGATGACTTTTCTTATAGAAAAGTTCATCGTTGATGACTTTTCTTATAGAAAAGTTCATCGTTGATGACTTTTATTATAGAAAAGTTCATCGTTGATGACTTTTCTTATAGAAAAGTTCATCGTAGATAGATGTCTTAACTCGAATTGTGCCGTTCTTTTTCTAAATGAGCGATATGTATGTGCTGGCATTGAAAAGGTAGCCTGCAAAATATCTGCATTCATATTACTTCGAAGGACCAAAATCAATGGTATCGCAAATCAATTCGTTTTATCTACCGATTGTATTTTTCTGAATCCTTTCTCTTCCTGCTCGTTTCAATCAAACTCTCACTTTTTCCCTCTCCCAACTTTTACTTCTGAATGACTTCTCTGGTAGGTAATAAAATATGTATATTTCAAGTATGCAATTTTACCAACTGGGAGACAATTTACGAGCTAAATTAATAAAACGTTCAAAGTCTTTCTTTCGTTTTGGGAAGATTTAAGCTTGAATTTCCTTTTCTTCATGTCGGATAATAAAAATTAAATTGAAAAACTGAACACTTTTTGTCGATTCCTTAATGTTGGTTGGTTGTTGTGTCGTCGTGTGGATGGATGGAGTCGCATCGAGTCAAGTATGGTTGGCATGTGGCTGAAAGGCTAAAGGAGTCGCTCTCTCATTTATTCGTTAAACGCCAAATGCTTTCGTTGTGGTCTGCGATGATTTGTTATGAATTTTATGTAAGTCACAAAATAGTTTAGTACTCGTAGTATTTTTTTTAGGATATTAAGAAGTCATGTCGTCCACATATAACAATAAATTATTGGAAGTTTGTGTCGCCGAGGAATGTTGGTTTGTGGCGCGAGAGCTAAGCCATCCAAATTGACTTTGGCCTTTGCTGCTGGTCTGCTGAAGCTGGAGCTGAAGGTGGTGGTTGAGTTAAGTTGATATTGTGTAGAGCAGTTCGCCCGCTCGTTCATTGGTCTCAAGTGGGCGTTAAATTGTAATAAATGTTTGGCTAAATGCAAAAAAGATAAAATTTCACAATTTCTAAGAAAGTAGGTGGCCAAAAGCAATGCCAGCACCATCTCACTACCCCGACATGGCAGCTACTACGTATACTAGAGCATACTTATTTACAGCCTAACCGCAGCATCGTCAATGCCAGACATACTCCTTCACCTCCTCGACATGGTTGTCGCCATCCATCGCTAGGCGGCCAGCAAACACCATCTCTTTTCATTGATTAACTGGCGAGAAGACGACGCTCACTGGATCATGGCTTAGCATGGACTTCAAGTAGGTTTCCGGGCGAGAGCGAGGGAGGGGGTAAGGCGGAGGAGGACAATTCGAGTGGAAGGATTAATGTTTTGTAGTGACTACCGTCTTGAAATTTGCGTGCTCCATTGCAAGACAGTTGATTAAAAAATGTACCAGACATGTTTATGCATGATACTAAAGTCTTCCTACCACCACCACCACTACTGCTAGCTGGAAAAATACAATGTTTTTGTGGCACTGACAGTGGCACTTAGCCGAGGTAAAATTTTCAAAATATGTTAAAGAAGAAACGTCATCAACAATGAACTTTTCTATAAGAAAAGTATTCAACGATGAACTTTTCTAGAAGAAAAGTCATCAACGATGAAATTTTCTGAAAAGAAAAGTCATCAACGATGAACTTTTCTGAGAAGAAAAGTCATCAACGATGAACCTTTCTGAGAAGAAAAGTCATCAACGATGATCTTTTCTGGGAGAAAAGTCATCAACGATGATCTTTTCTGGGAGAAAAGTCATCAAAGATGAACTTTTCTAGAAGAAAAGTCATCAATGATGATCTTTTCTGGGAGAAAAGTCATCACCGATGAACTTTTCTAGAAGAAAAGTCATCAACAATGAACTTTTCTAGAAGAAAAGTCATCAACGATGAACTTTTCTAGAAGATAAGTCATCAACAATGAACTTTTCTAGAAGTAAAGTCATCAACGATGAACTTTTCTAGAAGAAAAGTCATCAACGATGAACTTTTCTAGAAGAAAAGTCATCAACGATGAACTTTTCTAGAAGAAAAGACATCAACGATGAACTTTTCTAGAAGAAAAGACATCAACGATGAACTTTCCTAGAAGAAAAGTCATCAACGATGAACTTTTCTAGAAGAAAAGTCATCAACGATGAACTTTTCTAGAAGAAAAGTCATCAACGATGAACTTTTTTAGAAGTAAAGTCATCAACGGTGAACTTTTCTAGAAGAAAAGTCATCAACGATGAACTTTTCTAGAGCCATTCTCAATTACCTTGTTGAATTCATTTAAACTTTCGCTTTATCATCAGTACGAATCTATGTTGTCTCAAAGGACCAAAAATTCCATGTTAGGTCATTCGAAAAATTAATTTTCTATATCTCGAATACCAAAAGACAGTCTCAGCTGTATAACGGCATTTCGTGGCTCGTATGTGATCTCGATGGAGCAAAATTAATCCAGATATCAATCTTACATTTTCGTTAGCTGTCGTCAGATATCTTTAGGATTTAAAGGAGCGGCTGGTATGATATGAGATAGGCATATTTTCAGTTGATGGTGGTTTTATCTTTCTTCTTGATGAACCGAAGCAATGTGGAACATTTTGAAAGTGAACAGTTTTCTTTTAGAACGATTGCTTTGTGAGTAATTTAGCCTCTCCCCACTGAAAGCATCTCGAGATCCTCCTGGACACATTTGCCAATAATTGATACTCACTCATACAATTTTTGTAATTAATAGTTCTTAATGTCTCCTAAGATTGTCCCACTGTGCCATAACAATGACGAGTGGCGCTGTGTTTTTTTTTTGGTGCAACATTTAGATTGGTGCAACAAGTGAATGTGTTTCTATTTAATTTTTCTCTGACACCCGCTATGTTTGTAGCACTTTATTGATTTTATTTAAATTTTCCTTTCATAGTTTCGCTGGTATTTTGTGTAATTTTTCTCCATCTACTAGCAATCCATCCCGTGTGGCTGGCTGGCTGACTGACTGGTGGCTGGAGTTGGAGTAAGAGCATTGAACGTCATTGGGTGAAATGTGTTCCCATAAATAAAACGTCTATTTCTGTGTGTTAGATAGCGCGTGGATTTTTTCTTCAACATACACTCAAGGAAAAGTATTGAAAGAAATTGCATTGATTTACTCATACAACGTCCAGTAGAAGATCATTTTTTTTATTATGAACTAGCTGGATCCGGTCCACTTCGTTGCCCCAGACTTCAGATTTCCGATAGGAACAGTAGGAATCACGTTAATCTATTCGTAGGAACGGCCAGTAGCAATCAAAAATTGGCTTATATGGGCGGACCCACGTCCCCTCAATCAAGAACTTATAAAGCCTATTTCATGCTCTAGGCTTATCTGAACATTCCCTGAAAATTTCATCAAAACCGATACTGCCGTTTTGGAGTCTATACGTAACATTCACACATCGATTTATATATATATATAGCTGGACCCGATCCACTTCGTTGCCCCAGATTTAGATTTCCGATCCCGTCCATTTTTGAACCAATCACGAATACTGCCACCAAAAACATCTCCATAAAATAAGAGCACTCTCGATAAGAAATTGTGAAGATATCTCAATTTCAAAATTTGGTTTTGGCCCATTGGTCTGATCTCGCCCATTTTTGCACTAATCACGTAGACTGCCACCAGATACATATAAACAGAATTGCAGTACTATGGCTAACAAATTGTGCAAAATATCTCAATTTCAAAATTGGCTTATATGGGCGAAGCAACGCCCTTTGATCTGATCCCGCTCATTTTTAGACCAATCACATAGACTTCCACCAGACACATATACACAAAAAACAGCACTCTCGCAAATAGATTGTGCAAGATACTTCAATTTCATAAGGTTGCTTACATAGGCTGGGCCACGGCCATTGATCCGATTCCGCCCAGTTTTGGACCAATCACGTAGACTACCACCAGATACATATGTACAAAATTACAGCACTCTCGATAAACAATTGTACAAGATATCTTAATTTCAAGATTTGGCTTATATGGGCGGAGCCACGCCCCTTATTCCGATCTCCCTCATTTTTGGACCAATCACGTAGACTACCACTAGAAACATATGCACAAAATTACAGCACTCTCGATAACAAATTGTGCAATATATCTCAATTTCAAAATGTGGCTTATATGGGCGGGGTCACGCCCATTGGTCCGATCCCAGCCATTTTTGGAACAATTACGTAGACTACCACCAGATACATATAAACAGAATAACAGTACTATCACTACTAAATTGTGCAAGATAGTTCAAATTTGGGTTAAATGGGCGGGGCCACGCCCTTTGGTCTAATCCCGCTCATTTTTAGGCCAATCACGTAGACAGCCACCAGATACATATGTACAAAATTACAGCACTCTCGCTAACAAATTGTGCAAGATATCTCAATTTAAAAATTTGTCTTATGTGGGCGGGGCCACGCCCACTTGATATATCGAAAATTCAAGTACCCTATTTTCACCACGCCCCACACATGTACATTCTGTGAAAATTTCAAGAAGATCGGTCCAGCCGTTTAGACGTCTATGTATACGGTACAAACAAACCAACAAACAAACACACATTCTTCTTTATATATGTATATAGATTCATAAATTTTTCTAGAATTTAAAATTTCTTGGAATCTCTGTATATATCAATCCATAAAGTCGTAAAATTATGAAAAAATGTGTAGTCAAATATACATTTACAAGGATCTAAATCCATCTTCAATTATGGATTTTAATTTGCGCTAAATAATGGACGCATAAGGACTTTGACTCACTATAAAACATGTATTTAAATTTGTCCCTATTCGTCTAAAGCAAATTAATCAGTGATCGTGGATTCCTGGAAAAAGTAAAAATCATTACAGATCGTGGGTTCCTGAAAAAAGTATAGGGTGATACATTTTGAGGTTCCCTACTTTTTTTTAAAAAAAACCACAGAAAATTTAAATTGAATGGGGAATGTGTATTATCATTTGAAAGAACATTCTTTGGCATTTTTATTTTGAAGATTATGTCTATCAAAAGTTGGCCGCGGCTACGTCTCAGATGGTCCAACTTTCGATGACTCGTTCGAGCATTTCGACTGGTAACTGGCGAATGACACACGTGATGTTTTGCTTCAAGGCCTGAATCGAAGCGGGGTTGTCCGCATAAACTTTAGACAGGAAAAAGTCTAACGGTGTGATATCCCACGATCTTGGTGGCCAATCGAGCGGCCCAAAACGTGAAATTATCTGCTCACCGAAGTGTTCTCTCAATAAATCCATTGATTGATGCGATGTGTGTGAAGTGGCGCCGTCTTGTTGAAACCAAATGTCGCCGAGATCACGATAACGGTCGCCATTGACGGTTACATTCTCACCGGCATCATTTTTGAAGAAATATGTACCCGATGATTCCGGTACGTCGGATCGGGAATCGCTCAATGGCAAAAAGATAGCTCTTAACGAGAGCTAAAATATTGCTCATGGGTGTCAAGGTCGTGGGTTGACTGGAGAGTTTTTTTTTTGATAAAAAGAATTGACTTAGCGCAATTGGCGAACGATTATTTTGATAATAAAACTGAATAATTTGTAAACGTTGTTCAGGCGTAAGTCTTTCCATGATGAAATGCCAAACAATACTTAACAAAAATAACATGACAGCATGACACGACTCACACGCGATCTGTCAAAAAAAGGCTATTGAAAAAAGTATCTCTACTTAGATCGCTACAGATCGTGGGTTCCTGAAGAAATAATATCGATCGTGGAGTTATGAAAGAGGAACACACATCACTGATCGTGTATTCCTGAAAACGAATGGAAACTCATCACTGATCGTGGATTAAGTAGAAGAAATCTGATCGTGAATTAAGAAGAAATAAAGCTCATCGCCGATTGTGGATTAATGAAAAAAGAAAACTGACCACTGATCGTTGATCGTTGATTGTTTATGAAAGAAAACTCATCACTGATAGTGGGTTCTTGAAAGAAGGACATCCATCACTGATATTGAATTCCTGAAGAAAGAATACTTATCACTGAACGTGAGTTCCTGAAAACAGAAAACTGATAGTGGATTCTGAAAATCGGAAAATAATCACTCATCGTGGATTCGTGAAAGAGGGACATTCATCACTGATCGTGGATTCCTAAAAGAAAGATTCTCATCACTGATAATGGATTCTTAAAAGAAAGAACTCAGCACTGATCGCCGATTCTTAAAATATATACCCTCATCACTATTCGTGGATTCCTGAAGATATAAAACTCATCACTGAACGTGGATTCTAAAAAGAAATACCCTTATCACTGTTTGTGGCTTCCTTAGGAAAGAAAACTCATCACTGATCGTGGAATCCTTAAAAAAGAAAACTCATAACTGATCGTGAATTCCTTAAAAAAGAAAACTTATCACTGATCGTGGATTCTTGAAGGAAGGACACTTATTACTGATCGTGGATTCCTTTTGAAAGAAAACTCATCAATGATCGTGGAAAGAAAACTCATCAGTGATCGTGGATTCCTTAAGAAAGAAAAATCATTACGGATAGTAGATTCCTTAAGAAAGAAAACTCATCACTAATCGTGTATTCTTGAAAGAAGGACACTTATCCTTCTTTCAAGAAGGATAAGTGTCCTGGGTCCCTTAAGAAAGAAAACTCATAACTGATCGTGGATTCTTGAAAGAAGGACACTTACTACTGATCGTGGATTCTTGAAAGGACACTTATTACTGATCGTGGATTCCTTTAGAAGGAAAACTCATCACTGATCGTGGATTCCTTTAGAAAGAAAACTCATCACTGATCGTTGATTCCTTTAGAAAGAAAACTCATCACTGATCGTGGATTCCTTAAGAAAGAAAACTCATCACTAATCGTGAATTCTTGAAAGAAGAAATCTCATGACATAAAGAACAAAATATTATCACTGATCGTGGATTCCTTAAGAAAGAAAACTCATCACTGATCGTGAATTCTTGAAAGAACAAATCTCATGACTTAAAGAAAGAAATATTATCACTGATCGTGGATTCTTGAAAGAAGGACTCTCATCACTGGCTGTGGATTCCTTAAGAAAGGGTGGAGAAAACTCTTCACTGCTTATTAATTTCTAAAAGAAGGATGCTCATAATTGACCGCGAATTCCCGAAGAAATATAACTGATCAAAGATTCCTGAAAAAGTAAAAATTATCACTGATCGTGGGTTCCTGAAAGAAGAAAACTTATCACTGATGGTGGATTTTTGAAAGAAGGACTTTGGTTAAACGAAAAGTCATCACTGATCGTGGCTAAAGAAAACTCATCGATGATCGTGTAGGGAAACTCCTCAATGCTCCTTGTTTCCTAAAGAAAGAAAACTCCTCACTGGTCATGGATTCCTGAAGAAAGAAATATCATAGCAGATCATGGATGTCTGAAGAAAGAAAAAACATCACAGATCGAGGATTCCTGAAAAAAATAGTCACTGATCGCGGATTCCTGAAGAAGTAAATTACATCCGTGTGGAACAAAAATTCATGATAGCGAATGCTAGGAAAACTAAAGATTGTCTAGAACAAAAATACATCACTGATCGTTTAACCCAGAAGCTACAAATACATCACCGATAGTGAATGCCAGGAGAACAAAAAAACTGGAACATCACTATCGTGGACCCCAAAAGTACTAAAGTTCATAACTGAACCTGGATCCCAAGAGACCTAAAATTCATAACTTATCGTGGATCCGTGTAGACTAAAAATTCATGGATTTCTGAAGAAAGGAAATAAAATACTGATCATGTATCCCAGGAAAACAAAGAATCCTTGTGCAACAAAAATACATTATAGATCGTGGATCTAAAAATAAGTAATGTTCATAAGTGATCATGGTTTGGAGGAGATCTAATGTACATCAGTGTTTGTGGATTCAAAGAGAACCAAAGTTCATAACTGACCGTGGAAGACAGGAGAACTAAAGGACATCAATGATAGTGGATCCCAAGAGAACTAAAGTTCCTAACTGACAGTGGATGGCAGGGGAACTAAAGTAAATTTATGATCGTGGATCGCAAGAGAACTAAAGTTCACAAATCCTTGTAGAATAAATATACTTCAATGACCAGTGGATCCCAGGAAAAATTAAACCTCATAAGTGATTGTGGATTGCCGGAGAACTAAAATACATCAATGATCGTGGACACCGAGAGAACTAAAGTTCATAATCTCTATACAACAAAAATTCATACGAGCGCCCCAGTAGGCGAGTTGGTAGCGTACTCGCTTATGAGTTTGGGGGTTGTGGGTTCGATTCCCACCAGAGGGTCTGGTCTGTCGCTGCAAACATTTAGCCATATGGTCTTTGGTCCACGAAAACTGCAGCCCACTACTTCTCAAGGATCCTTGTAGAACACAAATACGTCAATGATCATGGATACCAAAAGAGAAGTAAATTTCATAAGTGGATCCCAGGAGAACAAAAATAAATCATCGTGGATCCTAAGGGAACTAAAGTTCATAACTGATCGTGGATCCTGAGAGAAGTAAAGTCAATTACTGATCGTGGATCCTGAGAGAAGTAAAGTCAATTACTGATCAGGGATCCTTGTAGATCAAAAATACATAAATTATCGTGGATCCAAAAAAACTTAAGTTCCTAAGTGGTCATGAATCCCTGCATCAATGATCGTAGATCCCCACAGAACTAAAGTTCATAAATGGTCGTGGATCTAATGAGAACTAAAGTCCATTGCTGATCAAATACTTCTAGACCAAAAATACATCAACGGTCGTGAATCCCATATGAACATAAGTTCATTACTGGTCGTGGATCCCAGGAGAACCAAAGTCCATTACTGATCAAATACTTGTAGACCAAAAATACATCAACGATCGTGGATCTCATATGAACTAAAGTTCACAAGTGATCGTTGATTGCAGGAGAACCAAAATACATCAGTGATCGTGTATCCTTGTAGAACAAAAATACACCAATGATCGTGGTTCCTAGTAGAACAAAAATAAATCAATTATCGTGGATTTTAAAATAACTATAGATCATAAGTGATCGTGGGTACCAGGACAACTAAAGTTTATAACTGGTCGTGGATCCCAGGAGAACTAAAGTTCATAAGTGATCGTGGGTCACAGGAGAACTAAAGGTCATAACTAGTCATGGGTCCTAACTCCAACTAAACTCCATTGCTTATATAGGATCCTTGTAAAATACTATAGTGGATCCTTGTAAAAGAAAAATACATCAATGATAGTGAATTTCAGGAAAACTAAAATACACCAGTAGATCCCCGTAGAACAAAAATACATCAATGATCGTGGATTTTAAAAGAACAAAGTCCATAAGTGATCGTGTGTCCCGAGAGAACTTAAAATCATAACAGATGTAGAATCCCCGGATGATTAACATTTATTTATTTCCGTCTCTTAAATTCCATCACTAGTCGTGGATTGTTTATGAATGAAATTGCAGCCTGAAAAAAGAAATCTCATCATTGCTCGTGTATTCTTGAAGAAATAACTCATTCCTGATCGTTGATTCCTGGTAGATTCAAAAAGACAAAAAATCTTCACTGATCGTGAATTCCCGAAGAATGCGAACTCTTCACTTGTCGTGGTTTGTTGTAGAATTGAAAGTCTTTAATGACTGACGCTGATACCTGTAGACATCTAAAACTAATAAATGATCAATGTTTTTTATACCCTACACCACACTGTGGTACAGGGTATTATGACTTTGTGCATTTGTTTGTAACACCTAAAAGGAGAAGTGATAGACCCATTGTTTATTATACCGATCGACTCAGAATCACTTTCTGAGTCGATTTAGCCATGTCCGTCTGTCTGTCCGTCTGTCTGTCTGTCCATGTATTCTTGTAATCAAAGTGCAGGTCGTATTTATGGTCCGATTGTGATGAAATTTAGCATAGTGCCCTTTTTTGGCCCAAGGACGATCCCTATTGAAATTGGTTAAAATCGGTTCAGATTTGGATATAGTCCCCATATATATGTTTCACCCGATTTGACATGCAAGCGCCGTAGAAACCACATTTTACATCCGATCTTTATGAAATTCGGCAGAGAGAGTTTTATTATTACGTGAATGAACACTACCAAATTCGGAGAAAATCCGATCAGATGTAGATATAGCCCCCATATATATGTTTCACCCGATTTGGCATGTAAGCACTGTAGGAACTGTATTTTAAATCAGATCAGTACGAAATTTGGCAGAGAGAGTTCTCTTATTACATGAATAAACACTGCCAAATTCGGGGAAAATCGGTTCAGATTTAGATATAGCCACCATATATATTTTTCACCCGATTTAACATTTAAGCGCTGTAGAAATCGTGTTTTATATCCGATCAGTACGAAATTTAACAGAGAGTTCTCTTATTACATGAATAAACACTGCCAAATTCGGGGAAAATCGGTTCAGATTTAGATATAGCCACCATGTATATGTTTCACCCGATTTAACATTTAAGCGCTGTAGAAATCGTGTTTTATATCCGATCAGTACGAAATTTAACAGAGAGAGTTCTCATATTACATGAATAAACACTGCCAAATTCGGGGAAAATCGGTTCAGATTTAGATATAGCCCCCATATATATGTTTCACCCGATTTAACATTTAAGCGCTGTAGAAATCGTGTTTTATATCCGATCAGTACGAAATTTAACAGAGAGAGTTTTTTTATTACATGTATGAACACTGCCAAATTCGTGGAAAATCGGTTAAGGTTTAAACATAGTCCCAATATATATGTTACACCCGATTTGACATGTGAGCGCTGTAGAAACCGTGTTTTATATCCGATCAGTACGAAAATCGGCAGAGAGAGTTTGCTTATTACACATATGAACACTGCCAAATTCTTATCGCAATGCCCATTTTCGCATTGGTAGGTAGGTGTAGGGTATTATATAGTCGGCCCCGCCCGACTTTCTGTCTTTCCTTACTGGTTTTAAATGCAGATATTCGTATTTCAGTTGTGTATGAAGACCTCAAGTATATTGAGATAAGTCTTGAAGGCATAAAATGCAATGATACTACTCAATGATCGTGAATCGCTGATGAGCTTAATCTCAGCTCTGATTAGTTAATTTTAAAGATGTCAGATTCAATATTTCTTATGAATGCTAAATAATTGTATACACCTTATGGATCACCATATGGTTACATCTTTTGAATGCTTATGGATCTCCGGAACGAATAGGCTCTTAGCCGATAACTGAACATTCTGTTGATATCTCAAATTCGTCAGTAAATCTGGAATATCTAAAGATCATGAACGGCGGAACGATTGCAGATCCTTAAATTTCTCTAACTAGTCAAAGGATCCCTGAAGAGATTAAACTCATCAGTTATAGAAGATTACTGAAGTTGGCTAGATTTTCTATCCCTGAAGACATAATTTTCTTCGAGTGATCATGTTACCGGCCGAAATATAACTTATCATTATTAATAGTCTCTTTATTATCACTAATGAATTAGCCATTCCCGATAATAATGATAAATATTGAAATCTGAAGTATGAGTTCAAAATCTACACTGTTCCCAAGTCTCAAAAGTTTGGTGAGTGGGATGCTATCTAACCGATGATCAATGATCGATCACACATATGTATTATGGATCTTCGAATACATTTAGCTCATCAATATAGGTGGATCCCCTGAGAACTTCAATAACATGGATACTTGACCTGTGACTTATTATGGATCCCTATAAATTGAAAGAACAATTCCTAAAGCAGTAATTTTTCCAAGGCTAAAGGATTACACAACTGTTTTCTTTTGGTGTAACTTCGTCATTCATTCACTCTTAACAATTTACCTTGTTAGTTTTTATTTTTTGACTTGTGGCGTGTGATTATTTTTATTTTACTTCATTTAGGAGTTTAAAGGCAAAATCTTACTTTCATTTGGTCTGATCACCTATGCTGCTGCCGATGATGAGGCTGTTGGCGCTATATGTACATATATGACACTCATTGTTGGTCACATTATTTGAATTTTCCCGGCTCTGAACTGACACTCGCACGTCGCAAAATAGAAGGGGCGAGTGCCTCTGCGAAGTGTACATGAGAAACTACACACGATTATAATTATTTAATAATTCAATTTAACTTGTTAAACACTTTTGTTGTTTTATGACTCTTAATGTGTGTTTTTTCGCGAAAGTTAACTAAACTCTACGAAAACTCTTTAACGCCGCCAATAATCATCCAGCCAGTCAGCTAGCTAGCTGGCTAGTTAGTTAGTCTGTTAGTCAGCCAGGCCAACAAATGGCCTTTCCAAACCGTTGTGAAATGTCTTAATGGAAGGAAATCATTTGCCATGTGAGAGCTAATCTGTATTGTACATACTCGTACTAGTGGGGGAAGATTTGTTTTGTTGTTAGACAAATTTATGTTTTTTTTTGTTTCTTCACTGTCTTTAATAGAAATAAATGCATATATAAAACTGGCTGGTGTGGTGGTGTTAAACTTAACTGTTGAAATAAAATAATTAATATTTGACTACGATAATAAATTCGAGACTTCAGTCTGCGGCCATAAAGAATCATGTGAGATCTACGATCAAAAATTCAAATATATGTTGCGGCTCACATGATTCTTTGTACCTACGCTTAAGTGATGATTCTGGTTGTGTAAAGACCTAATTATAATGGTACGTCAGAGATTATATAAAGGTTCACATTTTATCATATTTCCTACGTTTTCGAAATGTACGTAAGTAATGTAAGTCATCTAATTCAACGCTATACGAGTATCTCAAAATATCCCCATCGATTGTAGTTCTCGGTGTTATTCTAATTCTGTATTGATCGTGGATTTCAGAATTATTATTATTCTGCGTTAATTGTGGATCTATGATACCTTCAAATAATATAACACTGATCGTTATTTTCAAAACATCTGCATTTCATCACAGATCATGGATTACTGCACACGCAACTTAAATCAAAGATTGTAGTTCTGCGAACAGTCAATCGAGGTTCTCCAAACCTAAATTTTATTACCAATCATACTTCTCTAAATCTCAACTTTCTCATCGACTGTCACACTGACTGTCACACTATTCCCTGATCTCTTGTGAAGATGATCATTCAGCACTGATCGTTGATTTCTGAACAATATCTTCATCTATCGTGGACTTTTTCAGAACCCTATCTCGGCAATCATCGTGGATTTCTCAAAAACTTAATTTCTTCAACGATCGTGGATTTCTCCAAATCTTAATTCCTTCATAGATCGCGGATCTTTCAAAAATTTATATTTTTCAACGATCGCTGATTTCTCAAAAACATTATATCTTCAACGATCGTTGATTTCTCCGAACCTTAATTTCTTCAACGATCGCTGATTTCTCCGAAACTTAATTTCTTCAACGATCGTAGATTTCGCAAAAACTTATATTCTTCAACGATCGTGGATTTCTCAAAAAAACTTGATTTCTTTAACGATCGTTGATTTCTCAAAAAATTTGATTTCTTCAACGATCCTTGATTTCTCAAAAATCTTTATTTCTTCAACGATCGTGGAATCCTCCGAAACTTGATTTCTTCAACGATCGTGGAATTCTCCGAAACTTAATTTGTTCAACGATCGTGGAATTCTCCGAAACTTAATTTCTTCAACGATCGTGGATTTCTCCGAAACATTAGGTCGTCAGCGATCGTGGATTTCTCAAAAACCTAATTACTTTAACGATCGTGGATTTCTCAAAAAACTAATTTCTTTAACGATCGTGGATTTCTCAAATACATAATTTCTCAAACACTTTATTTCTTCAAAGATCGTGGATTTCTCAAATACTTAATTTTTAAAGATCGTGGATTTCTCAAATACTTAATTTTTAAAGATCGTGGATTTCTCAAATACTTAATTTTTAAAGATCGTGGATTTCTCAAATACTTAATTTTTAAAGATCGTGGATTTCTCAAATACTTAATTTTTAAAGATCGTGGATTTCTCAAATACTTAATTTTTAAAGATCGTGGATTTCTCAAATACTTAATTTTTAAAGATCGTGGATTTCTCAAATACTTAATTTTTAAAGATCGTGGATTTCTCAAATACTTAATTTTTAAAGATCGTGGATTTCTCAAATACTTAATTTTTAAAGATCGTGGATTTCTCAAATACTTAATTTTTAAAGATCGTGGATTTCTCAAATACTTAATTTTTAAAGATCGTGGATTTCTCAAATACTTAATTTTTAAAGATCGTGGATTTCTCAAATACTTAATTTTTAAAGATCGTGGATTTCTCAAATACTTAATTTTTAAAGATCGTGGATTTCTCAAATACTTAATTTTTAAAGATCGTGGATTTCTCAAATACTTAATTTTTAAAGATCGTGGATTTCTCAAATACTTAATTTTTAAAGATCGTGGATTTCTCAAATACTTAATTTTTAAAGATCGTGGATTTCTCAAATACTTAATTTTTAAGGATCGTGGATTTCTCAAATACTTAATTTTTAAAGATCGTGGATTTCTCAAATACTTAATTTTTAAAGATCGTGGATTTCTCAAATACTTAATTTTTAAAGATCGTGGATTTCTCAAATACTTAATTTTTAAAGATCGTGGATTTCTCAAATACTTAATTTTTAAAGATCGTGGATTTCTCAAATACTTAATTTTTAAAGATCGTGGATTTCTCAAATACTTAATTTTTAAAGATCGTGGATTTCTCAAATACTTAATTTTTAAAGATCGTGGATTTCTCAAATACTTAATATTTAAAGATCGTGGATTTCTCAAATACTTAATTTTTAAAGATCGTGGATTTCTCAAATACTTAATTTTTAAAGATCGTGGATTTCTCAAATACTTAATTTTTAAAGATCGTGGATTTCTCAAATACTTAATTTTTAAAGATCGTGGATTTCTCAAATACTTAATTTTTAAAGATCGTGGATTTCTCAAATACTTAATTTTTAAAGATCGTGGATTTCTCAAATACTTAATTTTTAAAGATCGTGGATTTCTCAAATACTTAATTTTTAAAGATCGTGGATTTCTCAAATACTTAATTTTTAAAGATCGTGGATTTCTCAAATACTTAATTTTTAAAGATCGTGGATTTCTCAAATACTTAATTTTTAAAGATCGTGGATTTCTCAAATACTTAATTTTTAAAGATCGTGGATTTCTCAAATACTTAATTTTTAAAGATCGTGGATTTCTCAAATACTTAATTTTTAAAGATCGTGGATTTCTCAAATACTTAATTTTTAAAGATCGTGGATTTCTCAAATACTTAATTTTTAAAGATCGTGGATTTCTCAAATACTTAATTTTTAAAGATCGTGGATTTCTCAAATACTTAATTTTTAAAGATCGTGGATTTCTCAAATACTTAATTTTTAAAGATCGTGGATTTCTCAAATACTTAATTTTTAAAGATCGTGGATTTCTCAAATACTTAATTTTTAAAGATCGTGGATTTCTCAAATACTTAATTTTTAAAGATCGTGGATTTCTCAAATACTTAATTTTTAAAGATCGTGGATTTCTCAAATACTTAATTTTTAAAGATCGTGGATTTCTCAAATACTTAATTTTTAAAGATCGTGGATTTCTCAAATACTTAATTTTTAAAGATCGTGGATTTCTCAAATACTTAATTTTTAAAGATCGTGGATTTCTCAAATACTTAATTTTTAAAGATCGTGGATTTCTCAAATACTTAATTTTTAAAGATCGTGGATTTCTCAAATACTTAATTTTTAAAGATCGTGGATTTCTCAAATACTTAATTTTTAAAGATCGTGGATTTCTCAAATACTTAATTTTTAAAGATCGTGGATTTCTCAAATACTTAATTTTTAAAGATCGTGGATTTCTCAAATACTTAATTTGTAAAGATCGTGGATTTCTCAAAATCTAAATTACTTCATCGAACGTGCATTTTTCAAAAACTCATTATCTTCAACGGTCGAGGATGTCTGAAAAACTAATTTTCTTCAACGGTCGAGGATGTCTGAAAAACTAATTTTCTTCAACGATCGTGGATGTCTCAAGATCTAAATTTCTTCATCGAACGTGCATTTTTCAAAAACGTGGACCTCTGGATATCCCAATTTAATCATTAATGTTGGTTCTCTGCAGATCACAATTTAATCATTAATGGTGGTTCTCTGCAGATCCCAATTTCATAATTTTTTGTGGTTCTCTGCAGATCCCAATTTCATAATTTTTTGTGGTTCTCTGCAGATCCCAATTTCATAATTTTTTGTGATTCTCTGCAGATCCCAATTTCATAATTTTTTGTGGATCTCGGGGGACCCCAATTTCATAATTTTTTGTGGATCTCATCAGTGATTGTGGATCTCTGTAAATTCCACTTCCATTATTGATTATGGATCTCTGGATATCCCAATTTCATCAGTGATTGTGGATCTCTGTAGATTCAACTTCCATCATTTATTGTGGACCTCCGTAGATCCCACTTTCATCATTTATTGTGGATCTCTGTAGATTCCACTTCCATCATTGATTATGGATCTCTGGAGATCCCAATTTAATCATTGATTGTGGATCTCTGCAGATCCCAATTTCATCATTGATTGTGGATATCTGCAGATCCCAATTTCATCATTGATCGTGGATCTCTGCAAATCCCAATTTCATCATTGATCGTGGATCTCTAGAGCTTCCAACTCATCATTGATTGTAGATCTTGGGAGATCCCAATTTCATTAATCTCTGTAGATCCCAATTTCATCATTGATCGTGGATCTCTGGAGATCCAAATACCATCATTAATTTTGGGTTTCTGCAGATCCCAATTTCATCATTGATCGTGGATCACTGCAAATGCCAATTTCAACATTGATTGTGGATCTCTGGAGATCCCACGTTAGTCAGTGATTGTGGATCTGTGGAGATCACAATTTCATTATTGATCATGGATCTCTGTAGTCCCATAATTTATCACTGAACGTGCCTATTTGAATATTTAAATGTCATCAATCGAGGATCTTAAAATATTAAAATGTCCATCATTGATCCTTGACGTTTGTTGTCCTCCAATTCATTACTGATCGTGTATCTCTGCAGTCCTATAATGCATCACTGATCGTGGATCTTTGGATATTTCGATTTTATCACTGATCCTTGATTTTGTAGTCTTCTAAATCATAATTGATCGTGAATCTAATTCATCAATGATCGTTCATTAATGATCATCATCGAACATTAATCTCTGTAGCCTTTTAATTCATCGCGGATTGTGTGTCATTGAATGTCTCAATTTCGTCTCCAATGGTGGATTTATGCAGTTCTGGAATTCATCACTGATCTTGAATCTTTGAATGACTCTACGAGTATTTCTTATCAAACGTTGGTCTCTTTGAATACTTCAATTTCTTTATCGAGCGTGAATTCCTAAATTTTTCTCAAAAATAAATCCAAACCCTTTTGATGTTGCTTCAGCTATAACAAACCATGTTTTTGTCTTAGCATATATTTTACTTTTTTTTGTTACTAGTATAACAATAACTATAATTTATGACCATCTCCATCTTACTCCACCCTCGGTCGCCTATCAACCTTGGGAAATTTTCCATTATTTAACTAGTTTTATTTTTTTTTTCATTTTTAACATATTCATTAAAACTAATAAATTTATGCAGACAAGTCCCAATGCTTTTCATACATACTGGCAGACTCGTAGCATGGGCAAATGACAATTGTCTGCTCACTTAGTCCTAGTTGCATTCGGATCTTGCCAAGGCCAGATCCGCCACACATGCGCATCGGCAAACGTAAAACGTTGAATCAACTAATGCTGAACTTCTTCGCTTTTCATTTAAGTAGTTGTTGTTGCTGTTCAAGATTTGCGTGTTTCCCCACATCTTCCCATATGTCTTCATAAAAACGCGTGTCTTTAAGCTTTTAATTTTTCTTGTTGTTTTTTTATTATTTAATTTAAAAACAAATTTCTAAACGTAAAGAAAACTCTTTTTTCTTACCGCCATTTTGCAACGCTGCCAATTGCGAGTCCTCCGTCCATTTAGTCATTGTGGCAGACATCGAGGACACAGTCGACAGGCAGGCAGACAGACAGACAACATTGTGAACCTGACAACATTATTAAATGTCTGTGGTAAACGTAACGAATGTGCTCGCATTGTGTTTTAATCAGTTCAGTTTAAGAGTTGGCTCAACTCAAAGCCAAATGTTGTACTCGTATCTGTCTAGAGTAGGAGAAAAGGAAGACACAGTAGTTTGGAATCATATGCTTTTGATAAAATTTCCTAGAGGTACTAAGGATATAATGGTAAAAATCTGAACTTATATGGGATCACTGATCACTGGAATCTTAAAACGTTGATTATCTGGAATTATTCTTGCCTTTAGTAATAAGTGCGGGATCTTAAAATGTCCACTGTCAGTAGTCTGTGATAAGTGTGAAATATTGAACTATTCACTCTTACTTTTTCTCTTGATATGATTGAGGTCTTAAAATATTCAAGACCTCAGGTCAGTGATAAGTTTAAAGTCATAAAATGTTCACGATCTTAAATCGAGTTTGAATTTGATCATCTAGAAATTCGCACTATTACCGATCGGTGATAAATTTGAAGTGAAGAAATTTCCACGACTACTAATCAGTGGTAAATTCGAAGTCCTTAATGGTCCAGATCACTGATTACTTTGAAATTTGCTCTATTACTGATCACTGATAATTTGAGACGTGAAATATTCACAATAAAGATCAGTGATAATTTTTAAATCTTTGCACATTCACGATTTCTGATCAGTGATAAACTTGAAGTCTTGAAGAATTTCCAAAATTTTTGCTCAGTGATATGTTTGAAATGTTGAAATGTCTACGATTACTGATCAATGTCAAGTCTGAAGTTTTAAAATTTCCACTATTACTGCTCAGTTATAAGTTTGAAGTTTTATTGATCATAGATAACTTGAAGTATTGAAATTTCCACATATATCTGGCCAGACTTTAAAGTCCTAAAATTACCGTGATTGGTGATCTGTTCTATATATTTTAAGAAGTCTTATTGATCTTTGCTAATTCTAAAGACATAAAGTTTCCACGTTTTCAGAGATAAGTTGGCTGTTTTTGATTACTGATCAGAGTGATAATTTGAATAAATTAATTATTGCTAATTTGAAGTCTTGAAATTGCACGACTTTCACAGATCAGTGATAATTTTAATTGAAAATTCCACGATTTGTGATCAGTGATGGGTTAGAAGTCTTCATATATTCACGATTTCTAATCAGTGATAAGTTTGATGTCTTGAAATTTCCACGATTTTAAATCTGGGATAATTTGTATGTCCTGAATTTCCCACGATCTTACAGTAATCATACTGATTAGTGAGTTCTTACCGATCAGTGATAATATGAAGTCTTGAAATTTCCACTATAACAGATCAGTGATAATTTTTCTTAACGGTCCACGATCACTGAATAGTTTGAAATCTTGAAATTACCACGATTACTAATCATTGATAATTCTTAATGATCAGTGATTAGTTTGAAGTCCAGAAATTCGGTGCTAAGTTTTAAATGTCTACGATTACTTGTCAGTTATAAGTTCTAAGTATTGAAATTTTCACCAATTTTTTATCAGTAATAAATTTGAAGTCTTACTGATCTTTGATTCTTTTGAAATTCCACTATTACTTATCAGTGATAAGTTTGTAGTTTTGAAATTTCCTCAATTACTGACGAGTCAGTGATAAGTTTGAAGCCTTGAAATTCTTACGATTACTGAGCAATGATTAGTTTCAAATCTTGAAATTTGTACGACTTTTCATCAGTGATAAGTTTGAAGTCTTGGAATTTAATCGTTTACAGATCAGTGATTAGTTTGAAGTCTTATTGATCTGTTGTTCTTTTGAAGTCTTGAAATTCCACGTTTACTGTCAGTGATAACTTTACAAGTCTTGATAATTATACGATTACTAATCAGTGATAAGTTTCATAATATAAAATTTCCACGATTTTTGATCAACGATAAGTTTGAAGTCTTCAAATTTCTCGTTTCCTGATCGGCGATAAGTTTAAGTCAATGCAATTTCTAAGATTACTGATCCGTAATAAGTTTGAAGTCTTGAAAGATCCTCGATTACTGATCAGTGATAAGTTTGAGGTCTAGAAAATTTCTACGATTACTGATCAGAGATAAGTTTCAAATCTTAAAACACAACACTGATCGTGGATCTTTGAATGTGTCAATTTCATCATCGATTGTGTATCTCTGTAGTCTTCTAATTCGTCACTGATCGCGGATGTCTATAGTCTTCTACTTCGTCACTCATCGTAGAAATCTGTAGTCTTCCAATTCGCCAGTGATCGTGGATCACTGTTGTCCTCTAATTCACCACTGATCGTGGATCTTTGAATTTCTTAATTTCATCACTGATCATGCATCTTTGAATGTCTCAAATTTTACGTCGATCGTGGGTCTATGCAGTTCTCTAATTCATCACTGATCGTGAATTTCTTTAGTCTTCTGTTTTATCACTGATCGTGAATTTCTTTAGTCTTCTGTTTGATCACTGATCGTGGATCGTGGATCTCTCTGTTCGTATAATGTATCACTGATCGTGGATTTTTGAATATCTAAATTTCATCAATGATCATGGATCTCTTTAGTCCTCTAAAACTTCATTGATCATGGATATCTGTAGTCCTCTAAATTATCCTTGATCGTGGATCTCTGTATTCTTCTAATTCATCACTGATCTTGAATGTCTCAATTTCATCACTGATCGTCGATCTCTGTAGTCTTGTGAATCATTATTGATCGATGATCTTTGAATATCTCATTTTCATCAATAATCGTAGATTGCTGTAGTCTTCTAATTCATCATCGATCGTGGATATCTGTAGTCCTCTAATTCATCATCGATCGTGGATCTCTGTAGCCTTTTAATTCATTACTGATTGTGAATGTCTCTATTTCATCACAGATAGTGGATTTTTGTAGTCCCGCAATTCATCACTAAATCACTTGGATATTTGAATAACTCTATTTCATCATCGATCGTTGATCTCTGAAGTCCTCCAATTCATAACGGATCTTTGAATGACTCTATTTCAGCACTTCATCGATCGTACAACTTGAAATTTGTATTATTTTTGATCTTTGATAAGTTTAAAGTCTTGAAATTTCCTCGATTACAGATCAGTGATAAGTTTGAAGTCTTATTCAGCTGTGATTCTTTTAAAGTCTTGAAATTCCACGTTTACTGATCCGTAATAAGATTCAAGTCTTAATATTTCTAAGATTACTGATCAGTGATAAGTTTCAAATCTTGAAATTTGCACGATTTGAGATCAATGATAAGTCTCAAGTCTTGAAATTCCCATGATATCAACTAAGTCTGAAGTCTTGAAATTTCTCTAACCAGTTTCAAATCTTGAAATTTTCATGATTTTTGGTCAGTGATAAGTTTGAAGTTTTGAAATTTCCTCGATTTCAAATCAGTGATAAGTTTAAAGTCTTATTGATCTGTGATTCTTTTGAAGCCTTGAAATTTCAAGTTTACTGATCAGTGATAAGTTTCAAGTCTTGATATTTCTACGATTACTGATCAGTGATAAGTTTCAAGTCTTGATATTTCTACGATTACTGATAAGTTTCAAATCTTGAAATTTGCACGATTTTTTATCAGTAATAAGTTCGATGTCATGAAATTTCTCTGACAAGTTTCAAATATTGAAATTTGCGCTATTTTTGATCAGTGATAAGTTTGAAGTGTCCTCGATTACAGATCAGTGATAAGTTTAAAGTATTATTGATCTGTGATTCTTTTGAAGTCTTGAAAATCCACGTTTACTGATCAGTGATAACTTTCAAGTCTTGATATATCTACGATTACTGATCAGTGATAACTTTGATGACATCAAATGTCTACGATTCCTGATACGTTTCAAATCTTGAAATTTGTACGATTTTTGATCAGTAATAAGTTCAAAGTCTAGAAAATTTACACGATTTTTTATCAGTAATAACTTTGCATTCTTATTGATTTGTGGACTCTGAAGTAGTTTGACGTCTTACTGATCTGTGATAAGTTTAAAGTTTCCTCGATTACTGCAGTGATAAGTTTGAAGTCTTTAAATTTACACGAATACATACTAATCAATAATAAGTTTGAGGTCTAGGTTGCTATTTCTACGATTATTGCTCAGTTATAAGATTGAAGTCTTTAAATGTCCACGATTGCTGATCAGTGATAAGTTGGAAGTCTTGAAATTTCCACTTTTACAGATCAATCATAAATTTAAATTCTTACTGACTTGTGATAAATTTGAAGTCTTTAAATTTATAAGTTCCGCCTTAGTTGATAAGTATGAAATTGCCACAAATGTTGATCAGTGATACATTTGAAGTCTTGAAATTTCCACGATTACTGATCAGTGATAACATTGAAGTCTTGAAATTTCACGATTGCGTATCAATGATACTTTTGAAGTCATGGAATTTTACGATTGCGGATCTTTTGAAGTCTTGAAGTTTCCACGAGTACTGATTACTGCAGTGATGAGTTTGAAGTCATGAAATTTCCATGTTTATTAATCAGTGATAATTTTGAAGTCATGAAATTACCATGATTTCTTAGCAGTGATGTTTTGAAGTCTTGAAATTTCCACGATTGCTGATCAGTGATAAGTTTGAATTGTTGAATTCCATTTTTACAGATCAATGATAACTTTAAAGACTTGTGATAAATTTGAAGTCTTTAAATTTCTACGGCGGATCAGTGATAATTATGAAATTGCCACGAATGTTGATCAGTGATAGCTTTGAAGTCTTGAAATTTCACGATTGCGGATCAGCCTTGAAGTTTTCACGATTACTATTTACTGCAGTAATCAGTAATCGCGGAAGCTGTGGGATAAGTTTGAAGTCATGAAATTTCATTGATAGTTATGAAGTCAATAAATTATCATGATTTCTTAGCAGTGATGTTTTGAAGTCTTGAAATTTCCACGATTACTGACCAGTGATAACTTTGAAGTTTTGAAATTTCACGATTGCAGATCAGTGATACTTTTGAAGTCTTGTAGTTTTCACGATTACTGATTACTGCTGCATTGATACTTTTGAAGTCTTGAAATTTCCAATATAAGATTGTAGTCTTGAAACGTCCACGATTACTAATCAGTGATAAATTTGAAGTCTTTAAATTTCTAAGGCGGAACAGTGATAGGTATGAAATTGCCACAAATGCTGATCAGTGATACATTTGAAGTCTTTACTAATCAGTGATGACTTTGAAGTCTTGAAATTTCTACGATTACTGATCAGTGATAACTTTGAGGTCGTGAAATTTTACGATTTCGGATCTTTTGAAGTCTTGAAGTTTCCACGAGTACTGATTACTGCAGTGATAAGTTTGAAGTCATGAAATTTCCATGTTTACCAATCATTGTTAATTTTGAAGTCAAAAAATTATCATGATTTCTTAGCTGTGATGTTTTGATCTCTTGAAATTTCCACGATTACTGATCAGTGATACTTTTGAAGTCTTGAAGTTTCACAATTGCGTATCAGTGATACTTTTGAAGTCTTGAAATTTTACGATTGCTGATCTTTTGAAGTCTTGAAGTTTCCACGAGTACTGATTACTGCAGTGATAAGTTTGAAGTCATGCAATTTCCATGTTTACAAATCAGTGATAATTTTGAAGTCGTGAAATTACCACGTTTTCTTAGCAGTGATGTTTTGAAGTCTTGCAATTTCCACGATTGCTGAACAGTGATAACTTTGAAGTCTTGGAATTTCACGATTGCGAATCAGTGATACTTTTGATGTCTTGAAATTTTACGATTGCGGATCTTTTGAAGTCTTGAAGTTTCCACGAGTACTGATAAGTTTGAAGTCATGCAATTTCCATGTTTACAAATTGATAATTTTGAAGTCATGAAATTACCATGATTTCTTAGCAGTGATGTTTTGAAGTCTTGAAATTTCCACGATTGCTGATCAGTGATAAGTTTGAAGTTTTGAAATTTCCATTTTTACAGATCAATGATAACTTTAAAGTCTTGTTGACTTGTGATCAATTTGAAGTCTTAAAATTTCTACGGCGGCTCAGTGATAATTATGAAATTGCCACGAATGCTGATCAGTGATAACTTTGAAGTCTTCAAATTTCACGATTGGGTCCCAGTGATATTTTTGAAGTCTTGAAGTTTTCACGATTACTATTTACTGCAGTAATCAGTAATCGTGGAAACTGTGGGATAAGTTTGAAATCATGAAATTTCCCAGTTTACAGAGCAGTAATAGTTATGAAGTGAAGAATTTACCATGATTTCATAGCAGTGATGTTTTGAAGTCTTGAAATTACCACGATTACTGATCAGTGATAATTTTGAAGTCTTGAAATTTTACGATTGCGGATTGCAGTGATACTTTTGAAGTCTTGAAGTTTCCACGATTACTGATTACTGCTGCAGTGATAAGTTTGAAGTCATGAAATTACCATGATTTCTTAGCAGTGATGGTTTGAATTCTTGAAATTTCCACGATTGCTGATCAGTGATACTTTTGAAGTCTTGAAATTTCCATGATAAGATTGTAGTCTTGAAATTTCCACGATTATTGATCAGTGATAAGTCTGAAGCCTTGAAATGTCCACGATTATTAATCATTGATAGGTTTAAAGCCTTGAAATTTCATCGATTACTGTTCAGTGATAAATTTAAAGTGTTGATATGTCCACGATTACTGATCAGTGATAAGCTTGAAGTTTAATAAGCTCTTGTTTTTAAAAATTCCCATATCTGTGATATATGCGCGGCTTACAGACTTCTACATTCAGTTTTATAACTTCAAAATGCAAGTGTCAGTGATGGATTTGAGATCTTAAATCGATACCTCCATTCTAAACTATGCTAAGCAAAACGGTAGTTTTTCAGAAAAGGTGATTAAAGTTTGATGAATTTTTAAAATTTGTGTGGAATTCATTTGTAATGCAAATCGAATGACCTGTACTGGGTTGTGAATAACTTTTGATTAGGTTGACGGAAAAAAAACAAATTTTGACTGCATATAATTTGGAATATTTAGAAGTCAAAAATGCTATATCCCTAAAAACAAGCTAAGTCGACTTAGTGTGTTTTAGAATGGAGGTATCGCAATGTGCACTACGAAATTCCATCCACATGAGATGGTGGTCAGTTTGAGTTAATGTTTACAGAAGATTTTAATGTTATAGTCAAACTTCTATCCGCATATATTATTGCGATTTTAATACATTTAACTCAACAGCAAATAATAGATATAAAATCCTATATTACAGAAGTAATTGTATAGCAATCATTTATCTTATGTCCTGATTTCAGAATACTGTACAAAATCATTGTTCGTTGGTGCCAACATCACAACACACATTCATTCATTCATTTCTTGTCGTTTTAGAAAAAATGTCTTTTATAATTTGAAAATTTGAATTGCATTCATTCGTTTTCATTTTAAAATTTTTTTTATTCTGCTCGTTTATCACATGAAGTCGACGTCATCGTCGAACTCTCCCCTCTCAAATGCCAGCCACTGCAGCCACACTAAACCTAGTTTAAGAGGACAGCAATTGCTAAGTCATACACACATGCGCAGTTTTTGTACGAACGTTTTGCAATGCCAAATGAAAAGTTCACTCTTTTTGAGAGTCATAAATTTTCAAAACAAAACAGCGGAAAAACATTTATGATTTGTTCAATTTAAGGAAAACACACACCGACCGAACGACCGATCGAGCGAGCATTGCGACAGTCGCTCGCTCTATGGCACGCTGGAATGGAATTGTCAATTTATACGGAAATCAAGTTGTTGGAAAAAAAACAACAATGACTCAGGAGTTGTAAATTTTAATATAACTTCATTTGTTAACATATCATTTTTATCCTAGCGCGCATGTGCGGATGGATATGCGCGCGAACGTGAGTGTGTGTATGTATGTGCGTTTTCACAAATCCAAATTATGTAAAACTTTTCTCTTAATCTCCTCTGATCAAAAGTCAAATACTTTCTAAAATATTCAGCTTCCGCCGGCCAAAGTCGTCACAACCTCGTCACTGCTTTGGCAAATGTTGAAATTGCAAAAAATGCGTATTCATTCATTCCTTCGTCTGTCGCGTCGGATCCGTCGTTGAATATTTGATTTGATTTGATTTGATTGCAAAATGTAACTTTGAAGTATTTTGAAATGGACAGACGTTCGGTCAGACGGACCGATCCGTCTGATGTAATTTACAAGTCACCAGTTATCAAAACGCTAAGAAAAAATCTTGACTTCACTTTTCTTTCTCAAGGAAATCTTTTTGGGAATTAAAAGGAAATGAAGAATTTGGTTTAATTTCTAAACAAAACAAATTGTCTATTATATTTTTTGTTCATTATAAATGTTATCATTTATTTGCTCATTATTATCCACAAAATTACTGACATCACTTCTTTATTTTCGACAATTTTAATTACTTCTTTTGTTAGAGAACTTTTATTTATTTAATTGTGTTTTTTTTCCTGTTTATTTTTAGGTATGTTATCATGCTGGCGGAATGAATTTCCTATGAATCGGATCATTATTTCAAAAAATATGTATGTATGAAAAAGATATATTCTACATTTTAAATTGGTTGCGCATTTACTACAATCAGCTCAAATAAAAAAATATTCATTATTACTTTAAAGACAATTGAGATTTTAAATATCCATAGTGCACTGATTACACTATGCAACAAATTTTTGCCGAAGGTCTGCGCATAATCTTTTCTGGTGTAAAACGGAGTCCTAGACACGAACAAAATTTTTGTGATAAATTTTTTTTAAAAATTTTTTTCTTAAAAATTCCGATTTTCTTGGAAGGTGCCTTTAATATTTGGACCATATTTTTTTGAAGTATATGTTCGATAATGCCGACGTTACATTAAAGGAACTTATGAGGACTACAAATGTTAGTAACGACACTTTCATGTGCGAACAGAAGTTTAGTAACTGTCGTCAAAACAATTAGAAAAAATTCGATTTTTTTCAAAAATAAATCGTTTTTACTGGCACGAAAAAAACCATATAAATAGAAAAAAAGAATGCCAAAAAAACGTTTGTTCCATAATATGAAAGCTAGCTTAACGATGATAACAAAGCCTATTTGAAGAAAATCTATTGATAAATGTAGAAATTATAGCTATTTTGGTAGAAATAAGAGAATTTCCAAAAAAACCGGGATTTATTCCCTATTCTACAGGGTTTTTCAGTAAGAGTGATATGATTTCTTTGAAAAAAACACACTTATTGTTAAGGAAACTCAAAAGTTATTTCATGTGAAGTACAATCGATACAATTAAGATCTAAATAAAACGTCATTCAAATAGCCTCCACGACTTCTTCTGCAGGAACGAATTCGATGAACCCAATTTTCGAGCACTTTCTCCACTAAATTAAGTCGTATGTCATGAATGGCACGTTCAATATTGACTTGTAAAGCTTGAAGCGAGTCTGGTTTATTTCGAAAGACCAATGACTTCAAATAACCCCACAAGAAATAGTAGAATGGTGTTAAATCACAACTTCTTGGAATCGCAAGTTTTTAGGAATAATTTCAGATAGGAAACTGTCATTCAGACTTAACGTACTGGAACGTGTGAAGAAGGCCAACGTCGCCCTATATTCCTGCAGCAAGGCTGTAGGGTCGCGGTGGGGCCTCTCCTAAAATAGTCCATTGGATATATATAACAGAAGTTCGTCCAATACTGTTATACGACATTGTGGTATGGTGGACGGCAACTGACAAGCTAACCATCACACACCTACTATCAAAGTTTCAGAGAACTGCCTGCCTGCATAAGCGGAGCCTTGAGGACTACAGCGTCTGAGTCTCTACAAGCCCTTCTCCATATACTGCCGATTAATGTTGTGGCGAGAGAAGTTGCAACCACAGCGGCACTAAGATTAAACTGTCTATCAATGTGGAGGTACAAAAATTACGGTCACATGAGGATATCAAAGTGTAGTGCTATGGTAACCGACCGAGTGGACTATGTACCAACTGTGTACACCTTCGAGAGAAATTACATCACTATGATTCCCGCCAGAGATGAATGGGTTGGCAGAATACCAGGAAATATAAACCATCTCCACTTCTATACGGATGGTTCGAAGCTTGATGAAAAAGTTGGCTTCGTAGTACAATGTGTAGAACTTAGTTTGGATATAGCTCACAGACTACCAGATACCTGCAGTGTCTATCAAGCCGAAATAATGGCAATATGGGAAGTCGCCAAGTGGCTGAGTCGCAACATAGTAACCAACACTGGCGTTGTCATTTACTAGGACAGCCAGGCTGCCATCAATTCTCTGGAGGCCACATCCCTAAATTCACAAACAGTCCTCGACTGCCGCAGATCTCTTAACGGGATGGCTAAGCAGTTTAATATACACCACATATGGGTGCCTGGGCATAGGGATATCGCGGGGAACTGCAAAGCCGATGAACTTGCTAGGAAAGGGACGACTAAACAAATTCTCGAAGAATTTGCATATATAGTTGCGCCACTATCCACTTGCAAGCTTTGGCTAAGGCAAGAGACAATCAGGTAGTCCAACGAAAGATGGACACAAATCGGCACCTGTAGGGTAGCTAAACAAATCTGGCCAATGTATGACCTGAGAAGGTCAAAATATCTCCTCGCACTAGAAAGGAAAAGATTGTCTACGTTAATATCAGTTCTGACGGGACATTGCCTGATCGGCGAACACGCCAGAAGATTGTCTATTGACTCCAATGACTTCTGCAGAAGCTGTGGAAATGAGGAAGAAGTGGAGAGCATTTAACACTTGCTATGCGACTGTCCCGCTTTGAGTAAACGACGACTGGACATACTGGGGTCGGCCTTTCTAGTAGGCAGTCTAACATATTTTTCAGGTACCAATATTCGTACTATCGATAAATTTGTATATGAAACAGGTTGGTTTCGATGAGGGGCAATTTAGCCCATGGTACCACTAGGGACCTAAACTGTTCTATGTGAGCTGTAGGGAAAAACGGCTGCCACCCTAACCTGAACCTAAAACCTTGAAATATGTCGACCAGTTTATTTTTAAAACGGTCTCAAGAGCTTCGATCGTTATCACATTCTGATAGGAAGGATTGAAAATTTCTACTGACGATTTCTGCGGAAGCTGTGGAAACGAAGAGGATAAGGTGCCAGTGAAACAACCCCTCTGAGGGTGATTCAAACTTTTGAAACCAATTTGGGAAACTCGAGGCCCCTGAGTCTTTACGGAGCAGATTTAGCTGTATTTTTTGTAATTTTTTTTTGGGGACTAATCTAAAATATAATTTCATATTTAGACTGCTCATTTTATCTCTCGATTTTGAAACTGAAGCATCTACGCGTAAAAGCTTTACTACGCGTAGTCAAATTGGGATCCTGTCCATAGGAGAATGCCGATCACGCCGAAAGAGAGTTTTTCAGAAAGATTACTTCGTATTTGCATATTATTATGTACTATTCAATTTACAAAGAGAAGAACTTTTAGATTTTTGGGGTATATTTTCATTTCATGTATTTTTGATTGGGGCTTTATTTCATAATAAATTTTTGTAACGAAAATAGGCCCCGATTTTGGGGCTCACCTTCATTTCAATTTGAGGGTTTAGCGAGGCTCTATAAGCCTAATGAGACTGAGCACAGACTACCACAATACCTAACCTAACTCTTGGGTTCTTTAATTGTGTTTTTTATGTTTTTAATTTGTTTTTATTTATTTGATTGTTGACATTTGAATCGCTGATTATTTAGTTTTATTTAATTAATCATTAAAAATTAAATTTCCCTTTATTCAACTGTAACATTTAGTCTTATCCTTCAGCCAAAATATCTCACAGCTGCCCAGCTGTCCCAAATTAGTGACAGTGACACTCTTCATGCCCCTATTACTTCATTATCCTTATCATTCGCTTGCATTCGTATTAAATTAAATATTATCTAAGCACTGCTAACTGTGAATAGTTTATCTCCTCTAAATGTGTTTGAAATTCTATTCTATTTTCATTTTCATTTCTTTCCGGGCACCAACTCCCAACTCTTGGCAAAGGCGAAACCGTTCGCTTTTGAATGTCAATGTTAAAACGGGCATTTTTATTAATACAAAGCACGCGACCATCGTCAAACCGACTTCAATATGCAGTGTTGTTCCTAGTCTGACAAAAAAATCCATGGCCTTTTCCGTGTGAAGAGTCTCACCATTCCACTCTTTAGTCAGCCAGTCCTCCTCAGGCGGTGAAAGAATGAGAGAACTATGCTCCGCCACCACCGGTTTGTTTAGAATGTAAAACTCAAAATAGAAGAGGAGAAGGAAGGAAGAAAGTAGAACATAAAAATGCCAACCATGTGGATGGATTGTTTATAAGGAAGGTCGGAGAGGGCAGACTGTAGGTAAATTAATACGATATACGACTCTGTAATACGATGTATGATGAAGGAGGGAGAAAACTTACAACTCACCTCTATGCCGGCATAGTTTTCGAGGGAACATGACGAATAACATTAAACTCACCCCTAAAGAGAATGCGTGTATGTGTATTTGTGTGTGTGTTTTGCTTATTAGGGTTAGTTGGGTGGGGGGATGTGTAGCAAACAACTCTGGTCTCGTGCATGGCCCAGTCAGGCATTGAACCTTTCGTTACACGCAAATGATTCATGAACTCAGTCAACAAACACCAACAACACCACAAAACGAGTGAACTCGATCGAGTAAAAAAACTAAAATTACGAAAATTATACAGCTGTCTGTCCGTCCGTTGCCGGTCTCTGCTTGATGATGTAGGTAGTGTTGTCAAACACGTCGTTTTTACATCACTTTGACGTTTTTTCTTGGAGATTTAACAAAATAGTGCTGACTCGATTAAATTAATAACGGGTTTTGCAATAGGGATGATATGATATTGAAGTGACGTTTCGGTCATTTATAATATCCCTGCAGCGAAGCGGACCAGTTCATAAATAGTTCTAGACTGGCCCATGAGAATGTCTGAACTAGTTCTACATAATACCCTTTGTCCAGCAAGCAACTGTTTCTTTTTACATGGTCTTGTCCTAGGAAGAATCAATTGTCTCCAGCTGCATTCGTTTGAACCAGTTCTGATATAGTTCAGAATGGAATAGTTTAGAATTAATTCTAGGGAACTAGCTTTGATATAGTTCTTCAGGAATATATCAAAACTACTCCAGAACTGTTCCAAACGAATGCAGCCGGAGGCAATTGATTCTTTCTAGGACAAGCCCATGTTAAAAGAAACAGTTGTTTGCTGGACAAAAGATATTATGAAGAATTACTTCATGCTCTCTTGGTTATGGACCAATCTAGAACCACTTCTCAGCTTGCCTTTATTATGAAATAAAATTAAAAAAAGAAAATATATATTGAATGGTTTTTAGTTTTATAATAGGTATAGAAATTAAATTCAAATATACGCCCATGTGCTGGCTTTCACATCCGCAAGAAATTTGGGGATTCGGATTTGCCAATTGCACTTTTTCTCCTAAATAATGCACATTTCGAATTTAAGTTTCTTTTGAATTTAACACCTGCTGTTAATACAAAAGAAACTGAAGTCCGCAATCAACGTAATTTACGAGAAACATGGCAATTGGCAAATCCGAATCCCCAAAATTCTTGCGGATGTGAAAGCCAGCACAGGAGCGATATTTATAAAAATTCATTGAAAAAAATGAATTAAATTAATTTAATTCCTAGAAAAGGTAAACTTGAAATAGTTATAATTATTATTGTCATTATTACGTCTTACTTGTTCAAATTTCCACTTAACAGTGCACACAAGACTTTAATGACAAGCACCACCATAAATTCCTAACGGTAAACATTTATTTCAGAGCAAACGAAAAAACACAAACAAATGTTCACACTGTACAAAATCAAACAAAACAGAGCTGTCTAGGCAGATTTGTTTGAATTCTCTTGTGTTTTTGAGCGCTCAGCTGTTTCTGGCTGCTTTGCTTCTGCTCTAGTCTGGATCTAGTTCGTTTTGGACCAGCTCAGAATCGGCCCTTTTCAGAGACTGTTTCCAATTTCTCTGCAGGGATGTCATGATCTGTCATTTGTTTTTCATTGTATTCAGTAGTGTTTACAATTTCATCATTGAGAGATATACGCAAGAACAACGTTTACAAATTATTCAGTTTTATTATCAAAACAAGTAAGAAAGTTCAGTCGGATAAACCGAATATTAAATATTAGTAAATTTATTTATTTTTTTGTTTTAATTAAATTATTATCGATTTAAATTGCATTTATTAACATTTAAGTATGTACTGGCATTAAAGTTAAAAGCTGTTAATTTTTTGTACAAAAAGGTCCATTTGTGTGGAAGGTACCAAAAGGTGCGTGTCAATAACGCCCACTTTTCTCTGGACTCTAGGTACTATAAAAGCATTACACTGTACAACATTTCAAGTATTTGTGTGCATTGGTATTAATGTAATAAGCTGGTACCTTTTGGTACAAAATGGGCCATTTGTGTGGCAGGTACCAAAAGGGGCGTGGCAACTTCGCCCATTTTTCTCGAGGAAATAGTAACTCATAAACTAATACAATGTGTGGAATTTCAGAGGATTCGAATATGTACGAGTATAGAAGTAATTAAAATAATTAGAAGTTGTATAGAAGTTATTAAATAACCAATATTTCACTAAATGTTAACCCTTTGTGGGAGAGGTACTAGAACGACTGGACCAATATAACCCATCTTCGAACATAGCCAAAGATAGAAGAAAATATTTCCACATACCATATTTTAAGTCAATCGGTTAGTCCTTTCGAGAGTTATCGTGCGTACCAGCCAGCAGACAGACGGACGGACGTACATTGCTCATTCGATATAAAATTACCCAAAACGGATATCCGCCGAAAATACTTAGTATCTTAGGTCACTCCTTCGATGTGTTACACTTTTGGCTCGTAGCAAATGATATATACCCTCATCTCTATGGCGAGGGGATAATAATCGATCTCCAATTGCAACTTTTCGTGCGCTAAGTCAATTTTTTTAAAATCCAAAAAAACACTTTCCAGTCGACCTACGACATTGACACCCATGAGCAATATCTTAGCTCTCGTTAAGAGCTATCTGTTCGCCATTGACCTATTCCCGATTCGACGTACCGTTAAGGAGCTAGAGCAAAAATAAACTTTCCGTTTACATTTGAAAATTATGCTTTCAATTATTTTTTTAAATAAAAAAAACGCACGTAGAATAAAGATGAGTCTTTCTATTTGTTCTTTTTTATTAGGTCCATTGTAATTGACCTAAATTAAAATTTTGTTCCGGATTGTTATTATTTTTTTACAAAAATTTTGTTCCGATCTTAAAATTGAGATAAATAAACATAAATCGGAGGTTTCTAAACCACAATGCAGGGAAAATGGACTGTAACCCCCTGTTCTTGAACGTACACGCTGAAAAAAAAAATCGCTTCTGTAGTATATTGTCCCAAACATATTCGGCTTGAAACATGTATATTTTTATGGTACACTCTAAACATATAATATTTGATACACACCAAAATTATATATTTGGGAAGATGTTGTTCTAAACAAATCTTTGTTTACATCCCAATATATTTTTATTTGGGACCCTTATTTCCGAAATAAATATTTATTTGCATTTAAGTATTCAGAAAATACCTAAATTATGTTAAATTTTTCAGCAATTCAATGTTAATCTTCTAAAAATTGTTAATGTTTGTAAAATAATTATTGAAATCGTATAATCTTGGATCAATATAAATTACTTAGAGGATTGACAACTAATGATGGCTTAGAATACTCAGAAATTTAAATTATTGATTAAGAACAGAAGCTAATGCTGGGAGGTACAACTCGGAACCAAGGACAAATTAAATCTGAAGTTCGAAAAAGTCAACCAAAGTTTTGAAATTTGTTTTTAAATAAAATATATTTGGAGAAATTCCTAAACAATAATTATCTTTGTTTTTAACCACATATTTTATTTGGAAATTTTAGTTTGCAAATATATTTTGTTGTAATATATTAATATATGCGTTCCAAATATATTTTGTTGATTTTCAAATAAAATTTATTTGCTAGGAAATATATAATATTTACAAATTTGTGTTCCAAATATATTTTCTTTCGATTCAAACATATCAAAAAAGGCTATTTTGCCCCGTGTATGTTTGTTGAGCAAATTTGGTCACGCTCTATAACGAAATGGGTGTGATAAGGTATTACTCTTCTGTAATATTATTCTTCTTCTACAAATCTTTTGTAAAATTGCGTTTTAACGTTTTACTATCTTAATTTGACATCTTTTATAAAACAATATGACAGGCAACACTGTCCCGATGACTTGTCTACCGACTACTGTCCGCCTATCTATAGCACTCCGTTCGTATCGTATCGTATTAACACCACACTCTCGCATACACACACTCTCTGTCTCACAGCTCCCCATGTAATTTTGAGTAGTACTCTTCTTGTAGTAGTTTTGTTTGAAATCCATTCACTCATTTCCTTCCGATTGATTCTCTGTTTGGAGTTTTGTTTTCGTCAGTTCGTTCGTTGTTCGTAGCGGAGCGGTTGTCTGTCGCGTTGCTCTTCGCTTTGCGTCAATTTCTGGGATATATTTTTTGTCTTCGGCCATTTAAATTGTTTTGGTGTCAATTAAATGATTTCATGTTGTCGCAATAGTTTACCACCAACAACAACCAAATTGTGAATTTAAGTAAATAAATCGAAAGAGAAAAAAATTAAAAGAAAAACCGGAGTGTAATGGATTTGTTTGTTGAATTGAATTGCATTGAAAATTTATGCGCTTCCTTGGAAACCAGACAACGCTCAGACGGTGGAATTTTGATAAAACGTGTCAAAATTAAATTTATCGTGTGCGTGTGTGTATATGGTGCACAGTGTTTTGAAAATATATGGAAATAATTTCTTGGAAATCTACAAGGTGTGAAAGAGCTAACTAAATAGAGTGAGTTTTTACGAGTGAAAATTTCGATGCTAGTCCCGAAAATTGTTGGATTATGTGAAAGAAAAATAAATATAATCTAAAATAAAAAATCAAAGAAGCAAAAATAAAAAAATCAAACCAAAAAATATTACAAAAATCAAAATAGATCTAAATGAAGTGAATAATGTGGCAATAATAAAATAATATTAATAAAAAATAATTGAAGTGAAATCGTATTTTTTATACTTAACGAAAATTGTGTAGAATTCTACAATTTGGAAATGCTCAATGGAACACTTGGATAACAACCATTAAGGATTACCTACCAGCAGATCGATGCAAGCATCCCCTATTCATCTACGGTATGTTCATTAATAAAATACATATAATTGAAGCTTGGTCAACATACATAGTTTGTCATCCCATTTGGAAATAGGGTGCATACAAGCACAGATGAACGTCGAAAGGGAAAAAATTCCCAATGAGATAAATAGATGATAGCATGTTTGTATGTACATTAGAGCGGAGTAATTTGGTCGGATCAAAAGTATCGACCAAAGTGTATCCTGTATTTGGATTCCTTATTTGGATCTATAAAATCAATGTTGTAACTTCAAAAAAACAAAGTTTGTTGCGTTATCAAAGCGGTTAATCATTTCATGGGACAATGTTAAGGTAGAAGACTTGTGAAAACATGAAACGTAACCGAAAACGAAATAAAGAAGGCCCTTAAATAATTACTTACATCCATTAAAATCAATAATATATCAAAATTCAAGAAATAGTAGAATTTTTTTTTTGTCATTGATAAAGTTGTTCCTAATGGGAATTTACTAACGGGTTTTCCAATGGGAATGATATGATTTTGAAGTGACGTTTCGGCCATTTGTAATATGTCATGATCTGTCATTTGTTTTTCATTGTATTCAGTAGTGTTTACAAGTTCATCATGGAGAGATATACGCAAGAACAACGTTTACAAATTATTCAGTTTTAACATGAAAACGATAACGATTTTTTTTAAGAAAATCATCTTCTCCGATGACGCTCACTTTCATCTGAGTGGTGCGGTAAATAAACAAAACTGTCGATTCTGGTGCGAAGAAAATCCAGAAATTATTCATGAAAAACCCTTACATTCACCTAAATTGACAGTTTGGTGTGGTTTTTGGTCAGGTGGAATCATCGGTCCGTACTTCTTTCGAAATGAAGCTGGTAACACCGTTACTGTCAATGGAGAGCGGTATAGATCGATGATAACCAACTTTTTATGGAAGAAGTTGATCTTGACATCATTTGGTTCCAACAAGACGGGGCTACGTGCCACTCAGCAAATGAAACAATTGAATTGTTGCGAGAAAAGTTTGGAGATTCGATTATTTCAGGAAATTGTGATATTGAATGGCTTCCAAGAAGTTGTGATTTAACACCAATAGACTATTTCTTGTGGGGTTATTTGAAGTCATTGGTCTTTCGAAATAAATCAGACACTCTTCAAGCTTTAAAAGTCAATATTGAAAGTGTCATTCATGACATACGACTTGATTTAGTGGAAAAAGTGCTCGAAAATTGGGTTCATCGAATTCGTTCCTGCAGAAGAAGTCGTGGAGGCCATTTGAATGACGGTTTATTTAGAACTTAATTGCATCAATTGTACTTCACATTAAATAGAAAACTTTTGAATTTCCTTAACAATAAGTGTATTTTTTCTCAAAGAAATCACATTACTCATATTGACCAAGCAGTTTTTTCTTGATGTGAGTGAATAAGAAGAAGTCATTGGCTGCCACGGCAGGGCTGTACGGCGGATGACCCATCAATTCGACGTTTTGGCCGGTCAAAAAGGCGCTGGTTTGAGCCGATGTGTGATAGCTCGCATTGTCATGGTGCACAATGATTCGTCTTCTCTTGTTCGTTTTTCGAATTTCTCCGAAGACTTCAGGCAAACAAATTGTGGTGTACCACTCAGAATTGACGGTTCTACGTTGCTCAAGCGGAACAGTCTCCACATGACCAGTTTTGCCGAAGAAACAGGCGACCATTTGCTTCGAAGTGCTTCTTCCACGAACAACATTCGTTGGATTTGGCTCTTCTTCGAAGACCCACACGGCCGATTGATATTTTGTTTCGGGCTCATACGCATAAATTCAAGATTCCTCACCTGTGACGATCTTATAAACGTCTTTTGAAGCACCGTGATCGTATTTTTTCAAAATTTCTTTGCACCAATCGACACGAGCCTTTTTTTGAGCGGTTGTCAAATTGTGCGGGATCCAACGAGAACAAACCGTTTTTACGGCCAGGTGTCCATGCAAAATCGAATGTATGCTCGTGGAAGAAATGCCCAAGGATGCCTCTATCTTACGGTATGTCACATGACGTTCTTGCATTATCAGTTCATTCACGGCATCAATGTTCTCTGGCACAACGGCCGTTTTTGGACGACCTTCGTCTCTGAGCGAGCGTCGGCCACGATTGAATTCATTAAACCAGTTTTTCACAGTGCTTTAGAATGGTGCTTCATCGCCATACAAAGATTTAAGTTCATCGATGCACTCTTGTGGTGATAATCCACGTCGAAAATTGTGAAAAATGATCGAACGAAAATGTTCACGAGTTAATTTCATTTTTTTGCTAAATTGATTTTTTCAAGTCACTGTAAACAACACAAATGATGGTCGTAGGTCAAAACGTTCTGAGTACGTTTATGCTAAAAAATTCCAAACTTTCCAATGGAAATTTTAGATGGCGCCAGGCAACACTTAGTGTTGTACTATGGCCCAAAACGCCAAATATTCTTGGCGTCTCTAAGGTTATTCCATGTTTGTGTTACACTATTGACCCGCAGCATCCAATATATATCCTTCTTCACAATAGCGAACGCTTAAAAAAAATTAAATTTTTTCTAATTATTTTTAATTTTATTACATTTATTGAATGTTTTCACATCCGAATTGTTCAGCCAGGCAGCACTTAGTGTTGTAATATGGCCCAAAACGCCAAATATTCTTGGCGTCTCTAAGGTTATTCCTTGTTTGTGTTACACTATTGACCCGCAGCATCCAATATATATCCTTGTTCACAATAGTGAACGCTTAAAAAAATGAAATTTTTTCTAATTATTTTTAATTTTATTAGATTTATTGAATGTTTTCACATTCGAATTGTTCAGCTTTTTCGATCAACTCTTCCTTTCGGAAGAGAGGTTTTTGTGGTGTATTGGAAAGCTTCTAAAAACATTTATTTTTACAACATTTACTAAACTTCGGTTTTCAAGTGAAACCGTCATTAATAATCTTTGTAATCCTTATAATTTTCATTAATTTAAAGTGTATCCCGACTTTATCGTGTATATAACGGGTGATCCAAGTAGAGATACTGTTTTCAATGGCCTTTTTTGACAGATCACGTGTGAGACGTGTCATCCTGTCATGTTATTTTGGTTAAGTATTGTTTGGCATTTCATCATGGAAAGACTTACGCCTGAACAACGTTTACAAATCGTTCAACTTTATTACGAAAATTCACATTCTGTGAGGAATGTGTTTCGTACACTTCGCTCAACTTATGGTCAACATAATCGAGTCATCGAAAATTGGACTCAACGGATGGACCATCTGAGACGTAGCCGCGGCCAACATTTGATAGACATAATCTTCAAAAAATAAATGCCAAAGAATGTTCAAATGATAATAAACATTCCCCATTCAATTTGAATTTTCTGTGCTTTTTTTCTTTAAAAAAGGGAACCTCGAAATGGATCACCCTATACTTCAAATACTAATTCCAAGAAAATGGTAATCTAAAAAAAAATATTTTAAAAAAGTTTACCACAAAATTTTTTTATATATTTGTTTTGTTTAGGACGCCATATTACACCATAAACTAAAGGGTCCGCCATCTAACGTTTTTTTTCAACTAGTGCTTACTTCGTGAATGGTAACACTTGTCTCATGTCTGATTTGGTATGATGCCATACAAAGTCCAATTGGTTCAGGAGTTGAAGCCAACTGACCATCCAAAGCGTTTTCAGTAGTTTTTTTATAGCATTTTCAAAAAAAAAAAGTTATTTGGCGGACCCTTTATTATGCACAACCCTGGAGATATCTGTTATCTGTTCGACAAAAGCTTTTTCTATAAAAGTTTATTAGCTTCATCTTCCACCTACGCGCGCACACACACACACGTCTCTGAAGCAAAAGTATTCACATATATATATTTAAATATAATTGATTGACATATTGTGACAGTTCCATTGTATTTTTATATTTAAAGAAAATATCTTATTTCTTAAATTCTTTATGAATATAGCCACTTATTTCTAAAGGAGTGTAATATTCCAAGAATTTATTTAAAAAATCTGTCTGGGTAATGAAACATGTTGACACCTTGAAATGAGGCATATGTAGATGTGACAACAATTTGTCAATCCATAAAGTTATGGGATCTGGAAATCATTGAAAATAAAGCTGCTTGAAATTCTTTGGGTACGTTATATTGACACTTTACTGTTTATTAACATATTTGAAGCACTGTGGTATATTTTAAATCGTCTATTTTAAATTGTCCCCTGTTCATTTGCTACAAGAGTTACTTGGGATATGATTTAATGCCATTCACCATTCATGGTACTTACCCCACACCCATGGTCAGGGTCAATTATTTGTTAATTTAAGTACGATTTCAAACAACAACGATCAAAACAACGACACCCAAAACAACACGAAAGAGTTGTATGTATTATTCGGTGTCCGCCACATTTGCTGCTTTGCATGCCAAATTGATTCTTAAGTTACAATCAACCATTTCAACTTTGACTATAATGCAGAGAGAGCAGATAGTTTTTGGTTACAGCTTAGCTTTAACGATGATAGCTGGGGTGTTGTAGTTGCAGACGGAGTTATTGTTTGTTGTTCATTAAAGTTGGTTCAGACGGTTGTGTTTCTTGGGCTGATTGGCGCTGTAATCATTTAAAGTCGAGTCGAGAGGGTTATTTAACACAATGTACGAATGTCTGGCTGTCTGTCTGTCAGACAGTCAGTATGTCTCTCCAGCTAGCTACACCGGTAACACGTTACGTTTTTTAAATGTGTTTTGAAGTTTTCTGTTGAGTTGTTTATTTATTTATATGTATTTCTTTTTTTCCTTTTTATTTGTTTTATAAAAATCAACCACAGGAAAAATCTCCGCATGTGAAGAGTAGAGTTTTCACCGTGTTTTTTTGATTCGTTTTTGTTTTGCTAACACATCGCATTTTTCATGTTTTCTGTTAATTGGCATTTTGGCGCTTTTTTCTCCCATCTCTCTCTCTCCCTCTATTGAGTTTTGTGGATTTTGGAGGGTTTTGGAAAATGTCTTTTGTTTTTTGCTTTGCTGTCTCCCCCTCTCGCTCTCTCTGGCCATTCAAGTCATATCATATTGTTTTAATGCCTATTGTATAATTTACTCAGTGAGTTATAAATAAATCACTTCATTTCAAATGCAATTCACGTTCAAAATTGTTAAGATTGTTATGTATGTATATCCCCCTCCCCCCATTTTTGGTCTTTTGTTTTCAATAGTCATTGCAGTTCTCTTCCAGACAGACATGTCCAAGTGGTGTTATTAACATTTTCTCTTATCTCAATTATGATTTTTATTTCTCCGCGCGTTTTTAAGTGTTCTCTGGTTGAGTCTACACTTGTACGTCACATTCTTCAGTTGTACTTCCCATGAAAACCCCCCATAATTCGCATACACTTGTCGTTACATGTGTTTTTTGTTAAGAGTGAAGTCCGATCAGTTTCAAATTGAGATTGGTCATATGGAATTTTAATGAATATTTTTAAAATTCTTTAATAATTGTTTATTAGCTATGTCATTTAGAATATTGTGTTTATTCTAAAATGATCAGAAGTGGGATATTCTACAAACAAACCATTTCCAACAGCAATCATGCAAAGTTTTACTTCAAATTTATATTTTGGATTTGAAATTGACTAAATTTCAATTGAAATTTTGAATATCCCCTCACCTTAGAGAGGAGGGTATATATCATTTGCTACGACCAAAAAGAGTAACACATCGAAGGAGTGACCTAAGACCCTAAGTATGTTCGGCGGATATCTGTTTTCGGTCGTTTAAAGTCGAATGAGCAATGTCCGTCCGTCTGTTTGTCTGCTGGCTGGTGCGCACGATAACTCTCGAAAGGATTGACTTTAAATTTGGTATTTTCTTTTATCTCCAACTTAGTTCGATGATGGGTCATATTGGTCCACTCCCTCTAGTACCTCCCCCACAAAGGGTTAACATTTAGTGAAATATTAATTATTTAATTACTTCTGTACTACTTATTTGAATCCTCTGGAATTCTACACATATGGACAATTTTGAACCAATAGTTAATAGCTTATCTTATCTTTATTACCAATACATACAAAGACTTGAAATTTTGTACAGTGTATTGGTTAAATAGTGCCTACAATACAGTGAAAATGGGCATTATTACCACGCTCGGTTTGGTACCTCCCACACAAATGGACCTTTTTTGTACCAAAAGTTAAAGGCTTTTAACTTGAATACCAATGCATATAAAAATTGAAATTTTGTACAGTGTAATGCTTTTATAGTACCTAGAGTCTAGAGAAAAGTGGCCGTAATTGGCACGCCCCTTTGGGTACCTCCCACACAAATGGACCATTTTACACCAAAAGTTAGCAGCTTATAACTTTAATATCAGTGCATACAAATACTTGCAAATTTGTACAGTGTAATGCTTTTATAGTACTTAGAGTCCAGATAAAAGTGATCATTATTGGGACGCGCCTTTTGGCACCTCTCACACAAATGGTCCATTTTGTACCAAAAAGTAAATAGCTTTTAACTTTAATACCAGTACATACTTTAAAGTTATTAAATGCAATTTAAATTGATAAAAATTTAAATAAAATAAAAATAAATAAATTTACAAATATTTTTTTGAGACTCAAGGTGAGGGGATTCATTAGTCGGTTTACCCGATTGAACTTTCTTACTTATTTTTTTAAAATTTGTTTAAATTTTTTTTTTAAATTGTGTCTCTTCATTTGAAATTGTTTAAATTTCATTAAAAATATAGATTTTCTATATGAAATTGACTAACCTTTGTTCGAGAATTGAGTTTTTACATTTGAAATTTTACGTTGGAAGGGGCTAAATTATATTTGAAACTGCGTTTCTCCATTTGAAATTGGTCAAATTTTATTTTGAATTAAGGTATTTCCTATTTAAATGCAGAAAATGTTATTTGTCTTAATTTATATTTTACATTGGAGACTGATTAAATTTTATTTGAAATCGAGTTTTATTTTTAAGGCAAAATTTCAGTTGAAATTGATATTTTTAAATTTGAAATTCACAACATTTTATTTAGAAATTTTATCTTCCATTTGAAATAAAGTTTTTTAATTTGATTTTTTGAATTTTTAATTTAAATAGGCTTAACATAATTTAAAATTAACATGTTTTTCCAAATAGACTAAATATCTATTAAAATTTCAATTTGACTTTTGAAATTTATTCAATTTTATTCGAAATTTTCCCATTAGAAACTGTTTAAATTTAATTTAAAATTTAGATTTTTCATGTGAAGATGGCTAAATTTCGTTCGAAATTGAGCTAAATTATTTTTGATATTTAGATTTTCCATTTGAAATTGGTCAAATTTCATTATGAATTAAGATATTTTCAATTTAAATGCAGAAAATGCTATTTTCTTAATGTATATTTTACATTGGGGACTGCTTAAATTTTACTTGAAATGTTACATTTAAAATTGCCAATCTCTTTATTTGGAATTGGAAAAAAATCAGTTGAAATTGATATTTATTTGAATAAATTTCATTTGAAATTGGGAGTTTATTCTTAAATTGGCAAAACTCAATTTCAAATTAAGATTTTACGGTTGAAATTGATTAATTTCATTTTCAATTTAGATTTTACTTTTAAAAGTTGATAAATTTTATTAGAATTTAAGATTTCACGTTGAAATGGGGTTTTTACATTATTGAATTGAGATTTTCCATTTGAAGTTGGCTAAAATTAAGATTTTACATTTGAAATTGGCAGAATTTCATTTGAAATTTAGATTTACATATAAAAATGGGTAAATTCCATTTGAAATTGCACTTTTTTTGTTTTATATTTTATTTTACATTTGAGACTGGTTAAATTTTTCTTGAAATTGAGATTTTACGTTTTAAATTGGCAAAATTTTTATTTGAAATTAAATTTTTTCCAATTTTAAATGGATTTGAAGTTGAGATTTTCTATTTGAAATTTGAAATATTTGATAAACTGCACTTGAAATTTAGATTTTGCATTTAAAATTGGCAATATTTTATTTAAACGTAGATTTTCCATTTGAAATTTTCTAAATTTAATTTGAAATTGGGAGTTTATACTTGAATTGGCAAAACTCTATTTCAAATTAAGATTTTACTATTGAAATTGGTTAATTTCATTTTAAATTATTGAATTGAGATTTTCCATTTGAAGTTGGCTAAAATTCATTTGAAATTAAGATTTTACATTTGAAATTGGCAGAATTTCATTTGAAATTTAGATTTACATATAAAAATGGGTAAATTCCATTTGAAATTGCACTTTTTTTTTGTAATATCTTCTTTTGTTTTTTTTTTTATTTTACATTTGAGACTGGTTAAATTTTGCTTGAAATTGAGATTTTACGTTTTAAATTGGCTAAATTTTTATTTGAAATTAAATTTTTTCCAATTATAAATGGATTTGAAGTTGAGATTTTCTATTTGAAATTTGAAATATTTGATAAACTGCACTTGAAATTTAGATTTTGCATTTAAAATTGGCAATATTTTATTTAAAATTTAGATTTTCCATTTGAAATTGTCTAAATTTAATTTGAAAATGGGAGTTTATACTTGAATTGGCAAAACTCTATTTCAAATTAAGATTTTACTATTGAAATTGGTTAATTTCATTTTAAATTTAGATTTTACTGTAAAATTTGATAAATTTAATTGGAATTTAAGATTTCACGTTGAAATGGGGTTGTTACATTTGAAATTGGGAAAATTTCATTTTGAATTGGGATTTTCCGTTTGAAATTGCCTAAAATTCATTCGAAATTAAGATTTTATATCTGAAATTTCGTTTACTTTTGAAAATGGGTAAATTTCATTTAAAATTTAGATTTTTCATTAGAAATTGCACCTTTTTTTAAATTTTTTTTGAATAGGATATTTCCAGTTTAAATTAAAAAAAAACAATGTGGTTTAGTTTTTATTTTACATTTGAGTCTGGTTAAATTTTTCTTGAGAAATTGAGATTTTACATTTCAAATTGGCTACATTTTTATTTGGAATTGAATTTTTTCCATTTAAATTTGGAAAAATTTGATTTGAAGTTGAGGTTTTCTATTTGAAATTGGAAATATTTGATAAATTTCGCTTGAAATTTAGATTCTGCATTTGAAATTGGCAAAATTTCATTTCAATTGTACATATATTTTCCATTTAGAATTGTCTAAATATAATTTGAAATTTGAATATTTTACTTGAATTGACAAAACTCTATTTTCAATTGAGATTTCACTTTTGAAATTGGCTAGTTTCATTTGGATTTTAGATTTTACATTTACAATTGAATTAATTTCATTTGAAATTGAGATTTCACGTTGAAATGGGGTTTCTTCATTTGAAATTGTCAAAATTGCATTTAGAATTGAGATTTTCAATTTGAAATTGCCTAAACTTTATTCGAAATTGAGATATTTCATTTGATATAAATTTAATTTGTAATTGGGAGATTATACTTTTGAAATTGGTTAATTTCATTTAAAATTTAGAATTTACCTGAAACTGAGATCTCACATTGAAATGGGATTTTTATATTTTTAATTGGCAAAATTTCATTTGAAATTTATTTGAAAAATTCATAGAAATTGAGATCATCCATTGGAAATTGCACAATCTTATTTTGGGAGTAGGATATTTCCAGTTTAAATTGAGAAAATGCAATTTGCCTGAATTTATAATTCACGTTTGAAATTTATTAATTTTTACTTACAATTTAGATTCTGTATTTAAGATTGGCAAATTAAGATTTCAATGGCAACATTTCTTTTGAAATTGAAGTTTTCCATTTGAAATTGGTAAAAATTCTTTTAAAATTGAGATTTTCCTTTTAAATTTGGCTAAAATTCATTTGAAATTGAGATTTTTCATTTAAAAGTGGTTGAATTTCATTTTAAATTTAGATTTTCTATTTGAAACTATCAAAAATGCATTTAAAATTAAAATGTTGGGTTTGAAATTAGCAAAATTTCATTCGAAATTGAAGTTTTACGTTTGAAATTTGAGAAATTTAACTTTTAGGATATTTGTGGTTTAAATTGAGAAAATGAAATTTGTCCCAATTTAAATTTTACATTTAAAACAGGTTAAATTTTTTTTTGAAATTAAGATTTTACGGTTAAAATTGGCTACAATTCATTTAAAATTGAGCTTTTCCGTTTGATATTGGCTAAATTAAGATTTGAAATTTTGCTAAATTTCATTTGAAATTTTCCATTGGTCGACAACTTCAACTTCGGTGTTCGCCTTGGCTGCTCGTACAGCCTCGTTTAAACTCTGCCACCCAATATTTCCAGTCATAAACGAAGGAGGAGATTCTCCCACAGTTAAATCCAGCTTGGATTTAATATTGGTTGGATTGAGACCTTTCAAATGAAAGTATCATCACTTATTTTGTATGGCTCCAAACAATTCTAAACAACCTGGGGCCTTGATAATTGAAACATGATTGTCACGTTTCACCCATGATTTTTTTTTTTGAAACTATTACTTACAATAGTTTAGGTTGAAACCAAGAAGTCACTTTTCAACATTTTTTTAGCTTTTACTGAACTTTATTCCCACTATACTATTCTTTTAGTATAAAATAACTTAAATATTACTTTTTGGATATGATAATTTTCCAAAGTTAATTCCCACAGAATTAATTAAATTCTATGGAAAATAAACATTCAATCGATATATTTTATTCACCGTTCGACTACATTAAGGTCTCTACAAAAGTACCACAAATAAGTAGAGTAATATCAGATGAGATCTCTGAAGTGTGCCTCTATGGTCTATAAGTCAGCCTCTGTACTAGAGTCGACCCCAGACGATCAATAATAATTTTCATAAAAAAATAATTCAAAGTTTTTATATTACATTCCTTAAATAAAGTTTATTATTATTTATTTAATTAATTTACCATTGAAATCCCACAATTTGAGATCGTACCTCGTTTCCGTAATAGGGAAAAATTCGTTACGAATGCCATATTGACAGTCTATCCAACGTTGAAGACTTTATAAAAATAAGTCATACATACTCGTATCTACATGATTCATTTATTACAGCGATTATATTGAATAATCGTTAAAACGAAAAGCACGTTCTCCTGATATCAGTGATGTCCATTTAGAGTGTTTTGTTTACACAATAAAGTTAAGAGAATTTTGACAAGGTGTAGATAAATACTAGGGATCTGTACACTGAAAAAATAGTGTTCTTTAAAACTAACAACGATTTTTGATCTAAAGAAATTATTCTTCTTCACTAGAGTCAACCTGAGTTCTTCCACTTTTCTAGATTCAATATTTGTGGCATATGCTCTTTGCAAGTGTCGACCAGGTCTTCGTCATTACTAGATTCGGGGATTCAAGACTTCCTATTTAGTAGAGTCGAGCACAATAGTCTGCCTCTTTTCTAAAGTTTTCACCAATATGATCCTTCTTTTTTGCTAGAGTCGATCTCTGAGGCCTTACTCTTTTCTGTAGTCGACCACCAAGCCCTTCTATTTTACTAGACTCGACCACTACAGTTCCACTACTCTTTCGGTCCCATAGCCTACCATTCATCCCATAGACTACAATCAGTTTTGCTCTTTCTATTCTAGAGCCTACCTCTTATTATAAAGTCTCCTCTCTACTATAGTCGATCATTACGCCAGAAGTGACTATACAGAGGGTTTCTTTTGGTATTTTTTTATACTAGCGTTTACTGCTGATGTTTTTGCTCTACTCTATAGACGACCACTTAGTTCTTCATCTTACAAGATTCGATGACTGATGTTTTAATCTATACAATAGTCGTCAACCGGGGGTGTTTGTCTTTACGAGGGTAGATCACTGATATCTTCTTTTTCTACTATAATCTTCCTCTAAGGAATTTCTCTTTACAAGACTCCACAGACGACCACTTAGATCTTATAAGATATGATGACTGATGTTTTAATCTTTACAACTTCCGTCAACCGGGGGTGTTTGTCTTTACGAGGGTAGATCACTGATATCTTCTTCTTCTACTATAATCTTCTTCTAAGGAATTTCTCTTTACAAGAATCGATAACTGTGGTCATTCTTTTAACTGGAGTGTGCATAACTGAAGTTTTTCTCTTTACTCGAGTCGATAATAAAAGTACGAGTATTATTCCTTATTAGCCTCGATCGAAGGGCTTATTCTCATTCCAAAAGTCCATCACTGAGGTCTTTTTCTTTATTGGAGTCGATCACTGAGGACTTTATATTTGTTAGAGTCAATCACTTAGGTATTTCCTTTTATTACAGCCAATCTTCTTCGTCCTTGCTGGACTGGATAACTGCGGTTATTCTATTTATTATTAGGTTATTCTACAGAGGCAATTCTCTTTACTTGAGTCAATCATTGACGTCTTTCTCTCTGCTCAGTTGATGACTGAGATAATTATCTTTACTATAGTCAATTACTAAATATCTTTATTAGAGTCGGTCGCAGTGATCTTTCTCTTCAATAGAGTCGGCCACTGAGGTTATTATCTTTATAAGAATCGATATATTGGATCACTTCGGTTATTCTCTTTATGATAGTCAATCACTGAAGACGTTATCTTTACAAGAATATTTAACTGAAGTCGTTCTCTTTACTAGAGTCGATCAATGAAGTCGTCTTTATTAGAGTCGATCACTGAATTCGTTGTCTTTACTGGAGTCGGTCACTGAAGTCGTTCTCTTTTCTAAAGACGATCATTGAGATTTTTATCTTTACTGGAGTCGATTAGTAAAGTTTTTTTATCACTAGAGTTGACCACAGAGGCCATTCTCTCTACTAGAATCGATCACTAAGATCAGATCTTTTACTAGAGGCGATCACTGAGACCGTTCTCTTTACTAGAGTCGATCACTGACATTTTTCTATCTACTAGAGTTGATCACTGAGATAATTATCTTTACTATATTAAATTAATAAAGTCACTATCTTTACTAGAATCGGTTGATGTGATCTTTCTCTATTTATGATAGTCAATCACTGAGGTCGTTCTCTTTAGTGGAATGTGATCGGAGTCGTTCTATTTACTAGAGTCGATCACTGAGGTCGTTCTCGTTTCTAAATGCGATCATTGAAGTCGTTATCTTAACTAGAGTCGAAGTAAAGTTGTTTATCACTGTGAATCGCTGAAGTCATTCTCTTTACTAGAGTCGATCACTGAAGCCATTCATTTTATTAGAGTAGATCATTGAGGTATTTCTCTTTACTACGGTCGATCATTGACATCTTTCGCTGTACTAGAGGCAATCGCTGAGGTTTCCTTTTACTAGAGTCGAGCAATGACGCCTTTTCCTATACTAGAGTCGATCACTGATGTAATTATCTATACTAGAGTCGATTAGACAAGTATTTATATTTACTAGAGCCGATCGCAGTGATCTTTCTCTTCAATAAAATCGATTACTGAGGTTATTCTCTTTATAGGAGTCGATAGATTGGACCACTTAGGTTATTATATTTATTAGAGTCGATCTTAGAGGTCTTTCTCTTTACTATATGCGACCACTGATGTCGTTATCTTCACTAGAATCGATCACTGAATAGTTCTCTTTGTTAAAGTCGATCACTGAAGTAATTCTCTTAATTATGTAGAACCGATGATTGAGGCCGTTATCTTTACTAGAGTCGATTATGGAGGTTTTTATCTTAACTGGAGTCGATAAACTCCATAAACTCTCAATAAATCCTTAATTACTGAGGCTTTCTCTTTCATACAGGCAATCACCAAAATCTTTCTCTTTACTAGAGGTGATAACTGTGTTCTTGTTCGTTGCCAGAATCGATTGCTGAGGTCTTTCTCTGTAATAGAGCCCATCATTATTCTTTATTTGGATCTTGTGGGAATAGATTTGCATTGATATAGATTTTTTGTAACTTTTGATGGCTGAATATTTTAAGATTTATTCCAACCTTTATATATATATTTTCCCATCGTTAGGGGGTCATGGGTTCGATTCCCACCAGAGGCTCTGGTCTGTCACTGCAAACATTTAGCCATATGGTCTTTGTAACCCGGCCTTTCCCTGGACCTTAAAATTAGAATATAAATTTACTTTGTATTGGAATTCATATAAATAAATAAAATAAAAAATAAATAATTATATGAAAGAAATACATAAAGAGGAATTAATTTCTCTAAGCCTATCATTTCTATCCAATATTATATCTGACCTGAATTTAAAGGAGAAAAACTAAATTAATTTTTTTATATCCATTTCAATCATTTAGTTTCTTTTTAATTTTTCTCATTTCAATTAACTCATTTTATATTTACTTAGAAAACAAATACTTTGTCAATGTCAGACGTCCGTCCCATTTCATATCTGTCTGTCTGTCGTTATTCCCATTATCAATAAATCACTGTCATTTGTCGCCAAGTGGCCGCGCTGAGACTTGGCCGGCCATAAACGCTAGCGATGAACAAGTGCCATTCAATCAAATGTTTTGTGAAACAAATAGCAAACAGAAAAAGAAACAAATAACTTCACCGCCAATAACAGCTCTATTAATTTGATTGTAATTGAATTTTCTTTATAAAACCATATTCATAAAGTAGTTAATTTTATGTTGTTATCCACTTAAGCCTTGCACAAATACAGAAGAAATTATTTTGTGAAATTACAAGAAGACATGAAGGAGTAGTCGTCAGTCCATTCGAAGTCACCCAATGGCGAAGTTTAAACCACTTTTCTTCTTTTGCAAATCCCCCACAGATTTAATCATCAGTAATTTTCCAATTTCCGATTGATTAGTCTTTGAAGATTCAAAGGAAAAATGCTTTGACATCGTTAAATTATCGACATATTTGTTTGCGAATGCCGACCGCCTTTTGAGGTACTTTTTGCGATATATCAGATATCTAATTACTTATTTTTAGTTGTGACTTTAGCAAACAAAAAAAAATCAAAACAATATAAAAACAATGAAAAATCTAAACTGGTTAACACCGCCGTCACCGCCACTGCCGACCAAAGCTGCTGCTGTTAACAAAACATAATTTGTCCAATATGAATGAGAGTGATTATGGCCATATTAAGCCACCGCGCGCCACGCCAATGGGTGTGCAATTGCCTGCTTCCAAGCAGCACCAAGACACTGCTATTGTTTGCCTCTGCATCTGCAGCGCCGCTACTGCTGCAGTTGCACCAATGACCCAATGAAATCTGAAACCACCGAGTGCACTACATAAACACTCCACTGACTTTCGATGCCTCTGCAATTTACTCTAGTGCACTCCTTTGTGTAATACCCGGGAATTGTTGTAATGCTTGAAATACTTTTTTTGTTATTGTTGTTTTCTTCTTCTTCTCCAGCGAGTACAGTAGAGAAGATTTCCTTTTTGATGCCTCACAAAAAAGCATGATTTTCCTTTTCGTATCGTATCGTATCGCGTCATGTGAAAAAGTGAAAATACTCTCCCCCAAAAATAGTACTCACATCAGTCTTTCACTTTCTTTCTCAAGAACGTTGAGAAATGTATCTTGTCTTGTGATCTTTGGCAGCAAATGACAAGGCAGCATCTCTTATTGGGAAGCCATTCACGCAGGAGCGGCAGGCCAGAGTTGAGAAGTGTCTGGGAAAATAAGGCCTTTTTGCCATTTAAAATTTAGAAATTGTGGAATCCCTTTCTGATTCTTCCTTAACCATTGGATAGGCGAGATATCAAAGTTGTGATTATATAGTATCTAATCATATATGCATTCTACCGAAAGCAGAATTGAAGAGATGGCAGGGTTGGCAAATCTCTCTCTGGAAGGAAGGTTTTCTCCCTTTTTAACATTGACGATTGTGGAGAGGAAAGTTCGTCAACCGATTTTTAAAATATCATATAGATGATAATCCTTCCTGATCTGCCCTTACCCGTTTGATAGACGATCTATCTAAATAGTAATTATAGAATATATATAACCCTATGTATGTCCTACTCAAAGCAAGATTAACGAATTCAGATCAGAAGGAGAGATGGAGATGGGATGGGAAGTTTGGCTGATATCTCTGGAATAAAGGTCTTTTTCCATTTGAATATTGGAGATTGGGGAGAGAAAAGTTGGTCAATCGGTTTTTGAAAGAAGACATGGATGATATCCTTACCGGATTCTCCTTTACCAGCTTGATAGACGAGCTAACTTTAAAAATCCGAATTTGGTCCAGAGCTGAAGTAGGTCTAACAAGCTAAAGTAGATACCCATTCTACCAGATAATGTAGATACCACATCTACCTCCTAATATAGATATCAATTATAACTCCTTCTTCCGAAGGGTTTCTGAGACAGCCATTATTTTCCATTAGCCAGGACAATAATGGACATGGATGATATCCATTCCTGACACTTCCTTGAATATTTCATAGACGATCTATTTAAATAGTAATTTTAGAATGTGTAATCCTGAATGCATCATATACTAAGCAAGATTGATGAAATCAGGTGACTAGTAACAATACTTTTTTGACTTTCAAAATCGGAATTTGGTTCAGAGCTGATGTAGGTATAATTTATACCTTCTAAAGTATATTCCAATTCTATCAGCCAATATAGATACCAGTTCTACCAGTCAATATACATATCACTTCTACTTTCTTCTTCCCAAGGGTTTCTCTCAGCCATTATTTTTCATTTGAAAATTGACGATTATGGGGACGAAGGTTGGTGAAACGATTTTGAAAAAAGATATAGACGATATTCTTTCACCATCCGTTCTTACCCTTTTAATAGGCGAAATATCTAAATAATAATGATGAATGATTATAGAATATGTGAAACTAAGTACCTCCTACTCAAAGCAAAATTGGCGATTTCCGATGACTAGTAAGAATAAATTTACAGGATTGGCAGGCTAGAGTTGAGGAATTCAAATGATCTGACCAGGTCACTTTTGAGGAGGTGGGAAGGTTGGCATATGTCTCTGCAAAAGGGGGGCCATTTTCTATTAGAACATTGATGATCATGGAGGGACAAATTCATTCCTTGCTGATTCTCATTTACCCGTTTGATAGACGCCCTACCTAAATAGTGATTAAAGAGTATGTAACCCGAAATATATGCTACCCAAAGCAAGTTTGGAGAATTCAGATTACCAGTGATAATTCATTCTTTCAAAATGCGAATTTAGCTCAGACTTTAATCTGAAAGGTCTCAGTCTAACCAATATTAAAAACGAGCTAGATTTTACTTTGGGGTAGTCTGCTCCTTTGTTTACAACTATAAAATATTCGGTGGCAAAGTTTAAGCGGGGTACTGCCCGAGATGCCAAGACGAACACCCTAGTAGTAGACGAATTGAGGAGTCCACGCCAAAAATAGTTAAACAAAAATCCACAATGGTATAGCTGAAGTCATAGGCATATCAAAAACTGCTATACATCGGATATTAAGGGAAAATTTTATAATAAGAAATCAGTGCGCAATATGGGTGCCGCGTTTGCTCACAATCAAGACAATGCCCCAGTTCACCTCATGCCATATTGCGATGGCTAAAATCAATTAATTAAAGTTCGAATTGCTTCACGGTCCTTATTCGCCAGATTTAGCTCCTTTGGATTATTTTTTGTTTTCAAACAATGAAGAGGTGAAGTTTGCGGTTGATGGCTATTTTCAGGAGATAGACAGTTCTTACTACAAACAGGGGATCGAAGCTCTCGTAGAAATAAGCCATTTATTAATCTCCCAAAGAATATCACTTTTAGCGTAAAAATCCATCCTTCATGTTCCTTTGCTTTACTCTACTTCAAGAAGATAATATATTAGGAATCTTCTTGAAGACGCTGAAAATCCTATTAGTGATATTGAATCAGGTCTTGTAGGAAGAAATTACTTATACTCGTATATATTAATGTCGCCTTCATATTCTATGTGAGGAAGAGACTTGCAGATTTTAAGAACAAAAATTGTCCTTCATTGCCTGAAACCTTCAAGCCTCACAATATGTAATCAGAAAAAATCAAATATGCATATCAAATATATTCTTTGGCCTTTGTTATTGTTGGTAAGATATTAATATTTTCTTCTCTAAATAAAAACAGTAGCTAACTGGTGGTTTTCTGAAAGAATATCACAGTAATACCAATTTTTTCAAGAAAATACCCATGTTGCTTTTGGTAGGAATAAAATATGTTATTCTCAAAGAAGTGCTGATTCTGAATGAAAAACTATAATGTCGCTGATTTTCTGGTTAAGATCTTCTTTAATAAGTAGTATGGTTGTATGTCAATGTTCTTTCAATGGAATCGAAAAGGTAATGTCTATGTTCATCACTGGGAATCGAAAAGAAGCAGTTATATCTGAGATCTTCTGAAAAGACTAGAGCAATTGATCTTATAAAAAGAGGCGATGCGAAAATTGCGATAGTCTGTAGAAACGAAGGAAATGTAAATGCCTCGATTTATTAGAAGAAGCATTGTCAGAAGGTAGGATGACTTACCAAAGAAGCGATGAAGTAATGTCTGTATTATTCATAAAGAATCTCAGTTGTAATGCAGATGGTCTTCTCTAAGAAGCGAAGCAGCATTTGTCTAAATACGGGTATTCTATAATCTCGAGGAATTTCCAATTTTTTTTGTCAAAAAAAACCTTCAATTCCCATCATTTATTTTCAAAGTCTTACGACGAAGGCCTTCTTTAAATTGCCTTGTTGTTTCGGTCTCTATACTGCTTGGTCGTTTGGTTTTTCTATGAGTTTTTCCATTTCCCCCTAGTGTCAGGCTGTGTGTGTGGTGGCGGTGATGATTTTGAGGAGGCGATCTTGAAGACAGCTAAAATTTTTTCCCATCGTCGGAGTCTGATTGTAGCTGATGTCTCTCCGGATGAACAAACGAACCAATGAATGAATGGATAAATGAATGACTGTCAAGTCTTTGGGTCTAACTGTATGACTGTCGTTTAACTGTTTGCTGGTGAGCATTTGTGTCACCCATCACTTGGGTGAATTGTATGCTTTACCACTACCTACCACCACTTCTTCATCTCTTCCCTCTTGCAGCGAAAAGATATGGAGCGTCATGAGGCATTATGGCCCCCCAAAAATGCATAGCATTGGCAGTGCAATGCGCACTCGCACGCGTTTGAAAACAATCAATTTCAAATGCGATCGTTTTCTTTTTAGTCATTTTATGCTGATTGCTGGTGGGTAGTCTTCATCATTAATATGATCATCACAATGATCATTGCCATTCTTCATTCTGGTTGATTTTCATTTGTTTTCTTCATCATCTTCCTCCTTCCATCTCTATCAGAAGCTATAATTTTGTTTGGGGGGAAAATATAACACAACACAATCCTACTTTCTTTCATTGGATTTGTTTATGATAATTTCCATTGCTTCGGTATCTGCAGCCAAATTAAGATCAGACAGACATATGCATCTACTCGTATATGAGAAATTATTTATTTGCAAATTTTACTAATCTCTTTCTTTTTGCGATGTACATAATTCATTTTCAAATCACGCATTTCCCAAAAAGGAACAAGGAAATCTGAGCACATACAACCGGATATACATGCATTATTTACAATGGAAAGGTCCGGTAAGGCCCTTGGTTTTCTGAAAGTACAGAAAAAATTCAGTCGATTGTACTCTGGAAGAGAAATGGTAACGCCGGTGGTCTACTAGAAGATAACTCGGTATTGTCCCTGAACTTTTGAAAAAGCATATTCGACCAATGGACTTTTCAAACGAAGTGACGACTATTCCGATGACCTTGTGGAAGAAGAAAAAATCAAGTTCTACCCATGGAACCAAATCTACCGATTGTACTGTTTCTACCGATAGCCCTCTGAACGGAAAGAGCCAGTAATACTTCTGGCCATCTGAAAGATAATAACGGGTACAACTGATGGTTTTTAGGCCAACAAATATCTGTGAAGCCGGTTGAATGCTGTAGAAAGAAAAAAATCTGCATTACCTTTGCACGTCTGGAGGGAAAATAAACCAATTTACCCATGGTACCGGTTCTACCCATGGTACCAGGTCTACTGGTGGTTCTACCCATGATGCCGGATCTACCTATGATAGAGTCTACCAATGGTACCTGTTCTACTCATGATTCATGTTCAACACATGGTACCTGTTCTATCCACGGTACCTGCTCTAACAAATGTACAGGTTCTACCGTTGGAGCTGCTAATGGTAACGGTTTGGCCAAGTGAAAGAAAGAACATTTCGGCCATCTGAAGGGCAAGAACGTGTACAACTGATGGTCTTCTGACAAAAAAGTAGTTATGAAACCGGTTTATTTTGTAGGAAAAAACAAGTCTGTAATACCGATGCACGTCTGTAGGAAAAACAAACCGTTCTAACTATGGTACCGGTTCTACCGATGGTGCCGGCGGAACCTATTCTACAGATGGTACCAGTTCTATCGATGGAGCCGGTTCTACCGACGGAACCTATTTTACTGGTGGTACCGTATAGCCCCATGCAAGGAAAAACAGCGGTAAAGGTTTTCGCCATCTGAAGGGCAAGAACCGGTATAACCGATGGTCATTCAACAGAAAACATTCTATTATGAAGGAAACCCCGATTCTGTAATTATGATGTTCTTCTATGGAAAGAAATGACTCTATAATCCAGATGACCTTCTTATAGAAAAATATAATATTCGCGCTGGTTTTGTGGAAAAATAACAGGTACTACCGATGGCCTTTAAAAAGTACTGTTAATTCTGATGGTCTCCCGGAAGAAAGGAATCGGAACTGCCGAAGAAGTAAAATAATAGCAGAAGCGGCGATCTTCTGGAAGAAACCAACCGATACCTTCGATGACATTCCTAATAAATAAAACTGTATACGTCTTCCCGATGAATAGAGGCTGCAATAGCCTTGAGAAGGAAGAAAACAGACTGTAATGTAATAAAGGGAAATATTGGAACGACCCATATTCTTCTTGAAGAAAACAATCCGATCCTACCGTTATATGGCAGAAAACGATCGATTACTACCAATAGATTTCCAGATGTAAATAATAAGCAATACCGCGGGTCTTCTCAAGAAAGAACGTATTCTGTAGCACAGAAGCTCTTTTGAAGGAATGTAGTCTTAAATAAAGTCATTTGTATTCTGGGAGGTGGAAAGCAGGGTCTTCTATATAGGCCGGTACTATCGATGAGTTCTGGAAGAAAATAATCGTTGCTACCTATAACCTTTTTAAAAAGATACCAGTATTACTAATGAGTTTCTCGATGAACCGAACCGGAATTAATGGCGGTTTTCGGAAGAGAATACCATTCACCGATGATCTTCTGAAATCGGCAATGTCTATGGTTTTCTAAAAGAAGAAAATAGTCTTTACAGTCGATGTTCTTCTCAGAGACAACACTTTTGAGCTTATATTCTTCTACCGATGGTATTTTGGAACGAAATAACAGGTCCCACCGATGGTTTTCCCAAAGGATAGAACCGGTACCACCGAAGTTGTTCTTGAACAATTGTAGTAAAGGGTCCGCCATCTAACGTTTTTTTTTTCAACTAGTGCTTATTTCGTGAATGGTAACACTTAGATCATGTCTGATTTCACAGATAATTAGTTTTATCCTTCCGCTGAACGAATATGTGTATATTGCGAATATTGCGACATTACTTTGAAAATCATAGTAATGTTGCAGAATGTGTGCGAAAATTGCGTACGGATTTTGGAAGAAGAGAAGCACCGTCAGCTCCGTATGTTCGTTATTTTGTGAAAAAAGTGAAAGAAACTGGCATCCTCATCGATAAACCAAAGCGTGAAAAGCCAAAAACAGTGCGTACACCCGAGAATATTGCTGCTGTGGCAGAAAGTGTGCGTGAAGCGCCATCAACATCAATTCACCGTCGTTCTCAACAATTGAACATTTCGGAGACATCATTGAGACGAATTTTGCATAAAGACCTTGGTATGACGCCATACAAAGTACAATTGGTTCAGGAGTTGATGCCAACAGACCATCCAATGCGTTTTCAGTAGTTTTTTTTATGGCATTTTCAAAAAAAAAGTTATTTGGCGGACCCTTTAGTACACTACCAATGGTCTTCTGGATCAAAGCAACAAGTTCTACTTAAGGTACTCCGAAAGAATAGCTCCGGTGCCAACGAAGGTCTTCTTGAATAAAAGACCCGGTACTACCGCGGGAGTTATAGTAGAAGAGGACCGGTACTACCGATGGTATTCTAGAACGAAATAACAGGTTCTGCGAAGACCGGTACTACCGATGGTATTAGAACGAAATAACAGGTTCTGTGAAATAATAGGTTCTGCGAAACCATACTACCTATGGTATTCAGGAATGACATAACAGGTTCTACGGATGGTCTTTCGATAGATAGATCTGGTAACACCGAAGGTTTTCTGGATCAAGAGTGCCGGTACTACCGCTGGGATTCAGGTAGAAGAAAACCGGTACTACCAATAGAATTCTGGAACAAAATAACAGTTTCTACCAATGGTATTTCGAAATGATAGATTCAGTACCACCGAAGGATACAAGTAGAAGAGAAGCAGAATTCCGATGATCTTCTGGAACAAAGCAAGCCACAGAAGGTATTCTGAAACAAAAGGACCAGTACTACCGCCCGGATTCTGGTTGAAGATGACCGGTACTACCATTGATATTCTAAAACGAAATAACAAGTTCTACGAAATAACAGGTTCTACCTACTACCGAGGGTGTTCTGTCATATATATTCTCTTCTACCGATGTTCTTCCGAAAGGATAGATCCGGTATCACAGAAGGTTTTCTGAAACAAAAGTACCGGTACTACCGCGGGGGATTCTGGTTTCTTGTGGACCAAAAGGACCGCAACATTCGCGGGGGGATTGTGGTAGAAGAAAACCGGAACTACCGATGATATTCTGGAGCGGAATAACAGTTTCTACCAATGGTTTTCCAAAGGTCTTCTGAAACAAAATGACCGGGCTACGGTGCGGATTTTGATAGACTAGAGTACTAGTAGTACACTACCGATGATCATCTGGAACAAAGCAACATTTTCTACCGATGGTTTTCCGTAAGGATTGATCCGGTACCACCGAAAGTTTTCTGGAACAAAGATGCCGGTACTACCGCGGGCATTCCCGTAGAAGAGGACCGGTACTACCGATGGCATTGTTGAACGAAATATCAGGTTCTACCGATGGTCTTCCGAAATGATAGATCCGGTACCCCCGCAGATGTTCTAGAACATATGAACCATTACTACCGCGCGGATTATGGTAGACGAGTAGTAGTAGTACACTACCGATGGTCTTCTGCAACAAAGCAACATGTTCTACCACTGGAGCTCTGAAAGGATAGCTTCGGTACCAAAGGTCTTCTGAAACAAAAGGACCGGTACTACCCCTGAAGTAATAGTAGAAGAGGACCGGTACTACCGATGATATTCTGGATCAAAAGGACCGGTAATACCGCGTGTTTTCTGGTAGAAGAGGACCAGTACTACCGATGGTATGCTGGAACGATATAACAGGTTGTACCGATGGTCTTCCGAAAGGATAGATCCTGTACCACCGACGGTCTTCTGGGACAAAAAGAACGATGCTGCCAATGGTATTCTGGATCAAAAGTACCGGTGCTACCAATGGTTTTCCGGAAGAATAGGGTCTTTAATGACGAGGAAAGTAGGAAAAGAGGCTTATATAATAATGCCGGCAAAAACTTTGACATTGCTACTGGTCTGTTGGAATCGAACCGATACTTCTGAAAGAACATAATTGGTGCTGCCTATGTTATTTTTATCAATAATTTAAGAAGAATAATGTCAGTGGTGTTCTAGAAGAAAATGTTGATAATACCGCAGGACTTCAGAAAAAAGTCCGGATTTTGTACTATCTATGGTTTTTATTAAAAAAAAAACACGAACTACTGATGAGCTTCTGGGAGAATATAATCTGCACTTCCGTTGGTTTTATGGAAGAATCGGTTTGTTTTACCAATGTTCTTCACGTAAAAAGGGACCTGTGCTTCTGATGGTCTTTCTTAGGAAAATACCGGTCCTACCAAAATTCTTACTGAAGAAAATTATATTTATTACCTGTAATCTTCTGAAAGGAGTATATAAACTGTACTACCGATGGATTTATGGAAGAATTTTTTTCGTTACGACCTTATGGAAGGAAATAATACGTATTGCTGCTGATCTTCTGAAATTGGAATATAACTGTACTACCGATGGTTTTGCGGAAGAATTGATTCAGAACTACCAGCCAAAGGTCCTCAGGAAGAAAAGGATCGGAAGAAAATAATATTATGTACTACCGGTAATCTTCTGAAGGAGGAACATATTCTATCGTGCAGAATGTCTTCTGAAGCAAGAGTCTTTAATGCCTATGATCGTATTAGAGAACAAATTCACTGGTGTTCTGGAAGAAAATCTCGGTAATGCAGCAGATCTTCAGAAAAAGGCCGGAATTGACACTACCTATGGTTCTTTTAAAAAAAGTAGCTGTACTAGCGGTGGGTATCTGAAAGAATACTGTACTCTCTACCATTGGTCTTCAGGAAGAAAAGGACTTGCCAGCAATGATTTTCAGAAGAAAATAAACGGTACTACCGAATGTATTCTGTAGTACAGATGATATTCTCGAGGAAAAGTCCACAATACCCAAGGTCGTCTTAAAGATTAATGTTATTACTGGTACTACCCATGGAATTCTGGAAGAGTAGAATATTACTATTTATGTTTTTTTTTGTAAAAAAGTACGCGAACTACAAAAAAAACTGGACTGCTGACGGTTTTATGTAGATAATGTCAGAACTACCGATGGTCTCATGGAAGAACAGGGTCGGCAATACCGATAGCCACCTGAATGAATCAATTATTTTCACATTTAATTGAATTTTCTTCAATCTATTGCAATTTTATTACCAATCCCTAATACCTTTCAAATTGTCTGATCGTCACCTTAACCACGCAAGTTATTCGAAATTGTTTGCTACGATCCTTTCGTTTATCTAGGCTTTTGACTTGGCTGTCCATACTGTCCAAGTGTCTATTTTTCTATGACTAACTGTCTATTTTATATCTATTATTGTTTGTTAACCACACCACAAGTTTGGATTTTGGCGTTTAAATTTTTTTCTTTCCTTATTTCAATAGATTTTGATGTCTACTTTGGTTTGGTTGATTTTTCATTTGCCGCTGGAAATCTGGGGTCTGTTTCCCATTAACTGAAAAAAGAAAGAAAGAAACAAAAAATAGGAGTAAAAACCAAACATTTGAAATTATAACTTTATCATTTGTACAAAATCATCAAGTATGCGGCGGTATTGTTGGTTGTTGTTTGTGTATCGCTGCTGCCCATTCATGAGTGCCCACTTTTCTTCAAGAAGTTGAATGCGTTTTCTCATTGCATTGTGTGCGCCCGCCCGCGTTTTTTTTCGTTTTATTTCCTTTTTTTTCAAAAATCACACAAGAAGGCGCATTATTCATTTTGAAGATTTTCTTTTTTCCACTGTGTGTCATTTTTGTTTGCCTCTCGGAATCTTGAAGGGGAGGAAAATAATAAAAGAAATGTATTGTTTCGATTATTGCATCGTAATCAGTTTCTTTCTGGTTTTTCTTCCACTTATAACGGAGTTGGTCTTTTAAGCGGCAATGGGAACACCCTACAATGAAGTTTGTTTAGTTGAGCGATTCACAAGGTTTCTTATCATTTACAGTTCCGCTGCTCTTGAAAGAGAAATATAGCTTTATCTTCAGTGTTTAGATTTACAAGTGGTTCTTGTTGGCTATAAAAAAACTTGTTCCTAGTTGCCATTTGCCTGAGGAAGATAATAATTTAGTTGTTGAATTGTATATGTATGTTGAGTGACCCTTCGGTCTATACCTAAAGGATCTATCAAAAGCACCCTACTCAGAGATATTTCACAGTGAGTTAAATCCTGGTACTCTCAAAAGATCCATTAGTGAACGCTGGATCACATATCATTTTGTAGGTTTTTAAGTTTCAAGATTTTCTCATGGTAACTTCGTGGTTTTTATTTATTAAATTTTATCCGAAATTTAACTCATCCCACTCGCTTGGTAAGGTGTTGATCAATCATCCTTATATAGCGCTATCTTTATTAGAGCCGAAATTTTAGATCATTATCTATAACAGTGTCGATCTTATAGGTCGTTATCTATACTAAAGTCTTCCTTATAGATCATTATCTGTACTATAAACGACCTTATTTGACGTTATCTATACTAGACTCGACCGTACAAGTCGTTATCTATATCGGAGTTGACTTTATAGGTCGTTATCTATACTAGAGTCGACCTTATAGGTCCTTATCTATACTCCAGTCCACCTTATAGGTCGTTATCTACACTACAGTCGACCTATAAGGTCCATATATATACTAGACTTGTCCTTATATGTTGTTATCTATACTAGATTTGACCTTATATGTCGCTATGGTTGACCTTACATGTCGTTATCTATACTAGAATCGACCTTATAGGTCATTATCCATACCGGAGTCGACGTTATAGGTCGTTATCTATACTAGGACCGACATTATAGGTTCGTATCTAAGCTAGAGTCGATCTTATACAGCGCTATATTTACTAGAGCCGATAATGTAGGGCGTTATCTATAATAGAGTTATCCTTATAGGTTGTTATCTATACCAGAGTCGACCTTATAGGTCGTTACCTATAATAGAGTCGTTATCTATACTAAAGTCGATCTTATAAGTTATTACCTATACCGGAGTCGATCTTATAGGTCTAGTTGGCTATAGCAAATTAAGTTCATAGTTGGCATTTGCCTAAGGAAGATGATAATTTAGTTATGGGATTGAATATGTGTGTTGAGTGACCCTTCGGTATTTACCTAATGGATCTTTAAGCCGTCCAAAAGTACCCTTATCAGAGTTATATAACTGTGAGTTTAATTCGGGAACTTTAATCCTGGTTAACTCGTCCCACGCGCTTGGTATGGTGAAGATCAATTATCCTTATACAGCGCAATTTTTACTAGAACCGACATTGTGGGTCGTTATCTTTACTAAAGTAGACGTTATAGGTCGTTATCTATACTAAAGTCGACCGTATAGTTCGTTATCTATACTAGAGTCGACCTTATAGGTCGTTATCTGTATTAAAGACGACCTTATAGGTCGTTATCTGTATTAAAGACGACCTTATACGTCGTTATCTATACTGGTGTCGACCTTATATGTCGTTGTCTACACCGGCGTCGACCTTATAGTCGATATCTATACTAGATTCGACCTTATAGGTCTTTACTTATACTAGAGTCAACCTTATGGGTCGTTATCTATACCACAGTCGACCTTATAAATACTAGAATTGTCCGTATAGGTTGTTATTTATACTAGAGTTGATCTTATATGTTGTTGTCTATATTAGTGACGACGTTACAGTCGTTTTCTACATTACAGTTGTCCTTATATATAGTTATATATGCATATTACAATATACCTTATAGGTCGGTATCTATAATAGAGTCGTTATCTGTCCTAGAATCGACCTTATACGTCATCATCTATACCGAAGTCGACCTAATAGGTCGTTATTTATACTAAGACCGACCTTACTGGTCCGTATCTATGCTAGTGTCGATCTAATACAGCGTAGAGTTGGCCTTACAGGTTGTTATCTATACTATATAGGTCGTTATCTATATTAGAATCGTCCTTGTAGGTCGTTATCTATATTAGAGCTGACCTATTATGCAGTTACCTATATTAGAATCGACCTTGTATGTCGTTATCTAAACTAGAATCGACGTTATAGGTCATTATCTATACCGGAGTCGACCTTATATGTCGTTATCTATACTATGACAAACCTATTATGTCCGTATCTAAGCTAGAGTCGATCTTATACAGCGCTATCTTTACTCGAGCCGACCATGTAGGTCGTTATCTATAATAGAGTTGACCTTATTGGTTGTTATCTATACTAGAGTCGACCTTATAGGTCATTACCTATACCGGAGTCGACCTTATAGGCTATAAAAAAACATGTTCATAGTTGGCATTTGCCTGAGGAATATGCTAATTTAGTTGTGAGATTGAATATGTGTGTTGAGGGACCCTTCGGTCTGATCTGATATCCCACAGTGAATTAAATTTTGAGACTCTGTAGTGATCCATTAGTGATCGCAGTTTCACTTACCAGATCCACCTGACACAAGTTTTCCAAGATTTGCTCAAGGTTTCTTCTTGGTCTTTATGCATTACATTTTATTCGAAATCTAACTTGTCCCATCCGCTTGGTATGCGGGAGATCAAGCATATATCCCCTCAAGCAAGCTCTGTTATAAATCCGCTCCGAAGTACCAATATTTTCATAGCAGTGAAACCATGTACAAAGAGAAAACCGAGAAGTATGCAAGGTGAAGCAAAAGTATGCAAGCACTTACCACTCTACACAAATCGGAATTAAACGTATAGAGCTTCTGAAGAGAAGTTTGGATGAGTTTCCACCGATATTCCAGATTTCCTTGGTAGTTTTGTGTATGGAACATTTACTCAGAATAACGTTCTTCAGAGGCTATGGATTCTGATAAAGATCAACTACTTATCAACGTTAGTTTAAATCGATGCAGTCATTATAACATACGATTTTCCGGCGCTTATAATGTTCTTTTAGTCGACCTTTATCTGAATAATTCAAATTCCATGAAACTCACCCGTTGATGTCTATAGCAGTTTCTTAGTTATTTCAACTCGCTGAGGGGTGAAAAAAGAGATCTCCTTGCATTTCACCGTCAATTGACGCAATCCGTCAGTGGCAATTGATCGCGCTGCCAACAATGACGATGATGATGATGACATCGATGGTGCGCATGCTCATTGATGGCCCGCATGAAACGAGAATGAAATGATTTTAGTTTTGTATTTGATTTTTGCGAATAACAATTGTTGCTGAGGAGGCATTTTCTTTGCCGCCACAACTCCCTCCTGCTGGATGCCGAGATTGCCACATGGTGTTGTTGACGGCAATGGAGTAACAGACATAATTGTTTGTTGCTGGTTGTCATTACCTTTTGGAAGAGCAGCAGTTGTTGTGAGATAGATGGCTAAGGATTACTGGTTGAGGCCGCCGTTAACAATTTAAACATCTTTGTAATAATTGAGCAACTATTGTATCTGTGTTGTTTGTTTTTCCCCATTTAGCGGTTCAATTGGTTTTTTTATTTCGTTTTGTTTGTGGCAGCTGTCTTTTGGAAGCTGCCGTCGCTGCACATGTTTCGGCGAGGACTTGTTGGGAGGACTTTTGCGTGGCATCTTTTTTTGTGTGGAATTTATGTCTAGTTTTACTTTCTACTGTTTAAATATTCCAACATTTGGTGCGAGGGGTGACACACGAAAAGCGTCAACGACAACACGAACTCCATTCCTTGATTTGTTGCCATGGCAATCAAAGAATTTCTTGTTGCTACAATTGCCACTTGCAACATGTACCACCACCATGGATGTGTCTTTGGATTCGATACTTGGCTATGAAAGGCTCGTTAGATTCACTTGCTCAATGGTCGGTGTTTGGCTGTTGGCGTCTTCTGATGATGATGGTTTTATGATCATTTGCTGCAAAATCCTAACATTTTTCGCGCATCTATTGTGTGTCAATAGAGCAGAGTTGTTGAAATTGTTTGCATTGCTACTTTTCATCCTAGTCGTGTTAGTCTACGTCTTGTTAGTGCTGCTGCCTCTGCTGGCGGTTGGGAAAAGGTGTTGCAGCGCAATTTTCGCATAGAAAACGCAAGTGGATTTTTTTCACTGCATTTTCATTTCATTTTGTGATCATGTGAGATTTTTGTGTGTTTGAGTTGTTCAACGTTCAAAACATACCACAAAATGTGTGAAAAACTGGTCTAAACTATTTGGAATGGTAGCTCATCATCATTTTTTGCTCTTTGTTTACGGGGCTCCGGGTAATAATGCGTCTGTAATTATTGCATTACTATGGTTAAAGTGAAAATTTGAAGTTGAAAGGAAGTGCTATGGAAAGTACATCATTGTTGGTTAGTCTATTGTTGGTTTTTTGCCAACGATGGGCTAATTGGTGGGAGATTAGAGCATCAAAGTACTTTTATGTTGAAAATGTCACGGAGAGATGAACAGATAACATGCAAAGTTAGAAGAATTTTGATATAGCATATACAGTTCTGCAACTACAGCAAAAGTATCTGCAAGTATCCGCGTGTAGCTACAGCTAGGATTTCTACAGTTGCAACTCTACACTAGAGTCTACCATATAGGTTGTTACCTATGCTACAGTCGACCTCAAATTCCGTTCTACATTCTAGAGCCGACTTTATGTGTCATTATTTATACTAGAGTCGAAATTTTGGGTCATTAAATATACTGGAGTCGGCTTTATGGATTGTCATATGTACAAAATTCGACCTTATATGTCTTTATCTCTACAAAAGATGACCTTATATTTCGTTATCGATGCTAGAGTCGATCTTATACGTCATTAACTACACTGGAGTCGACCTTAAATGTCATTAACTATACTAGAGTCGACCTTGTATGTCGTTATCTATACTTGAGTCGACCTTATAGGTCGTCATCTATACTACAGTCGACCTCGAAGACCGTTCTACATACTAGAGTCGACCTTATGCTTCATTATCTATACAAGAGTCGACCTTCTGGGTCATTAAATATACTATAGTCCACTTTATGAATTGTCGTATATACTAGAGTCGACCTTATATGTCGTTATCTCTACTAAAGATGACCTTGTATGTCGTTAACTACCTATATCTATACTTGAGTCGACCTTATAAGTCGTTACCTGTACTAGCGTCAACCTTAAAGATCGTTATCTATACTAGAGTTGACCTAATAAGTCGTTATCTATAATAGAGTCGACATTATAGATCGTTATATATACTAGAGATGACCTTACAGGCTGTTATCTGTAGTAGATTGGATTTGACCTTATATGTATATATACTAGATTCGAACTTATAGGTAGTTATCTATACTAGATTCGACTTTATTGGTCGTTATATATTCTAGATTTGACCTAATAGGTGATTATTTATATTGGATTTGAGCTAATGGGTTATTATCTATAATAGATACGACCTTATATGTCGTTATCAATACCACATTCGACCTTTATAGGTCGTTATCTACTCTAGATTGGACCTTATATTTTGTTATCTATACTAGATTCGACCTTATGTTTCGTTATCTATACTAGATACGACCTCATATGTCGTTATCTATAACACATTCGACCTTATAAGTCGTTGTCTATAATAGACTTCGCCTTATAGGTCGTTATACATGCTAGATTCGACCTTATAGGTCGTTGTCTGTACTAGTTTCGACCTTATAGGTCGTTATCTACACTAGATTCGATCTTATATTTCGTCATCTATTCTATATCTATACTAGATTCGAATTTATATGTCGTTATCTACACTACGATCGACCTTATATTTAGTTTTTTATTCTAGATTCGACCTTATAGGTCGTTATCTGCACGAGATTCGAGCTTATAGGTTGTTATACTATATACTAGATTCGACCTTATAGGTCGTTTTCTATACCAGATTCGACCTTATAGGTCGTTATCTATACCAGATTTGACTTTATAGGTCGTTATTTATATTAAATTCGACCTTGTAGGTAGTTATCTATACTAGATTCAAACTTATTGGTCGATATCTTTACTAGATTTGACCTTATAGGTCGTTATCTACACTAGATACGACCTTATAGGTCGTTATCTACATTAAATACGACCTTATATGTCGTTATCTATAACACATTCGACCTTATAGGTCGTTATACATGCTATATTCGACCTTATAGGTCGTTGTCTGTACTAGTTTCGACCTTATAGGTCGTTATCTACAATACGATCCACCTTATATTTCGTTTTCTATTCTAGGTTCGACCCTACATGTAGATTCGATTATACACTAGGTTCGACATTATAGGTTGTTATGTATACTAGATTCAAGCTTATAGGTCGGGTTATATACCAGATTCGATCTTATAGGTCGTTATCTATACCAGATTTGACCTTATAGTTCGTTATCTATACCAAATTCGACCTTAAAGGTAGTTATCTATACTAAATTCAACCTTATTGCTCGTTGTCTATACTAGATTTGACCTTATTGGTTGTTAACAATACTAGATTCAACCTTACTGGTCGTTATCTTTACTAGATTCGACTTTATATTTCGTTATCTATTCTAGATCTATACTAGATTCGACTTTATCTACACTATATTCGACCTTTTATTTCGTTATCTATACAAATTCGACCTTATTGGTCGTTATCTACACCAGATTCGACCTAATAGGTCGTTATATATACTAGGTTCTACATTATAGGTCCTTATCCATACTATATTTGACCTTATAGGTTGTTATCTATGCTAGATCCCAACTTCTAGGTCGTTATCTATACCAGATTCGACCTCGGAGTCGTCCTTAGAGGTAGAGGTTTGACTGTAATCGTTTGACTGTTTGACTGTAATTATATGTCGTCCACTGTAATAGATAGATAGCTGTTTGTTCAAAAGTCGTCCTCAGGGGTAGGTATTTGTTTTAGAGTTTACCTTAGAAGTCAATGTTTGTTTTAGAGTTGACATCAGAGGTCATTGTTTGTACTAGAGCGCTGAAGCCGTTCTCTTTTCTAGAGTCGAACTCTGAGGACATTACCCATACCAGAGTCTACCGCAGAGATCGTCTTGAAGCTAACCTATTCTCTAAGAGGTTTATGTCACTGTTAGCGACGGAATCAACACAGAAATGTGGATTCTCACGAATGAGCAGTTTCTGATACATCTACTAAATTTTAGCGGACGAAAAGAGACTATGTTATTTCCAATTTATCTAATCATGAACTAGGGTTCATTGAGTCATGACCAACAAAGGTAATGTATGACTTTACATTAAGTATAGTTACCTTCTTAGCTTTCTACAACACATATAATTCAATAAATAGCACATGCGCGCATATTTCCATGCTTAAATTTGTTAAACTACAATTGGAAGTGAAAATAAATCGCTTTTCATGAATAATCAAAGCAGTATGTTTTTGAATTTCTTTATTGTGTTTTCGAGATCTGTAACTTCCTGTGAAAAATTGTGGCACTGTGTTTTTATTACAATGAGAGTAGTAGGTATGTACTGCAGAGTGTTGCCCATTTGTAATTATCAAATTTCCAAGCTGACGATGGCGATGATTGTATATTGAGTTGCAACAACATGTGTAATTTAAGAGAAAACAAAAGATTCAATTACATTTTATAACTGATTTTGTTTCCATGATTTCTGAATGGGTGAGTGTGTCTTTGCTGTAAATGGCAATGGCGATGATGATGATGACGACGATGACTACTGCTACTGGTGGCAAGGAAATGAAAAACCAACAGAGGTCGGTCGGTCGGTTGGTTGAGTAGGACAGACAGTCTGTGCCATTAACAGCAACGCCACCAACACCACCACCATTAACTCCAACATCATCGTCGTCCGTCCTCATCAGCGCAGCAGTAGCTGAAGCTACAACTGCTTGGAAAAAAAGGTTATTAGAGCATTAACATAATATTGTTGCCCGGTACACACACTTTAGCCATTTTTGTGGCTAAGCAAAGGCTTTTCTTTCGTTTATCCATTTTACCCGAAACCTCTATGATATCGGCCCTGCCCTACCCCACCTTCTTTGGCCCAGCAATATCGACAACTGATCTCTTTCTTTCTGCGTTGTTGACTCTTTAACCACAAGTCAGTCTCGAAGGGGTTTTATTTTTCGAGGCTTTGTTCATCTTTCCTATTCGTTTCTATAACAACAAACGAAAAATCGTTTAGTTTTCCATGGCACACAACCGAAAACCACCAACCCAACTCCAAGGAAAAAAAACGCCAAAAGTGGGCGTTTATTTTTATTGAAAAGGAGTCATAATGATGGATTGTTGGCGTGTAAGACAACAAAACTGTTCAGTTTTGTAGTGCCAACAAAAAAGTGGGTATTACTTTTCCTTTTTCTCGCGCTGTCTTCTTGCGGTTTTGGTTTTCCTTATTTTTTGTTTACTTGCTTTTTGTTTAAAGCTCTAGCTCCTATGTTTCCCCCTTCGTGCCACAGTGGGGGAGTTTTGAAATGAAATAGAAATGATAAGATTTTATTATCAAAAATTGTCCTAATTTCAAAGATTTTACGTTAATCAGTAACAAGATTTCATACTGCAAATGAACTTCATCTATTTAGTATTCAGGAAATTGTCATGATTTTTCCTAATTTTCAAGATTTTGAGTCAAAGACATGGCAATCTTTAAATTAATAATGCCTCTTATCTAAATTGGGGTCAATTTACTGTATATCAAAGAAAATTGTCTTGATTTTAAGTATAAAGTGTACTTATTTTAAAGAACAGGACGTCTTTGGCACATAATCTCTAAAATGATGACAATATTTTGTCCTAATTTTTAAGATTGTACTTCAGAGACGTCGCAATCTTTAAAACAGCAATGTTTCGTAGTTAAATTGAATACAACTTACTTTAAATAAATTTTGTTTGTTTGTTGTTTTTTGTTTACATGTTACAACGTTTTTACTATTAGAATTATTAAAATTATGACAATATTTTTTACTAATTTGTAATATATTACTTCAAGGACATCCTCATCTTTAAAATAACGAATTTTTGAATTATATCGAAGACAATTTAATTTATATTAACTAAACAAAGTTTTATGATTTTAAAGCTGAAATGTATTTTTGTTTAAATATTTGGACGTTTTTGGCGATAGAATTATAATCTTTAAAATTATGAGAATATTTTGTCCATATTTTTAGGATTTTACATCAAGAGTTTTAGGACAATACTTATTACAATATTTTGTCCTACTTTTATGATTGTAAAGACATTTTTTTAGATAAATGATCAGATGTTTATTTCATAATAAAGAGGAAGATATGCCGTTAATAATGAAAAACAACATCAGCCAAATGGCCACCACGACCACGCTTACAGGACCATATCCTTTTCATGAAATTTTCCATAACCAAATCGCAAAGTGGCTGCCCTATGTCCTCGATAGCCTCACGAATTATATCGTTTAGGTCTTGAATCGACGCTGGGCTGTTGGCGTAGACCTTATCTTTCACGTGGCCCCAAAGGAAGAAGTCGCAAGGTGTTAAATCACAAGATCTCGGTGGCCAATTGTGATCACCTCTTCGAGAGATAACACGGTCCGGAAACTTTTCCCGTAACAGAGCAATGGTTTCGTTGCTTGTGTGGCACGTAGCGCCGTCTTGTAGAGAGTAAACGTTGTACAGGTCAATAGCATCCGACTCCGACCATAAAAAATCATTAATCTCTCGATAGCGCAATTCACCGTAACTGTTGATCCAACCTCATTTTCGAAAAAGTAAGAACCAATGACCCGCCGGACCATAAACCGCACCGAACAGTCACACGTTGAGGATGGAGAGGCTTCTCAACAATAACTCTTGGGTTTTCCGAGCCCCAGATGCGACAGTTTTGCTTGTTGACGTAGCCACCGAGGTGGAAATGGGCCTCATCAGTCAAGACGATTTTTCGAATTTTAATAACTTCAATGCATTGTTTAATCGTGTATCGTTCCCTTTTTAGTAATGGCGTAGTTTCTACTTGTCAAATGTCAAAGAATAAAAGCTTCAAAAGTGACAGCTACCGAAATACCGGGTGATTCAAAATAACACCTCTTGTTGGAAAACCCTGTACAAGTAATATTTGGAAAATGTCTTTTTATGTACGAATAGTTCTTTGATCTTTAAAATAATGGCATTTCATACTTTAATTGAAGACAGTTTATTTAATGCTAAGGAAATTGTAATGATTTTAAAATTAAGGACATTTTATACTTAAAATGAATACATTTTCTTGTATCAAACTTTTAAATAATGATATTTTGTGCTAATTTTAAAGATTGTACATCAAAGATAAAAATGGAGATAATTATAATAAAAAAACAGTCGTGATTTTAAATATGAAATTTATTTTTTGTATAAAGATTATATCCTTTTTAGATGATGGTCTTTAAATTAAAGACAATGATGTGTTTTATTCTTATCGATTTTGCATTAAAGACATACTAAACTTTAAATATATATTTTAGTTCCTAAAATATATTTATTTTACATAGTATTAAGGAAATCGTCTTCAAAGAAGTACTTTTTATACTTAATAAAAGTTCTTATTTTAAAATTACGTCGTCTTTAGCATTTTTAAAATAATGGCAATATATTAAATACATTTAAATAATATAAAGACATTTTATAGTTAAAATGAAAACATTTATTTAATATAATGTCAAGCCTTTAAGATTAGAACATCTTTGGCGTAGAAATTGAACTACTTTGCGATAATTTCAAAAATGTCCTTTAAAAATATAATAAAATTTAAAACATCATAAAGGTCAACAATCAACAATATCCAATATAATAAAATAACTAAATTTAATGCCTTAATGACGCCAATTTCCTTATATCATAGAAAATTTTCATGATTTTAATTATAGAATGTACTTATTTAAAGATTAGGGCATCTTTAGCGCATAATCATAATAATGACGCTGTTTTATCCTAAATGTAACGATTTTGCATCAAAGACATCCTAATCTTTAAAACCATGACATTTCGTATTACAAATGAAAACTATGTACAAAATATTAAGGAAATTGTCTTAATTTTATGTCTGAAAAATGATTATTTTAAACATAAGGACGCTATGCCTTAGGATCTTTAAAATTACGACAATAATCTGTAAAAATAAAAAATTTCGTACTTACAAATAAGACATTTTAGTTAATATTAAAGACAATTTCACACTTAGACGTCCGTTAAAATAAAAATTAGAACGTATTGCAGAATTTTTAACATTATCGCAATATTTTGTCCTAACTTTAAAGATTTTTATGTCGAATAAAAAAATGTTTCTTAACAAAACTGTTCTTATATATTTATATTTATTAAAGACAATTTTATTGATTTTTTCATTTCATGTATTTCATTATTTATTTCATGTATTTCAATAAAATTAAGATATTTTACTTTTTTTCTCTTTAAAAAACTATTCTTATATCAAAGACTATGTATGACATTGTTTTTTCATTACTTACACTGTAAATTACCAAATGGTGGCTTTTTGTGAGGCCGTAGTATCAGACTTACATAGCTCCTCCCAAGATGAGCTCAAATTATACACTTTCGCTTCACAATATACCTTCCCCAACCCTGTTAAATTCCTTTGAAATATATCTATTGCTTAAGAAGCGACACTTTAATTTCTATATATTTATTTTTGAGTAACTCCCCCCACTGTGCGTACCTTCAACTTCGATTTTTGCATAAATTTCATCATAGTCCCGTCACAGCTTCAGCCTCAGCCTCATCATCATAATCATGACGAACGACACCGTCGCCGCTGCTGCTGTCATCTTGGGTGTACAAGACCGTTAACAACTTGGCAGTTAAGTTGTTTTACAAATTACCAATAAATGATATTTTTTCGCAATTTAATCAATCACACGTTCATTGTTGCGGACTACGGGATGTTTTGTTTTTTTTTGCCTTCGTCTTCTTAAAGGTACGCGAACTCTTGGGTGAAAAGGTTTCATTGCTGCAACCTAACATAGAAAAAACTTGCCACACACACACACAACAACAACAACAAAAAGTGACTGTCAGACTGACGTTGTTTTTTATAGGACGTCAATACAGTGTTGTACCTTATGATCCGATAGTCGATGTTATAAAAATGTTTGATGAAAAGTTTGAGTGGTCCATTTAAGTGGAACACAAGGAAAAATGAAATCTCATCATATTTGGTCAGTTAAGGTTTACTTGGTTTCTTTCTTTTACAAAAAAAGTGCACAGTAGGCCAAACTAATAGAAATAAGTCATTTTAAATAGCAGAGTAGATGTTCAATGCTGGCATTCTGTCTGTCATGTGATTACAGTTGCAGAAGTCATACTCATCCTCGAATACTGGCCACAATTCATTAAACAATTTACTTCGGCACACTATTCCCTGCAAATGTGGGACATAACACCAACAACTTTCGGATTTATACATACAAAGGTCCCTCTAAATTTTAGCTGATTTTTTTTTTTACCCCAAACCATACACATGCTATCCATGACGGAGGGTATATAAGGTCCAAGTTAACACTGACGTAACTTGTTAATTTTACATTGCAGTATTCATAACTATCCGTACTTTCTTCTATTACGGATCCAACAGTGAATGAGTTAGTATCCTTGAATTTCGCCTTATTGTTCAGTCCATCGTCAGGAGAAGACATATAGCATTCAAGTGGTCGGAACGTTTGTAGTGAGGGACATCAGTTTGAAATGTATACAGTTCCTGACTAGTGCTTGCAAGAGGCATGCCAACATATTCCAGTTCCTATAACATTACAGAACATGTAATGTAGCTCCTAGTCCTGCATGTTTATCTGCTCTGCAAATCAGTAGAATATTGAATTGTTCACATATCTTGTTAAGAAATTCAAGGAGACACGACCTATAACATCCTGGGAATAAGAGAAAATGTTGACACCGACTTTAATCATAACATAAATTCTCTGGTAGCAGAATAGCTCTCTAATAGCTAAGACATCTGCACGACAAACCCTTAAGTGACCAGACAGTCTTTGGAATGTATACAGTTCCTGAATAGTGCTTGCAAGAGGCAAGCCAATATATTCCAGTTCCTATAACATTGCAGAACATTACATAACATGTAATGTAGATCCTAGTCCTGCATGTTTATCTGCTCTGCAAATCAGGAGAATATTGAATTGTTCACTTATCTTGTTGAGAAATTCAAGAAGACACGGCCTATAACATCCTGGAAATAAGAGAAAATGTTGACACCGACTTTAATCATAACATAAATTCTCTGGTAGCAGAATAGCTCTCTAATAGCTAAGACATCTGCACGATAAACCCTTAAGTTATCAGACAGTCTTTTGCAATGAATAACCTTAGTTTCTTAGAAAAGACAAAGCCCACTTGATTGTTACGTTTGGAGCCGTCTGTATGGAAGTTCGCAAATCTCCTATGTCCTGGGATGCGACCATTCCATTATGATATACATCCTATAAAGAGTAATTCAGTCGTAGTGTAATCGTAAGGTCAGGCAATGTGCCTCGAGTGACACTATGTCCGTGGCCATTTCGTGATCAGAGTGACAGATCCCTAAGTCTAATAGCAGTAGCTACATTACAATCTTTAGTGTATCAGTCGATGTCATTATCAAAGCACCAGTGATACTCATACCAGCCCTTTGCTAAACTTTATTTTGTATCGCGTAGAAGTTGCATTTTTGTAGTATTACACTGCGAATTACATTATTTATTTGACAAGTTTACCGTTTAAGCATCCTTGGATTAAACAATAAAGGGTTCCCTAAATCAGACACATCCCGAGAAGAGAAATTTCTACTGTGCCACCAACTTTTAAGTACTTCAAGCACTATCCTATCTGAAGAACTCGAGAGCGTGCGGGCCAGACTGCATACCAGCAGAACTATTAAAATATGGTGCTGAACCCATCGCCGAAGCTCTCGCACCCATAATTAAAGACGTGTGGGTACTAGAGTCTATCCCGAACAACTGGAAGGTGGGAGACCTAAGGCAATGCATAACTAGAGAGGCATCACGTTATTGAATGCAGTTAATAAATTGTTATCATCCTTGATTCTACGGCGAATATCTTCAGTTACAGAAACTATCCTACGAAAAGAACAGGCTGGATTCCGACCTGGAAGGTCAGCTGTCGGCCACATTAACACAACTCGCATTATCATCGAGCAGTCCGTCGAATACAACACCAGCCTTTATCTACTCTTTGTAGATTTCGAACGTGCCTTCGGCACGATATCCAGACCCGCGCTATATCAAGGGAATCCCGGCGAAAATAATTCACCTTATTCGCGAGCTATATACAGATGCCAAATGCAAAGTGCGATACAAAGGCAAAGATATCCCACCATTCGAGCTCAGCTCAGGAGTGAAACAGGGTTGTGTCTTTTCCCCCCCACTATTTCTGTTGCTGCTGGATTGTGTACTCCAGCAAACAAATTCCGAATCGCCATATGGCATCCGGTGGAACATGAGTGAATTCCTCCATGATATCGACTATGCTGACGACATCTGCCTTTTCGCACACCGCTTCGATGATATTGCGCAGAAGCTACAGCGCCTATCAGCTAATGCCAATAGTGTTGACCTCAAAATAAATATAAAGAAAACCAAATTGATGCGAATTGGAGCTAACTCTACAAGGACAGCAGATCGAGGACATAGATTCCTTCTTATATCTCGATAGCATAATTTGCAAAGACGGTGGCTCTAGTGCCGACATCACCGCCAGAATCAATAAAGCGCGATCCGCATTCCATTACATGCACATAATATGGAGAGCGAACAATATAACTACCATCACAAAGCTTAAAATATTAAACTGTAGTGTCAAATTGGTGTAAAATTGTACCTGCAGTACAACGCAAAATATACGCTGGAAACTGCAAGCCTTTCATAATAAATGTCTGAAACAAATTCTGCAAATTTTCTGACCAAACTGGGTGACTAACGAACAAGTCCTCCTGTTGGCCAGCTGCAAAACAATTGAAACCGAAATCTGCAGGCGCAAATGGACTTGGATTGGTCATATCTTGAGGAGTCCTCCATATGAAATTGCAAGACATGCACTAGACTGGGACACACAGGGGCATAGAAATCCTGGCAGGGGCATAGAAACACATGGATACGAATGATGAAGAATGAATTTAAATCTCGAAATATGACTTGGAACCAAGCAAAGATGCTAGCTAATGATCGAGTAAAGTGGAGACAATTTGTAGACGCCCTATGTTCATCGTGAACTTTTTTTTAATTTGCAACCACTATTTTGTAATTGTAAATTTTATAAATAAAAGAAATATATATATAAATCAGCAGTACTTTCCGTTAATATTCCACTCCATCTCCAAAAATGATCTGATTCCACCAGAACAAAAGTCAGATATTTGTATTCGATCAGGAACCTAAGTTCTTAGTGATTCTTATATAATCCTCCTTATATCCCTGCCACATCCAACATATTTACTGTCATGTATCTGCTGTTTTATCAATCTTATCTGCTGTTGCCGTTAAAGCATTTCCAGTTTCAGCAAAAGCATCTGCAGCAGCAGCAAATGTATGTGTCAGCTGTTCCGATATTCGTATTCGATCATGAACCTGAGTTCTTAGTGATTCTTATATATTCCTCCTTATAATCCTCCGACATTCAACATATTTACTGCCATGTATCTGCTGTTTTATCAATTTTCTCCGCTGTTGCCGATAAAGCATTTCCAGTTTCAGCAAAAGTATCTGCTGCTGAGGGAAATGTATGTGTCAGTTGTTACTACTGTAGAATCTGCTGTTTCGGCAAATTAACTCCTTCAAAGATCTCCCAATCAGTAGACTCATGGCCAATCACTAGGCTAAAATCGATAAAATGTCATGATCACTGCGGAAATTACATATATGTTAATATCCAAACCATGTTTTCAAAGCATTTTATAAATATACCTCTCCTCAGCATTAAATACCGTAAATACCATACAGATGTTCTTACCCGATGTCGGATCTGAGCTCCTAAGGATAGAAATTGACCCTACACAATAATCGATCGTATAGCAAATATCTGCTGTTGTAACAAGCTTATTTACAGCTCTAAAGAAGCCAAGTATCTGCTGTTTTAGCAAACATATCTGCAGTTACATTTAATATAATTTTAGTTTACTATGTAAATGCTATTTTAGCAAACATTATAGTTGTGAAAATTTATTGTAGCCAATGAAACTGCAGCATATTAAATGCTTCAAAAATATCCTCGATTTCAGTATACTGTATGACAGTGCTATATTTACTGAAGGAATAATCCGTTAGATGGGCATGGAAAATGTTCATAGAGATCATTCACTTAAACTAATTTGTTACAATAGCAAATATATATGCTATTGCAAAAAAACGCATCTGTATTGTAATATCAAAGCCATGTATCTGCTAATGGGTATCTGCGTATATCTGCTCTGGCTACTTGAAGAAAAGTGTTTGTTGTTACAGCAAATATGTCTGCTACTAATGTATGTGCTGTTACAGGTAGCATGACTTTGACATTTGACAAGTAGAAACTACGCCATTACTAAAAATGGAACGATACACGAAACGCATTGAAATTATTAAAATTCGAAAATCATCGAAAAATCGTCTTGACTGATGAAGCCCATTTCCACCTCAGTGGCTACGTCAACAAGCAAGATTGTCGCATCTGGGGCTCGGAAAACTTTTTCGAAAATGAGGTTGGATCAACAGTTAATGGATTGCGCTATCGAGAGATGATTAATGATTTTTTATGGTCGGAGTTGGATGGTATTGATCTGGACAACGTTTACTATCAACAAGACGGCGCTACGTGCCACACAAGCAACGAAACCATTGCTCTGTTACGGGAAAAGTTGCCGGACCGTGTTATCTCTCGAAGAGGTGATCACATTTGGCCACCGAGATCTTGTCATTTAACACCTTGCGACTTCTTCCTTTGGGGCCACGTGAAAGATAAGGTCTACGCCAACAGCCCAGCGTCGATTCAAGACCTCAAAGATAGAATTCGTGAGGCTATCGAGGACATAGGGCAGCCACTTTACGATTTGGTTATGGAAAATTTCATGAACATGATATGGTCCTGTAACCGTGGTCGTGGTGGCCATTTGGCTGATGTTGTTTTTCATTATTAACGGCATACCTTCCGCTTTAATATGAAATAAACATCCGATCATTTATCTAAATAAAATGAATTTTTCTTTGAATACCAAAATAACACCTCTTGTTGGAAAACCCTTTATATGTTTCCACCACACATATCTGCTGTTACAGCTAATATCTGCAGTTCTGTTATCAAACATATCTATTGTTGTTTTGAATTATTACCAATTGAACCAAACCTATTTTCGGGTGCAGAATAAATATTTACTTGGCTATAAATCATATCTGCTGTAACTGGAAAAATATTTGCTATATCAGAGATGGTATTTGCTTATACAGCAAACTTATCTGCTGTTGCAGGAAGCATAATTGCGATTGCGAAAACTGCATTTGATGATGCAGAAGATGTACGAGTATTTGTCGAAACCTAGTTTTTTGTAGCAGATATATCTGTTGTTCAATCGAAGTAATCTGCTGTCTCCGCAAACATCTGCACTTGAAGATTTTACAGAAGGTGGATATGTTGAAACTTGTCTCATCACATTCTGGTGCAGGATAAGTATTTACTGTTATAGCAATCGTTTCTGCTGTCACAGGAAACGTATTTGCTATAGCAGGAAAGTATTTGCTTATCTGGGGCTGCTGGAAGCATAATTGCGATTGCAGAAACTGCATTTAGTGATGCAGAAGAAGTATTTGTTGAAACATAATTTATTTGTTGTTCCAGCAACTGATTTTGCTCTGGCACTCATATCTGCTACTACGGCAAAAGTATTATATTAAAAAAATTCTCAATAGCCAAGAGAATACTTCTCATTCCCTGAAAACATATTCTCTTGAGACTCCCTCGGGAAAATAAACCATTGAATGTTTAATATTCTTTATTGTATCCCAGCCTCCCTTCATTTCATCCCACAGTCTGCGGTTTTTTTTTTGCGAGATTGAGTGTGGTTATTGTCGTCATCGTCGTCGTCTATTATGATCGTCGCCCTGTTTTGGCCGGTAAGTTATCTGAAGAGTGAGAGTTCGAAAAGGTTAATAACGGTAATAAATATTTTTGATGTTGTGCCAATATTTTGATGTTTTTTCTTCTCTTCTATGGCTATTGTCTCATATTTTCTGCTGTAGCGGCTGCAGCAGCATCAGCAACTTTGTAACCCATACATCTGCGCAGATGTTTTTCTCAATTTTTTTCTATTTTCATTATGAAATGAAAATTATGAATCGATCGTTTGTGGTTTGAGCACTCATTTTTGCATTGGATTACATTGCATCTCCTTTTGGAGTTTTTCTTCTTTTTTTTTGTCAAATTGTTATTGTTGACCACCAGCAACAACAACAACAAAACCCCAATCAAGCAAACAAATAAACGAACAATCAATGACGATGACGATGGCAATGATGATGTTTTTAGTGTAAATAAAATTGATGAAAATTTAAACTAATTTCCTTTAAACGTTGCTGTAATCATAAATACCAGCCTAAGGGGGGTCCCGACGCTGCCGCCGTCATCGTCATAGAGTTTCCTCCCTCTGCTTCTCCTTCTCTTCCGTGCGTTGCTTTTCTTGTGGCATTCAAATATTGTGAATGAAATCAACAACAGATTAGGTTTCCTGTGGCAGTCTCAAATGTTGAAATGAAATGCTGTCCATAAAGTATTTGGTTTTTTTCTGGCCATTGGCCATTTAATGAGTTTTTATTTTTATTGATTTCCTTTATTTCCTTCCCTGTATTATGAATTATTATTTATGGACCTGGTCCGGTGGTGGTGGCGCTGGTGGTGTCTTGTCTTGAGAGTGGGTGGTTTGATTTATGACCTATAATGTTTTTGTTTGAAACTTTGCTTTGTCTGCTCAATAAATTGGACCCACTGATTACGCCTAGAAAATAACATGATGCAATTTTGTGTGGCGAATAATTTAGATGATATTGTCTATACTCTGTAATTATTGGCTGTATTTTTTAAAGTATAAATACTCTGGGAAAATCGCCAGCCAAGTGACGAATATTGTAAATATTGCAATTGAATGTGGATTATATCGTTAAAATCTATGGGTTATGCCATTCATAGCAGACGACTTGATTTAGTGGAAAAAGTGCTCGAAAATTGGGTTCGTCGAATTCTTTCCTGCAGAAGAAGTCGTGGAGGCCATTTGAATAACGTTTTATTTACAACTTAATTGTATCGATTGTACTTAACATTAAATAAACAAGTAAGAAAGTTTCAGTCGGGTAAACCGACTAAGGTATACCCTCACTTTGTGAGTAATATAATATTGAATATTACTCGAATTATTCTGTCAATTTATGTGGGAGGTACCAGAAGGGGTTTATTAAATACACCTTTTTTTTTGCTGAACATTAGATACTTTAAATTCATTGCACTGTGCCGACTTATAAGCATTTATGTGCACTGGTATAAACGTTATGAGACATTAAATTGTGGTATGATTTGGGCATTTTGTGTGGGAGGTACAAAGAGGGGCGTGGCAATAACGCCAATTTTTCACAGGGCTATAGACACTATAAAAACATTACACTGTACAAAATTTCAAGTATTTTTATACACTGGTTTTAATGTTATAAGCTGTTAACTTTTGGTGTAAAAAGGTACCTTTGTGTGGGAGGTACCAAAAGGGGCGTGACAACAACACCCATTTTTCCCTGGACTGTAGGCAATATAAAAGCACAATATTGTACAAAATTTCAAGTATTTTTATACACTGTTATTAATGTTATAAGCTGTTAACTTTTGGTGCAAAATGGTGCATTTGTGTGGGAGGTACCAAAAGGGACATGGCGACTTCGCCCATTTTTCTCGAGTTGATAACGACTAATAAGCTAATACTATGTGTGGAATTTCAAAAGATTCGAATAAGTAGTATAGCAGTTATTAAAGAATCAATATTTCACAACATGTTAACCCTTTGTGGGGGAGGTACTAGAAGGAGTGGACCAATATGGCCCATCTTCGAACTTAGCCGGAGATAGAAAAAAATATTACCACATACCAAATTTGAGGTCAATCGGTTACTCCTTTCGAGAGTTATCGTGCGCACCAGCCAGCAGACAGACAGACAGACAGACAGACGGACGGACATTGCTCATTCGACTTAAAATGACCCAAAACGGATTTCCTCCGAACATACTTGGGGTCTTAGGTCACTCCTTCCACGTGTTACACTTTTTTCCGTAGCAAATGATATATACCCTCGTCACACTAAAGTGAGGGTATAAAAACTTTTGAATTTCCTTTACAATAAGTGTGTTTTTTTCAAAGAATCATATCACTCTTATTGGAAAACCCGTATATTACAAAATAAAAAGGATTTTTATATGATACCACAATTCTGCACATCTTTGGGGATATATCTTTCCAGTCATATATATTTTATTACAATTTGAGTGTATTAAATACCCTAAAAGTGTACCACAAAAGTAGTATGGCTAATAGGGCGGGTTGATTTGTATGGATGAAAAAAAAAATTAAAAATCTTATAGCAAAAACATAATCTGCATTAAATTCTAAGAAAATTCTCCGAAGAAACCCTGGGTCTAAAATCAAAACCTAATCCGCGCCTCTCGACTTGAAAATTGTTTTCCTCTTCTTTCGCTTAAATTATTTTCTTTTTATACCCTACACCACAATGTGGTACAGGGTATTATAAGTTTGTTTCACGGTTGGTCACAGCTAGACCCACCTTAAAGTATACCGATCGACTAAGAATCACTAGCTGAGTCGATTTAAGCATGTCCGTCCGTCCGTCTGTCCATGTAAAGTTGTTCGTCGACTACAGGTCGCAATTTCACTCCGATCGTTCTGAAATTTTGCAGTTTAGAGTATTTCGCAGCTGTTAGGATCGCTATTGAATTTGGTTGAAATCGGTTCAGATTTAGATATAGCTCCCATATATATATTTCGTCCGATTTGGCCCTTTAGTCCTATAGAAGCTGTATTTTACACCCAATCGTTTTGAAATTTAGAATGGTAAAGTTTCTTGATCCATGAACCAACATTGCCGAATTTGAAGAAAATCGGCTAAGATTTAGCTATAGCTCCCATATATATGTTTCGTCCGATTTGGCCCTTTAGTCCTATAGAAGCTGTATTTTACACCCAATCCTTTTGAAATTTAGAATGGTAAAGTTTCTTGATCCATGAACCAACATTGCCGAATTTGAAGAAAATCGGCTAAGATTTAGCTATAGCTCCCATATATATGTTTCGTCCGATTTGGCCCTTTAGTCCTATAGAAGCTATATTTTACATCCAATCGTTTTGAAATTTAGAATGGTAAAGTTTCTTGATCCATGAACCAACATTGCCGAATTTGAAGAAAATCGGTTAAGATTTAGCTATAGCTCCCATATATATGTTTTGTCCGATTTTGCTCTTTAGTCCTGTAGAAGCTGTATTTTACATCCAATCGTTTTGAAATTTAGAATGGTAGAGTTTCTTGATCCATGAACCAACATTGCCGAATTTGAAGAAAATCGGTAAAGATTTAGCTATAGCTCCCATATATATGTTTCATCTGATTTGGCTCTTTAGATCCAATCGTTTTTATACCCTACACCACACTGTGGCACAGGGTATTATTTAAGTATAAAATGTCCCAAAAGTAAATTTATGTAAACAATTTATACATGAATTACAAAATTTATATATCAGAGTTATTCAATATTACGAGAGTGGTGTAGGGTATTATATACATAGTCGGGCCGCCCGACTTTAGCCTTTCCTTACTGGTTTTGAAATATATTATGTTTATACCCTCACTTTAGTGTGACGAGGGTATATATCATTTGCTACGGAAAAAAGTGTAACACATCGAAGGAGTGATCTAAGACCCTAAGTATGTTCGGAGGAAATCCGTTTTGGGTCATTTTAAGTCGAATGAGCAATGTCCGTCCGTCTGTCTGTCTGTCTGTCTGTCTGTCTGTCTGTCTGTCTGTCTGCCTGTCTGTCTGTGTGTCTGCTGGCTGGTGCGCACGATAACTCTCGAAAGGAGTAACCGATTGACTTCAAATTGGGTATGTGGTAATATTTTGATCTATCTCCGGATGAGTTCGAAGATGGGCCATATTGGTCTACTCCTTCTGGTACCTCCCACACAAAGGGTTAAAATTTAGTGAAATATTGATTCTTTAATAACTTCTATACTACTTATTCGAATCTTTTGAAATTCTGCACATAATATTAGTATATTAGTCGCTATTAACTCGAGAAAAATGGGTGAAGTTGGCATGCCCCTTTTGGTACCTCCCACACAAATGGACCATTTTGCATCAAAATTTAACTGCTTATAACTTTAACACAAGTGCATAAAAATACTTGAAATTTTCTACAGTATAATGTTTTTGTAGCGCCTATAGTCCGGTAAAAAATGGGCATTATTGTACAGCCCCTTTTGGTACCTCCCACACAAATGGACCATTTCGTACCAAAAGTAAACGGCTTGTAACTTTAATACAGGTGCATACAAATACTTGAAATTTTGTACAGTGTAATGCTGTTATAGTGCCTATTGTCCTGTAAAAAGTGGGCGTTATCACCCCGCCCCTTTTTGTACCTCCCACACAAAATGACCAAATCATACCAAAATTACATAGCTCGTAACTTTAATATACCAGTGCACATAAACGCTTATAGTTCACCACAATGCAATGTATTTACCGAAAAATACGTGTTTTTGGAAAACCCCTTCTGGTACCTCCCACACAAATTGACAGATTTATTGGTGTAATGTTATATATTACATTACTCACAAAGTGAGGGTATACCTTAGTCGGTTTACCCGACTGAAACTTTCTTACTTGTTTATTATACACTCACTTTAGTGATACGAGAGTATATATCATTTGCTACGGGCCAAAAGCGTAACACATCGAAGGAGTGACATACGATTTTAAGTATGTTTGGTGGATATCCGGTTTAGGTCGTTTTAAGTCGAATGAGCAATGTCCGTCCGTCTGTCTGTCTGTCTGATAGCTGGTGCGCACGATAACTCTCGAAAGAAGTAACCAATTGACTTCAAATTTGGTATGTGGTAATATTTTTTTCTATCTCCGGCTAAGTTCGAAGATGGGCCATATTGGCCCACCCCTTCTAGTACCTCCCAAACAAAGTGTTAATATTAAGTGAATTATTGATTATTTAATATCTTCTATACTACTCATTTGAATCTTCTGAAATTCTACACATAATATTATATTATTAGTCACTATCACCTCAAGAAAAATGGGCGAAGTTACCTCGCCCCTTTTGGTACCTTCCACACAAATGGACCATTTTGCTCCAAAAGTCAACAGCTTATAAATTGAATACCTATGCACAAAAAGACTTGAAATTTTGTACAGTGTAATGGTTTCATAGCACCTACAATCCAGTGAAAAATGGGCGAAGTTGCCACGCCCCTTTTGGTACCTCCCACACAAAATGGGCAAATCATTTTATCATTTTTTTTAATCATTTTTTACTTGGGTGAATATTATTTTTAATGAAAAAAAATTTGAGTGTAGAAAAGATATAAAGTGCAAAAGAACTACCTTACTAAAAAATTTTATTCAGAAAATTCGATTTCTTTTTGGAAAAAGCTATTTTTATAACATTTATTTTTTTTTTGACAAAGGCGGGCATATAAATTTTCAAGTCGAGAGGCGCGGATTAGGATTTTATTTTAGATACATGGTTTCTTCGGAGAAGTTTCTTAGAATTTTATGTAGTTTAAGTTTTTGCTATACGATTTAAAAAAAAAATCAACCCGCCCTAATGGCTAAGCTTACTTTTCAACCTATTATTATGATGTTGCACAGGCGCCCAAGTTGGACCTGCAATAAATTATAATGATGCGGAAAAATGTATGTTTTGAGTAATTGCATAAATTATGACAAAGCATATGAATTAAAATTTATTAAATATTAAAATTTGATTTAAATTTTCTCTCTTTTTAAACACAAAAATGTAAATGCTCCTATCTCCTCTATAAATATTATAATTTTATATAATTTGTTTATAGTTAAATAACATAATGTGTATGTGTTTTTTTAATTTTCTTTGCAGATAACGCGACATCCTAAATATTCGCACGCGAAACTTGAATCCGGCCGCTATATCTGAAAACAAAAAATAATCTACTACTCACTCAATGTATGTCCGTCCATCTGTCTGACAACTTATGTGAGTGAGTGAGTAAGTGTTTGTTTATCAAAAGTCCACGTTCATTGCAAGTTTTTTTCTCTGTCGTCGTTTTGTTTTAATAAATGTTGGCTATTTTAAATATTTATGAAAGTCCATATAACTAATAAACCACCAAACACACACACACAAAGAAACAGAAAGAAACGAAGAGACACCAAAAGTCCGTCTTACCTTTCGTTCCAAGGAAACCAAAATTTACAACATTTGTCGTCATTGTCTTGGCAATCTTTAAAACTCTGCTTTTGTTGTTGTTGTTGTTTTTAAAATCAAGTGAACAAACGAACGAACGAACGGAAAGTATCTCTACATTTTGCATAAGGACCCATTAACCAGAAAACATTTTGTTTTCGGGGACTCTGCCACATTGATCTTCTTTTTTTATTGCTTCGTACAAATCTCTTCAACCCCCAATCTGTCTAGAGATTTGGTGCGTATCGCTGTTCATTCAAACAAAAAACGAAGAGGATAAATTGTGAGCAGCTCCTTGTCCGAACGTCTGACGAACACGTGCTGTGCCGGTTGCATCTTATAAGTGCCTTCATTTGCTGCTGCCACATATCGCTGCCTCAGCATCTTCAGCCTTTTTGCCACAATTAACGGACAATTCATTTACTGCTCAAAAATTTAAGCAAAAAAGCGCAGCAAAGAAACTTTGTTTGTTTGCAACACGACCCCACTGAAGGTAAGTTCAAGAGAAAACTCTCGTTTTTATAGATTTCGCTTTTCTTTGAAGTATTTATGGCTTATAAACAGATAAATTTGTTTTCTAAGTACTTTGAGATAATATTTAGTGGCCATTATTTATCTAAGCAATGTTTTTACGGAGTCTTTTGAAGAGAAAAATTGAAAATTGATTTGTGGCAAATATGGAAATAGTATAACAACATTGGCTTTCCACTTGGTAATGAATTGCGGGGAAAGAAAATATTGAAATACATAATCATAAATTAATTTCAAAAGTTAAATTTTAAGTTTTAAAAATGCTTGACTAATTTTGCGAGGAAATCGGTAAAAAAAAGCAGAAAAAATGATTTGTCAGATATCCTAAATATACTAAGAGTATATAACAAAATTTTTGTGTAAGGATTTTTAATATTTTTTAGTTAAGCAGCTAAAGAATTTTATGTCTTTTTTATTTCTAATAGAGTAAAAATGTAAAAATTCATAATTTTTGAGATTTTCGAAATATTTTGGGAAGCCACATTTTCTCTAATGTGGCTTCCCAAAATACAACCTTTATAATTTGTATACCCTCCACCATGGGATTAGGGTATATTAATTTTTTCACTCCTTTTTTAACACCTCGATATATTGATTAGGTACCCAATAAAATATATGTGGTACTCCACGACAAATCAACGGGTTCAAAAAAATTTCAGTTTTCATTATTTCCATTTTTTTTTTGGGATTTTTTAGTACACCTGAAACGATTTGTGGAATTTTTTTTGTGAGACTCAATATTTGTAAAAGTTAGGGACGAAATACTAAGACTGGTCTGACAATTTTCTTCCGTTTTTACAGAACACTGCACAGTGGGGAAATAATTCAACCGTTTCTTAACCAAACAACCGATCGCGACCAAACTTGGCGTGGTAGATGAAGAGGTGTTAGAGAAGTTAAGATTTATATTTGGGCCCCCTATGTCAGACAGGGGCGGAGCTAGAGGGTCTCAAATTGGCCACATCGGGCGAAGAACATTTTCAGCGCGTGTAACTCGTTTTTCTCTTCCGATTTATAAATTTTTGTGTGTGTTCTACTAACTAAGGTCTACAAAAAATTTTTTACACCTACAAATTATCTCGTATAGTTACCAGATATCTGTAATTGAAAATCGAATTTTTAATTTTTCCCCTTATCGTGTGCTAGTATTATGTAAATATCGGAGCACAATATGCACCGATTTCATCCGTATCAACATGTCTGGATGGGCAACAAAATGTCCTATATGACGAAAAAAAAATTGGTTCGATATTCCTAATAGTACAAAAGTTATCACCCCCTTACAATTTCCTTTAATTTAAATGGTATCCCGGCTTTTTCGACCTTATACGTCAAAAAATATGTTCCAAATAGTAAGTAAATTCATGTAAATAGAAAAAAAAATTTTAAAAAAAAATTTACCGTAAAAAAATTTTGTTTTGCCTCAATCTATTAAAAAATGTTTTTAGCTCTCGGAAACAAAAATTTATTTTTTTTGCATAGTGTAATTTGAGTCGAGCATTTTTTTTCCCAAAATAGCGATAATTTCGTAACACTTTAGAACTCCTTTTGTAATACCCGTCATATCAATTGCTTTCTTTCTAATTTTTTCTAATATCTTGTAACGACGAGTGTCCTCCGGTTGCTGGGTAATGCTCACGGGGATGGGTTCGTCACAGAAATTTATATTTACAGCGTCAGAGAGTAATAAGGCGGTAGATTTTCTTTACAAATAATTTCAGATCCGGTATATTTATTGAAATGTTTATCCTAAAGCTTATGTTACTTATTTTACTGCTTATGCTATTCTTGGTTCTTCAGTTCAAATAGGGGTGTTACGCGGGGTCCGCTGGGTCTCCGTGGTTACTGCTGGTTCTCGATTGATGGTTAAGCTGGCGTATCGGGTATCCACTCTCGTGGTACGGCGATCCTATAGGGTGACTTGGATGTCCACCGACGCTCCAAGTCTCCCGACTACAAAATATCTTTGCTACAAAATATTATTCTCCAGTTTCACTCGCGTCTGATTTGCTCTCTGACTATTGGTGATCACGACGATCTCCCAATTTTGACTCGCACGTTCCAATTATATTCATATACACAGGTTGTTCCGAATATTGGTGATCACGACGACCTTCCAATTGTTTTCACACACGGTTGGTCTTGTGTATTGGTGGTCACGACGACCTTCTAAATTTATTCACTCAAAATTTGGTTCTGAATATTGGTGATCACGTCGACAGATATTGTTTGTTCTGGATATTGGTGATCACGCCGACCATCCAATATTACTCACTTACGGTTTACTCTGGATATGGGTGATCACGTCGACCTCCCAAGTTTATACACAAACAGTTTGCTCTGGATATAGGTAATCACGTCGACCTCCCAAGTTTATACACAAACGGTTTGATCTGGATATTGGTGATCACGCCGACCATCCCACATAAACGGTTTGGTTATCACGCCGGCCATCCAATATTATTCACACACGTTTTACTCTGGATATTGGTGATCACGTCGATCTCCCAAGTTTATCCACTAACGGTTTGCTCTGGATATTGGTGACCATTAACGTTTTGTTGTGGATATTGGTGATCACGCCGACCATCCCATATTATTCACACACGTTTTGCTCTGGATATGGGCCGTCGTCCTCGAAAGTTTTATTCGCGCACGTGTTGTTGTTCACTGTAGAAGATCACGCCGAGCTGCTAATTTTGTTCGCTACACATTAATTCCGAAGAAATATTATTTTCTTTGATTAATAATGATCACGATGAGCCACTAGCGCACGATTTGTTATCCACTGTGTCCGTTCTAATTTTCGTCATCCTGGGGACCGATACTTACTTGTTGCATGCTACTAACCAACTGACCGAGTTTCTGCATGTGCTCCCTTTTATATCATCTGCCGCGTCGCCGCGGTCAACACGTATGCTGGGGTGACGCCGCATCCTAACGGGACCTTGTTTACTACTCATGGTATCCACGTGGTGTGATGTTTTGTATAGACTGTACTTGTTTCCAACGGTACATTGTTTACCACTTAGAGCGTCCATGTGGTTCAGCGTTTTGACGGAACTGTACCTTTCCCAAAATGTTTTGTACATGATGTACTTATTAACTAATAATAATTTTCAAATTTTTAAAGAAAATAAACTATTATTAAAAAAAATACAAAAGTCCCACTTATGTAAAAAATATATATACATTAGGCCGGGTCGATTTGTGGGGAGGCAAAAAAAGTCGCCATTGCTCAGTGAAAATCGTATTCTAGGGATCAAAATAAGAAACTTTGCCGAAGGAACCATACCTCTAAAACGAATTCGGAATTTGGGTCGAACTTTTGGGTAGGGGCAAATTTTGAAAAATCCCACTTTGACCCATTTAGAGTGCTCCAATCGAGTCCAAATGTATGACCGACCCCCACTAACTTTGGAGGCCCGACCCACCCATGCCAGTGGCAAACCCCCTGGAACCCCCTGGGGTTCCATACATTTGGACTCGATTGGAGCACTCTAAATGGGTCAAAGTGGGATTTTTTCCGGGACGTCAGAATTCGTTTTAGAGGTATGGTTCCTTCGGCAAAGTTTCTTATTTTGATCCCTAGAATACGATTTTCACTGAGCACTTCACTGAGTGGGGGTCGGTAATACATTTGGACTCGATTGGAGCACTCTAAATGGGTCAAAGTGGGATTTTTTCCGGGACGTCAGAATTCGTTTTAGAGGTATGGTTCCTTCGGCAAAGTTTCTTATTTTGATCCCTAGAATACGATTTTCACTGAGCACTTCACTGAGTGGGGGTCGGTCATACATTTGGACTCGATTGGAGCACTCTAAATGGGTCAAAGTGGGATTTTTTCCGGGACATCAGAATTCGTTTTAGAGGTATGGTTCCTTCGGCAAAGTTTCTTATTTTGATCCCTAGAATACGATTTTCACTGAGCAATGGGCAATTTTTAAATCGACCCGCCCTAATATACATATATTAGAACATATTAAAAACTAAAAAAAAGATAACGTAACAAATTCGACTTATGTATAGACAAAAATATAAACTTAAAAAATAACTCAAAACTTAATCCAAGGCACTGTGTGGCCGAAAACGACGGAGGACTTTCGTCCTTACCATCTCACGAAAGTGTTTTTTTCTATTGTAGTATTATCTTTTTTTTTTGTTCCAGATCTTTAAATATGAATTTGAATGATGAAAATATTGTATATAAAATAACGGGTGATCAAAGTAGAGATACTTTTTTCAATAGCCTTTTTTGACAGATCACGTGTGAGTCGTGTCATGCTGTCATGTTATTTTTGTTAAGTATTGTTTGGCATTTCATCATGGAAAGACCTACGCCTGAACAACGTTTACAAATTATTCAGTTTTATTATCAAAATAATCGTTCGCCAATTGCGCTAATTCCATTTTTTTTAAATAAAAAAAAAAAACACTTTCCCGTCGACCCACGACCTTGACACCCATGAGCAATATTTTAGCTCTCGTTAAGAGCTATCTTTTTGCCATTGACCGATTCCCGATCCAACGTAGCGGAATCATCTGTCCATATTTCTTCAAAAATGATGCAGGTGAGAACGTAACCGTCAATGGCGACCATGATAACCGACAATTTAATGCCTGAAATTGAAGCTCGTGATCTCGGTGATATTTGGTTTCAACAAGACGGCGCCACTTCCCACACATTGCACCAATCAATGGATTTATTGAGAGAACACTTCGGTGAACAGATAATTTCACTTTTTGGACCGGTCGATTGGCCACCATGATCGTGTGTTATCACACCGTTAGACTTTCTGTGGGGATATTTAAAGTCTAAAGTTTATGCGGACAGATCCGCTTCGATTTAGACCTTGGAGCAAAACATCACGCGTGTCATTCGCCAGTTACCAGTCGAAATGCTCGAACGAGTTATCGTAAATTGGACTCAACGGATGGACCATCTGAGACGTAGCCGCGGCCAACATTTGATAGACATAATCTTCAAAAAATAAATGCCAACGAATGTTCTTTCAATGATAATAAACATTCCCCGTTCAATTTAAATTTTCTGTGTTTTTTTCTTGACAAAAGTAGGGAACCTCGAAATGGATCACGCTATATAATGCAGCTTCATACTTCACTTTATTTCTTCTAATTCCTCTCAACACAAGTTCAGACATTACATCCTCTCTTCTCATACTGTCTCGATACAACTTCAGAACTTTAATTATCTAACCCCTGTCGAGTGTTTATTTTTCTAGCAAAGTCTTATCAAATAAATATAATTTCATTCTATCGTTTTTTCTTCCAGAAAATGATAACAAAATATATATTTGGTTTTCACACACATGATGTCAACATTCCATCATAGGTTGAATCATTAATTACAAATCGAAGAAATATTACGTTTGGGGGGGGAAAAAAGCATTATTTTTGCCTTGTAGTTGTCACAAAATAAAATCGCTTATCTTTTTCCCACAAAACTGATAATTTCTGTACGTGAAATAAGTAACCTGTGCTCGTATTTTTTTTTGTGGCATTCGAGTATTATTGTTCTGGTTTTTTCTATGAAATGTCTAGTGCTTGATATTTTTATTTGCTGTAAAACAACTTAATTCTCCACCGCTCGCGCCCGCCATCTGTACTTGTTAAAAGTTTAATTAATATTTGTCTGGTTTATACTACGTCTCACCTCTAAAAGTCATAAAACATTTACAATCGATATTTTTGTTCGATCGTCGTTCGTTTGTTCTTTCTCGTGGTCAAAATGTTAAAAGTGTAATTTTGCAATTATGAAGTCGATTGTTTAAAACATTAAATCGTAGGCCAAATCTTAGATTTTAAACTAAGCCAAAAAAAAAACATGAGTTTTAAATTGGTTGTTTCCTTCGTTGTTAAGATACTCGTATCTTGCGCTGAGATAAAAACAAAAAACTTAAACGAGATTTTAATTTCATTTAGTGACCTACATCCGCCTACAATGCGGAGGGAACATAAATTGAACTGAACAAAATTTTGAAATTGCTTTAATTAAAAATTATAAAATTGTATTTAATTTGAAAAATTTTATTAAAAATTGAGTGACGTGTTACAATAAATGAGAAGTTTTCAAAATAATGTGAATGAAAGAGATTAGAATAGCGACATCTACATTTGACATACTACACCTCACATGTAGATGGCGCTATAAAAAGACTTCACAGTCTACTGCAATGTTTTTGTAGTGAAGACTAGAATGGGATGGAATTATTATTGAGTCATTTATGTTTCACATCTCACATATAGATGGCGCTCTTAATACTATAAAATTTGTTGCTTTATTTGAAAAAATTGTTTGTATTTTTGAAATTATGACGATTTCACATAATGGTCACATCACATCTCACATATAGATGACGCTCTTACAACATTAAAACTTTTTCCTGTATTCATAATTTTTTATTTGTATTTTTGAAATGATGACGACAGAATACAAGTAAATTATTTTCGCGATCAATATGCCATCAGCATGTGATACAATTTGATTCACACCTCATGTATAGATGGCGCTGCAAGCGATTTTCCCCTCTTGTTTGATTAACAAATTTTTATTTATGAAATTTTAAATGGTTTTAAAAAATTTATTCCACTTTCGTTATTTTATACCTAAACTCCATTCCTGTCAAATTAATCTTGTGTTAGCCATAAATTAATCATGAGCTCCATATCGATTTTAAAACAAAACAAAACATAACATGACCATTAAAGGTGCATTTTTCAACTTTCCTCCCTCGCAATTTCGACTGCGCTTTTAGACAATATCGAAGCGGAGTTTGAACCACTTTCTAATTTGTAATGCAAATTAGTTTAAGACTTTTCTTCCCTGTTTGCGGGTTTCGTATCTAAGTCGGGGGACTTACGGTTTTAATTTAAACACTGCAAAATGCACTTAAGATTTGTGAAACAAAATCGAGTTTAAACTTTGAACACAACAATGTCTTAACTATGAAATATTTTGCAGCAAAGTAAAGATTAGACAAAATTTTAAAAATCCAAAAAAAAAAAACACAACAACAAAGAAACTATGTTGACTTTGGGGCCAACAAACAAGAGAAGAAAAGCAAATATTGCCTCAAAGGAACCATCATCACATCGTCATCAGCATCGCCATCGCCACATCTACTACTCTGGAGTAGTTTCAGCCAAGACACACATACTCTTGATCCCCACACATGGCTTGAATGGCTGGCGAGGACTGACTCCTTGGCAGCAGACCTCACTGCATCACAGCTAAATAACCAGCAAACCATGCCACCGCTACCACCAACTCACTGTCATTTAGTCTGTCTCTGTCTCCGTTTCAGTGGTGATTGGTAATTAACGCTTTGTCGTCTGGGGGTTATTTAATATCAATCTCAACTCGACTACTAAATACGACGATGCCGATGACGACGACCGCAAACAAATAACCCAGGAACATCGAAGACTTTGTCTGCTGTTACCCAAACTTTCGCCTATTTCACTTTCCTTGACAAAAAAAAATACTGTTTTGTGGCTCCTACAAAAAAATACACACAAAATTGCTGGAAAAATGAAAATGAATTTGCTCTAAATTAGAGAAAATTTGACATTGTCAACTAGGAAATGTTAAAGATTGCCACAACGGACAAGTTTAACAATTTTGCAGAGGCGTCGAAAGACCCCAATGCAACGGTCAGCCAAGATTACAACCAAATTGCCAAAGAAATGTTGTACGGCGGACAAAAAATCTTCTTATGGTCGCCATACAGAGTATTTTATCGTTTTTCAACATCTCGTCATAAATATCAAATAGTTGTTACAATTGTTTTTGAATACTCAAAAATATTAATAAAATAAGAGGAGAAAAAGGACGTTGGAAAGATAACTCATTTTTTTTGAATACGTTTGTAAACACGCCTCTTTACCCGCCAAAGTTGTGACAAACATGTATTTTAAAAAATTATGAGGGTTGTTGGTTACGCTTCAAAAAAAATCTCGTACTACACGGCGCTCTACGCCACCCTATTCAAACAAAATAAGGAAAAATATTGCCAATTTTTTTTTAATGTTTCTACAACAATTTGATTCCAAACCCAAAAATATGTAGAAAAGCTGATATCCGCCAAATTGTATAAAGATCTGGGGCCTAATTCCCGCATCCGTTTCGCAACGTAATTCGATTACGTGAGATCTAATAACTCTAACATTTATGTGCAGATATTGATGAAATTTCAGCATATCGTTCCAAAGGTGATTTATAACTTATTTATTTAAAAATAAGCGAAAAAATAATTTCCCAATTACTCGTTTTATGCTCCCGAAAATTCAGATTACGATACGAAACGGATGCGGTAATTAGGCCCCTGTTTACACGCAAAGAAATAATTCATTTTTGCGAAACAAATTTTTAGACAACTACATTTCTCGTTTACGATGATTGAAATTTCTTTTGGTCAGAACAAAAAATTGTTTACGCAAAATAAGTTTCTGTCACAAGAAACGAAAGTTCAGTTACTGCAAACGCGAATTGTAGTTGTCTAAAAATTCTTGTCGCAGAAACGAATGTATGTCTTTGCGTGTAGAGATGAGAATTATACAGTATTGTATAGCGCTTTATGTAAAATCGAAATAAAGATACGAGCGCGGACCCAAAAGTAGCTGACCAATCTAAGAAATCTCATCAAATTTAAAACAATTTTTCTTTATTTCTCAACATTATCTTCTTTAGCTCGATACACTTTTTCCATCAACCTCCACCTTGACATCTTCATTGCTGGCCAGGGTTACCATAAACTTTTTTTTGGAAAGGAGGACTTTTGTGCCAGAAAGGAGGACATTTACAAAGAGAGCTTTACAATTTCGGAGAACATTTAAAAAATGCGGTAATTGGAAAGGATGAGCATTTTACAATGATCAAAAGTTAAACTTTAAACCCGCAAGGAAGGTATAAAGTCCGGCAGAGCCGACTATATGATACCGTACAACAGGATATTAGCAGATTAAGAAGAAATATTGTCAATGTTTATAAAATTTATTTATCTAGTGATAATGATTTGTCCAACAATTTGTATTTTATAGCGTTTAGATGCCAAATCGGGCTTACATATATATGCATGAGGTCTATATCGAAATCTGAACAGATTGTATTCAAATGTGTTCTGCTTAATTTTAAAGTGATTGGATATAAAAAACAGCTTCTGTAGCACAAAGACCAATTCGGAAAGAAAATATAAATGGGGTCTATATCTACATCTGAGACGATTTTGACCAATTTTTTCCAGGTGTGAAGGAGTCTATTGGAAAATTTCAGCAATATCGGATGGAAATGCGACCTGTACTTAACTAACAATGTTGAATGGACAGACAGGCGGCAAAAATGGTTAAATCGAATCATGAAGGGATACTGAGTCGATCGGTATACTTTAAAGTGGATGGATGCGTTAAGTTCGGTCATGCCGAATCTTATGTACTCTCCTCCATGGATCGCATGTCAATTTTATTGGGTGCAATTTTCAGCCCGATCACTAGAAATTTGTATTAAGAAGTCAAATCAGGAAGATCATATATATGGGGGCTATATCCGATATTGCCCATTTTCAATCCCATAGTACCTGCAGTTATAAGAAGTATCTGTACGAAATTTCAGTCACGTAGCTAATGACCCAACCATACTATGTCGGAGGGTATACAAATGGGAAAATTCACCAACTTTGTACTAAAAGTAAATACCATCGTACCACTAAACTGAGGGTATAAAAATAGGGTCCAAATACTAAAAGTACATTTCATGGAATTTTAGGGGCATTGAACGCTTTGTAAGTTGTCCAACATCAATGACCTATTGGAATTCGCTGACCTTCCATTGACATCTTGTCAATGGTCGATGACTTCTTGCCAATGCGGGTTACCCCGTGTCAATAATCATATAGCTATTGTCACTAATAATATAATGCATGTGGAGGTTTACTGTTTGTAAAAAAGTTGAATTTGTAACAAGAGGAGGACATATCCAACATTTTTGGAAAAGGAGGGAGGACACTGGTTAAAAAGGAGGACATGTACTCTGAAAGGAGAACGTATGGTAACTCTGTTGCTGGCAAATCTTTTTCCGCAGAGCCATTTTTTCAAGTTTGGAAACAAAAAATAATCCAAGAGATCTAAATCAGGAGAATGAGGTGCTTGCAGAAGCAATTCGAACGTTGATTTTCCCATCGCAATAGTGATGTGTGAACAGGTGCATTGTATTGATAATGAGCAAACGCGGCACTCATCTTGTACACAGCTTTCTCATTATATACCTATGACTTCAGTTAGCTCACGAACCTTCAACCGACGTTTATCCAATATCATTTTGAGGATTTGTTTACAATTTCTGCCGTGGACATCTCAGTTAGTCGACCACTACGGTGTTCGTCTTGGCAGCTCGTACGGCCCTGTTTAAACTTTGCCATCCAATATTTTATATTTGTAAACGAAGGAGTCGGTTTTAAAATTAGTTAGACTGAGACCTTTCAAATGAAAGTTTTGTATTACATATTGGTGACCAATTGTTTTCATGTTTACAAATTCACTGAGAGCGTTTACTTCTAATCCTCTAACGGCAAGACCGTCTACAGACGGTGTTCGCTTTCTTCAGTCCCAGTGCTGAATTAAAAAAATACTTTCCCCTCAACATTGTAAAAACTTTCTTTGGGCAGCCCTACTTGACATTTTGGCATGATCCCCAACACATTGTGACATGTCCTTCTTGAGGTATGGTCAATCTAATTTAGGTATAATTTTAAGGTCTAACTCCTGTTCGTGCAGCAATGTTAGTCATACGACCTAGTGGTCGAAGCAACTACGATACCAGTAAAGAGCGTTTTTGACTGAAATTTGACCGTTGTTTTTTTTTGTAAAGCTCTAGGCTTTGATGTGTTTTTATACATATAGCAAAATTTTATGGCCAACATTTTTGTAGAACATTTAATCCCAGCCCTCCCATTTTTAGGGGTGTTTTTTACGATTTGTTAAAATATGACCAAAAATTACAGTTATGTGGGCGAGGTAGAGGGTTAATATGTTCCACAATAATATTGGCCTTCACATTTTCTATAAAGTTGCTAAACATACCCTACAACAAAAAAATATTTTTGTTACCAAATTGTGAAATACTGTAATTTTTGTGGTACAATGTGGCCTTTTTGAGCTATTTAGTGTGCCTAGACACGTTCAGATTGTATTGATATGTTCACAAAAGTTGTTGAAATACCGTGGCTACAATTTTGCCAACTATTTTTCGTTAAAAATTACGAGTCCTTGTAATTTTCCCTTTACGCTGAAAAAGGTGAAAAAAATTAAAAAAAAAGAGCGGGGACATTTTTTTTTCGCATAAAACGTTAACAATTTGACCCGCCATATTAGTCATTGATAAAATGCATTAGGATATTGCAACGGTAAAGAATATGATTCCTTCTTCGGCAAAGTTTCTTGGAATGACCCATAGAACCGTGATACGCCTTTGTAAATTTTTCGGACTCCTACAATTCGACCCACCCTAATGACTATCTATTGAAATCTCATACATTCCCCAAATAAGAAAGGGTTTTCCAACAAGAGGTGTTATTTTGGTATTCAAAGAAAAATGCCATTTTTTGAGATAAATGATCGGATGTTTATTTCATAATTATTTCATAAGTATGCCGTTAATAATGATAAACAACATCAGCCAAATGGCCACCACGACCACGCTTACAGGACCATATCCTTTACACGAAATTTTCCACAACCAAATCGCAAAGTGGCTGCCCTATGTCCTCGATAGCCTCACGAATTCTATCTTTGAGGTCTTGAATCGACGCTGGGCTGTTGGCGTAGACCTTATCCTTCACGTGGCCCCAAAGGAAGAAGTCGCAAGGTGTTAAATCACAAGATCTCGGTGGCCAATTGTGATCACCTCTTCGAGAGATAACACGGTCTGGAAACTTTTTCCGTAATAGAGCAATGGTTTCGTTGCTTGTGTGGCACGTAGCGCCGTCTTGTTGAAAGTAAACGTTGTCCAGATCAATACCATCCAACTCCGACCATAAAAAATCATTAATCATCTCTCGATAGCGCAATCCATTCACCGTAACTATTGATCCAACCTCATTTTTGAAAAAGTAAGGTCCAATGAACCGAGGGCATTAAATCGCACCGAACAGTCACACGTTGAGGATGGAGTGGCTTCTCAATAATAACTCTTGGGTTTTCCGAGCCCCAGATGATTTTTCGATGGAATTCCGGATTATTTTCATGCATTTCAAGGACCCAATCAGCAAAGACACGACGTTGTTGATGATCGGCCGGCTTGAGTTCTTGTGTTAACTGAACTTTATAAGCCTTAAGACCCAAGTCTTTATGGAAGATACGGTGCAATGACGTTTGTGGAATGCCCAAACCTGCGTTTTCTTCAACACTTTGGGCTACAGCAGCAATTTTTTATTCTTCACATCACCAACTTGTCCCAACAGCTCGAATTTTTCCACCAATTTCTGTATTGCGGTCCGACAAGGTGCTTCACGACGACCCAAAAATGCTTTAGTTTTGCGAACTGTGACTGCAAGATTTTCACCATTTTTGTAGTGAATTTTAATAATTTTTAGTAATGGCGCAGTTTCTACTTGTCAAATGTCAAAGAATAAAAGCTTCAAAAGTGACAGCTTCCGAAATACCAGGTGATGCAAAATAACACCTCTTGTTGGAAGCCCCTGTAAATCTCAATGACTCAAATTTAGCAGAAACATTGTATATATCATGATTTGTTTAGGATTTACCTGCATGGACAATACCACTATAGTAATATCGAATAACACTGAATTATCCAGATTTACGTAAATTGTTTAGCTAAATTGAAATTAGAGCAAACAAAGGTAAATTACTCCCACTGTGGGTTGGTGAGGGTCTTAGACTAGACGACCCCTATGAGTTCAGTTCACTTTGAAAGGTGTACAAAATTCCGCCTGATTAAATCTGATGCAGTTTTTTAATATGTTGTTTTGGATTTATTTTTAAGAAACTTTATATTTTGTAATTATTTTTTTTTGTGTGTCTCGTTTTCTTTATTGAATGCCTCGAACGACATTTTCTAATCTTTGCAAATGATATGACCGAAATTGTTGTTACTTTAAAAAGTTATTGATGTTATTGTTGTCGGTGGTGTTGGTGCAATTGGTGGTGGTGGCACTGATATCTAAAACAGAGACATTGAATGCTTGTTGTTGTTGTTGTTGACGGTTGACGTTTTGCTGCCGTGTCTGGTGTTATTTTGGCCAAAAACACCAAATGACAACCATCATCGCCATCGTTGGTTCCTTTTGGTTAAAGCGTTGAAAATAAAAATGTGGTTAATGTTTTGTTATTTTGATAGTTTGCCATTTTGTTTCTTCGTGTGTCATTAATGACACTTTTTTCAACGTTGTCGCCGTCATTGCCGGCGTTGATGTTATTGTTCCAAATACTGCAAAGCGCGCATCAGCGTCGTCACATGAGATGATGACGATGGGGAGGACGCGCAAGATTCGTGGCCAAGCTAATCATGGTGGAGACAAAGGCGGCCGTGGCGGGAGGATCCAAGAAAGGCGTCATTGACAAAGACGACGACGACAACAACAGCAACAAGCCGGTGCAACATGTCGTAAGACACTTAACAATTCATTAGATGACAACGAACATGTGGGGGTTATTATCAGAGATACATTACGTGTCTATGCATACTCGTATCTGTCCAATTTTGTGGTGGCCCCTTTACCAAGCTTTGTTTTCTTCTTTTTTTCAGTTTGTTTTCATTTTGGCCTTAAAAGGCAGCCGCAACAATGTTTCAGCTTTAATGATTTTTTTCTATGTGTAAGTTTTTGGGAGATATTTTTTAATTGCAAATTTTTGGCTAATTGTGGAGGGAAATTTTGTTGGCTCAAATCACATATTGTTGTTCATGAAACATGTGGAATTCCAAAACCTAATTGTACAGAATTTTTTTGCATAACAAAAGTCGTTATTAGTTTAGTGCAATAAAAGAAGAAATTATATATTAAAATTGGAGAAATTAATACAAAATAAAATTAAGTTGTTGCTATATAGTTGTTGTTAAAATCTAGTCATACTAACTTATCCCCGAAGACCATGTCTTACACGTCCCTTTTGAAATGTGTATTTGATTTAGTGCTCAAATATTAATTTATCCCGAGTTTCAAATGCACCATAAAAACGAAAATAACACTATGCAACAAATGAACCATTTTTGATAACTACACGGATTGGATAGTATAGGTTCGATTTTACTACCAAAGGGTAGTATAACCCTATACTCGGAATGGCGAAATTGGCGACCATTTTTTTTATAGGCCTCCAAAGTTTTTGAAAATTAGTGGATCCCTCGAAAAAGGTGTCATCGTCTTTTGTCCAACAACTAATTCAGACTTGGTGTTACCGCTTAGCTATATTTGGCAAGTCCGTGTATTCTATTCACTGTTGCACAGTGTACTTGGACCACTCTGCCATTTATAGCGGTTAAGCCGTTTGTTAAACACATATCGATACCTATATTCCTTAAAAAACATGTAGTTCTTCAGGAACTATAATTTATAAATTGTGATGGAGTTTCTATATAATGCAAATAAAATGACCTTTATAGTCTAGCGGTAGGAAGGTATCGATATAACTCCAAACTTTACCTCTTGTGTAATTTTTAGCCCATTCACTCTTGTGTTTTCGGAGATCATGCGTTAGAAAACAAAAGCACAAAGTATTGTATATATGTATATATGGGTTTTCCAACAAGAGGTGTTATTTTGGTATTCAAAGAAAAATGCAATTTTTTGAGTTAATGATCGGATGTTTATTTCATAATAAAGAGGAAGGTATGCCGTTAATAATGAAAAACAACATCAGCCAAATGGCCACCACGACCACGCTTACTGGACCATATCCTTTTCATGAAATTTTCCATAACCAAATCACAAAGTGGCTGCCCTATGTCCTCGATAGCCTCACGAATTCTATCTTTGAGATCTTGAATCGACGTTGGGCTATTGGCGTAGACCTTATCTTTCACGTGACCCCATAGGAAGAAGTCGCAAGGTGTTAAATCACAAGATCTCGGTGGCCAATTGTGACCACCTCTTCGAGAGATAACACGGTACGGAAACTTTTCCCGTAACAGAGCAATAGTTTCGTTGTTTCTGTGGCACGTAGCGCCGTCTTGTTGAAAGTAAACGTTGTACAGATCAATATCATCCAACTCCGACTATAAAAAATCATTAATCATCTCTCGATAGCGCAATCCATTCACCGTAACTATTGATCCAATCTCATTTTCGAAAAAGTAAGGTCCAATGACCCCGCCGGCCCATAAACCAAACGCACCAAACAGTCACACGTTGAGGATGGAGAGGCTTCTCAACTCTTGGGTTTTCCGAGCCCCAGATGCGACAATTTTGCTTGTTGACGTAGCCACCGAGGTGGAAATGGGCCTCATCAGTCAAGATGATTTTCGATTTTTCGAATTTTAATAATTTCAATGCGTTGTTGAATCGTGTATCGTTCCATTTTTAGAAATGGCGTAGTTTCTACTTGTCAAATAATAAAAGCTTCAAAAGTGACAGCTACCGAAATACCGGGTGATTCAAATAATCCTTCTTGTTGGAAAACCCGTTAAATATATCTCGTTTTATAGTTTTTGATCAATGCGAACAACGTTACAGTTATTGTGAAGTTATGTTACGGGTTTGTTTGCCTAATCTAACCTTAAAACATATCAGTACAGCAGAAATTATTGAACTTGGTTTACTGCTTCACATTTGTACGTTACGCACTTCACTAATTCTCTATGTGTGGTTATTCTATTGGCACTTAAATTGAATACTTTGAGTAGCAAATATCTAGCGAAAAGGTCAATCTATATTCGTAGTCTAACGATTCATCTCTTTCTCACCAAAAATCATAGTGAACTTCATTTCATTTTGTCCAACGGAAACCTTCGCATTAAACTTAGCTGCACGCTGAAAAAAAATCGCTCCTGTAGTATATTGTCCCAAACATATTCGGCTTGAAATATATATATCTTTAGGATACACTCTAAACATATAATATTTGGTACACACAAAAATTATATATTTGGGAAGATGTTGTTCTAAACAAATCTTTGTTTACATCCCAATGTGTTTATTTTGGAATATTTTTTCCGAAACAAATATTTTTTTCATTTAAGTATTCAGAAAATATCTAAATTGTGTTAAATTTTTCAGTAATTCAAAGTTAATTTTTTCTAAAATTTTAACGTCTTAAATATAAAAAATTATAATAATTGAAATCATATAATCTTGGATAGAAATATATACTTGGAGGATTGACAACCAATGATGGCTTGGAATACTCAGAAATTTTAAATGATTGGTTTAAAACATAAGATATTGCTGCATTTGGTATCATAACTGGGAGGTTCAAGCCAAAAAAAAAAAAAACAAAAAAAATAAAATTTAAATTCGAAAAATTCAACAAAAGTTTCGAAAATCGTTTTTAAATAAAATATATTTGGAAAAATTCCTAAACAATCATTTTATTTGTATTCAAATACATATTTTATTCGAGAAATTTAGTTTGCAAATATTATATGTTGTAACATATTAATATACGAGTTCCAAATATATTTTATTGATTTTCAAATAAAATTTATTTGCTCAGAAATATATAATATTTAAAAATTAGTGTTCCAAATATATTTTCTTTCTATTCAAACATATCAAAAAAGGCGATTATGCCCCGTGTGCCAATCTTAAAAAAAAACAACTCTGAGTAAGTTTTTTAACGTTACTATTTACGTAAGTAATTCAAATTTTGACCTTATTCCTAAAACGAATTTTGTCTACCAAATAGTTGTCCACGTTAAAACATTTGCTTGAAAAAATACATATATAAAAAACAATTATTAACATTGTTTATTTCTTATTTTTGCATTTTCGTGCGAGTACAAAATTTACATCTAAAAGACGTGAGACTTGATTATTCCAGTCATTGGCAATTGTCGTTTCCTTTGAAACGACTAACAATAAATTGAATCTAAAATTAATTTGATTTATTCATTTTGTGCAAAATTTATTACTTAATTGAAAACCATTCTGTTAGACATGTACTCACAGTCGCAACAAAGAAAAAACTCGAAAAAAATAAATATCCATCTGATATGGCGCATATGTACAGACAGGCGTCCGTTGTTCACTTATGACTCAACCAACCATCCATCCAACCAACCAACCAACCTACCAACCAATTTCCATAGTTTGTCGCTTGTCATTGCAAAAAAAAAAGAATAAAAAAGATGAAGGAAAAAACGCTCGTTTCAAAACATTGCTCGAAACCAAATCCTTTTTCAGTACAAATCACACACAGTGCCACCACCACCACTAATGGCATGGAAAATTCATGCCAACCGAAAGAAAAAATGGACAGAGACTCACTCACACTTCATTCCACACAATGCAATAGTGGCATGGCATGCCATGCATAAGTGTTCTTTTGGCGATGAATATTGGACGAGAATATGAATGTGCCACCGCCACCAAGACGACGTCCAACATCACCACCGTCAGTTCAGTGGATATACTACGTATGTGCATCATACATCACAGGCCTCATATGCTTGAAACACTTCACTGTAGTGTGGTGTTGTGTAGCGCTTGTAGCCATGTCAGTCGTTGGTGGCAACTCTTGCAACTTGGCGTATTACTCCTGAAACGGGCAACAGAGCGGCGTTAGCGACACAATAAACGGCAACAGCATATAAAGAACAACAAATCCATTAAAAAATAAACAACAAAACAAAAACATTGTATAAAAAAAGCGATTTTTATTATATACATTTTAGTCATTTTTTGTCTTTGAGTCATTGAGCCGTAAGCGGCGAAGGTGCTGACTATTTAGCGTTTTGTCTACAATGTTGTACCTACAAAGTTATACATTACGTTACGTTGTTAACTAATTAACCATGTTCGTGATCTCTCAAATTATTAGAACCGATCGATTGTTCTTGCGAATTTAATAAATGAATACTAATTTATAAAGTTGAAAAGTTTTTTAAAGAAAAGTTGAAACCAAAATTGAGTTTCATCGCTGAAGTTTGCCGAACATAAAGACTATTTTGATAGAATAGTCAAACAAATTGCAAACGTTGCTCTCATGTAAGTGATGAAATGGCAAACCAAACTATCAGCTGTTAAATCGATCGTTAAATGAAGCAGTGTTACTAACTCAAAATTTTGAACCTGTAAAATGCCTTTATAACGTTCTTGCTGAAATCTATCCAGGATTTATTTGGAGTCTTTCACAACTCTTTTTTTGTACTGTTTGAGTTCTTCCTTATATGTGTCCCATTCCTGTGGAGCTCTGGTGGCCATTGCCTTATTAGAAAGCTTCCTGCAGCACTTCCTCTTCCTTCCTGTATTTTAATGCTTTTAATATGCCAAATTGTTCTAGATTAGGTTACAATATAACTGGCGACCTCTGATGGCTGCACTTCAACGGAAATGTATATCCAGGGAAATGTATATCCAGTTGCATCCCCAGCGATTTCTCATTGGACGTAGTAAATACAAGAACTTTCATATTTTTTGATGTACCCAATAGTACAAGGTGTTAAGACTGAAATTTTTTACAACATTCAGGCTTCCGATGACTTTTCTACGCCATTGCACAAATCTATCCAGTATTTTTTTAAGTCGCCCTTATCTCTATTTTGTTCCGCTAGAGTTCTTTTTTATAAATGTCCCAGTCCTGTGAAGCTCTTGTAGGCCCTTATTCATAAAAATTTAATGAAGGTTTGAAGAACGCTTTAACACTGCTAAAGCGTTCCTCAAACCTTCTTTAACTTTTTATGAATAAGCCCCGTAGTCTTTGCCTTCTTAAAAGCTTCCGGCAACACTCCCTAAGCATAAATATTTGAGACGACCACTGCGGCGGTCTTGGTTTACCGTTGGCTTTAGGTTGGGACATGCGGCTTGTAATGAGCCATTAAGGGTTACAATGATTCGTTCCTCCGTTTCTTCTATATCCCGATAGTTTGAATCTTCATTTCATGTATTTTTTGGAGGAGACCTGTTGCCTTTCAAATATTTCATTACCTTGAAGCAGCCTAAACCCTGGCGTCATAAACCCACAAACCATATCACCTCTCAACTATATGTAGTTCATCCTAAGAGTGGTGGAGGGTTATCTGTAGAAGCCGGACCATTGTCAGGTTTCGCCACCATCGTTATATCTGTCTCGTTGTCTGTGTCCGCTAGAAACACATCCCCACAGGATTCTTCCGATTCCGTGATGATGATCTTTTCCACGCATTAAAGCACATCGGAGAAGGGTTAAGCGTAAATTCCCGCCATATCCAGCTCTGCAGGTAGGTTTATCTTTAGATACTGCACCAGCGCTATCTGATATAGTATTTTTCGAATACCCTTCCTGATCGCTTTTGTACACCTTAAAGCGGATTTTGTTGAATCCATATGATACCATGCCATCGCGAGAAGAGATAGAGACTCGGCATTCAGTATAAATACTGCGAGACTCATCCGCCTCATCCAATCGACCGACCTTTCACTAAGACCTTCAGCATCTTAGTGATGGATTCCTCATCAGCTGCTATAGGCAGATTCCATGCATATGCCCTGGACCGAGACATAATGTCCTACTTGTTGACAACATCCAGCGTCGCATCCAACCGGATTACACCAATTTGCTACAAAGAGCAGCTGTAGCACTCTACAAAGCTCATATTACTAAACCGTATACGGCGGCGCATCAAAAAATATTGTTCGGCGGCGACGACTGATCGACTGAGCCGATACATTTTTAGCAATCGGCGGCGAAATAATGTCATCCCCTGGTAATGGCGGCGCTTTGATATATTTTTGCTAATAGAGGAAGAAACCTTGAAATGTTCACAAATATTTTAAGAAATTATTTATTTATGAAATGTATTTATTTACAATACATGTGTTACCATTTTCACCTTGCAGCGTGCATAACGGAGTATTTATTAGATTTCAAAGACGCAGTTCATTCAGTTAGTTGCCACTTTCACAGTCTTCTCGTTTTAATAAAAATGTTAACAGCGCTGATGTTCAGACGGAGAAAAATCTATTATACCGTATGAGAGCAAAATATTAATATTTTTTTTTACAGATATCACTGTTATCAATATTTTTCGGACTTTACAGATTTTTTTCGACTTATGGAGGAAATTAATTTTCTCAAGAATAATACGTTTTCAGCAAATATGCTACTGAACCGATCACTTTGGCGGCTGTTTTTGCGCCGATTTGAGCCACTAAAATCGGCGGCGGCGTCGGCTGGCAAAAAATAACAAGCGGCGGCGCTCCGCCGATTTGCACCGCCTTGGCTTCGAAGCCTGATCCATTGGCCCCTAGGGATGTTGCCGTCTTCCTCTCCCCTGTTGATGACCAGGCACGTACCAAGCTGTTCTTAGCAACGTCAATCAAGGACCTTTGATTCGTTTCCACTGAACACTTTGTTCTTTAGAAAGCCGAGGGTTCATCTAAAGAGAGAGCAGCCTTTTAATAGGCAGCTGTACGGAAGTTGACGATGCATCATGCTTCAGAAATACTCCGTACCGACTTTAGGGATTCTGTCTGCTTGTTGGTCAGAAATACCGGTTCGACTTTCTCAAGTCTCTCAAGGATCATGAGAGCCATGCGCCGATTATTAAACTTTATTGAAGGATGGGATGCTTATCATAGAAAACCGAAGTGTCAGATAATACTGCCGCCTTGGAAGAGGCTTGTTGTAAGGCCGTCGTCGTCCTCTTTAAAATGTTTCAATAGGTTCCACGAGTGTGAGGGGTAGGGTTTGGTCTATGAAGTCATAGCCTCAAAAACGCGACAAGGACTGTAATCCATATACCCGTACGGATGGGCACGAGCTCGCATTACACTCCAGTGTTAGGGGAGTTCGTTTAAAGAAGAACCACTTCCTTGTAGACTATTTAGTAGAGTTGTGTAGTTCGCGATCGAACTAGTTCAATTGAACGGTTCACTTTACTGACCGGTACGAACTAGTTCACACAACTCGTTCATTTTAGTTCAGTAGTTCCCAACGACTTCACTCATGACAAACGCCTTTGTATGAAGGGTGGCGCACGAAAAAGTTGCGTTTTATTATTGTTGTAAAAAAAGACGGATAAATATTTTTATTGAAATACCTCAACAATCCGCTTAATGATGGAACAAAACATCATTCATATGGCTGCCGCGGCTGGCCTTGCAGTAGCCCACTGTGTCGACCCAATTTTTCATGACATTTCCGATTGTGTGGCCCTCTATGGCTGCAATGGCGACTTTTATTTGGGGTTTCATGTCGAATGGTCTCTGGATGATTGGCGTAGCACTTATCTTTAACGGTTCCCCACAAAAACTAGTCTAACGGAGTCAAATCACAGCAGCGATCAGGCCAGCTGACGTCGCCGTTTCGGCTAATTATTGTAACGATGGCTGTGTGGCACGTAGGGCCATCCTGTTGGAACCAAACATCGTCCACGTCATTCTCTTCAAAATTTGGAAACAAATAATCTCTGAGCATGGCACGGTAACGGTCGCCATGACGGTAACGACAGCTCCTTCCTCGTTTTCAAAGAAAAACGTACCAGTGATGTCGCCGGTGTCACATCAAACAGTCACTCGTTGAGGATGCATTGGCTTTTTCATGGTTACGTGTGGGTTTTCTGAGCCCAAGATGTGCTAGTTTTGCTTATTAACGTAACCACCGAGGTGGAAATGAGCTTCACCTGAAAAGATGATTTTTTTTTTGACTCACCATATAGTTGCAGGTTATCGAGACCTGCAACTATATGAGTTCATATCTGCCTTACCAACCTGCTGAAATGGATGCAGTATAGTTATAAATGTTTACCAATAATTTAACGCTTTTCTAACATTTTTTCAATAGTGGCAACACTGAAATTTCCGAGTAGTTTTTAATACAAAAACATTATAAACACCAGTCTGTCTGTTCGTTTGTCCGTCCGTTGGCTCGTCGTCATTCATGCCTTGGAACTCCTTCACTGAACCCAAACCAAAGTTCCTGCACTAGGTATATTCACTCATTCACATTTGGGGGACAACATAACACATGTGTTTATTAGCCACAACCATTAAGCCAATATGTTGTCGTTTTGGCCGGGTTTTTTTTTCTCTCACTCCCTCTACAGAGCACTCAGCTAGTCTACATATATATGAAGTATTTAACGCTGTTTTGCACAAAACTATGTGATCGACATGTATGTATATATGTCTGTAGCCAATAGACCGCAATAACATAGAAAATTAAAGAAACCTTAGACAGTGGTTTTAGCCATAAAAATATAGTGCTATATTTTTCATACAGAAGTTTAGAAATTTACTTATGTTTAGACATAATTTCTCACAACGCAGTCATTTTAATATTCTACAAAAAAATGTGCTCTCTGTTTAAATTTTTTTGTCTCCCCTTCCCACTGTGCCTTAAATGACAATCAAGTTAACAAACGAACATTTAAACCCGAAACCAATGAATTTGAAACATTGTTTTCCTTTTTGACTTTTCCAAGTGAATTTTGTTCACATTTACGAGTAGTTGAGTTGGTTGGTTGGTCTGATGGTGTCGGCGTTGTCGCCCTCGTCGTCGTAGTCGTAAGGAAAACTTTTCCAGAGACCTGAGGTAGCCGCCAGTTTAAGGCGGTCTCAAGGTAAATTTGCATTTAATTCAGTATAATTTTTGCATATATAGATTTAGTGTTGTTGTTTGTATACTGACTCCTTTTGTTTGCAGCAAATTTTGTTGAATGTCTGTCAGTTATGGCCTCAACCAGAAAACCGAGCAACTCAACCAACAATAATGGACTTGATTGTGGCCTCCCGTGCCCAAGAGTCTTTGGCAAATTGTTTGTCTAGGCAGGGAGTTTAATCTATGTGTTTGGTTTTAGGCTACACTGAAAATTTTTCCCCCCAATTTTAACAAATAATGACATTTCATACTTTAAAATAAGACAATATACTTAATATTAGAGTTGTGTAGTTCGTGAACGAACTAGTTCAAATGAACGGGTCACTTTACTGAACAGTACGAACTAGTTCACACAACTCGTTCATTTCAGCTCAGTAGTTCAACACTGTCATTTCGTTCACTCTTATCATTTCGTCCTCTCTTCTCAGCTTGTATGTGTTGTTTCCAATTTTATGTCATCATAAATGTAGGATTTTTCCTATACAAACGCGTTGGACCTATATTCAAATCATTCCAATCATGTTCCAATCAGATTCGTTTAGTAGCGGCTGATTTGAACTGGTGATCTCAACGAAAGATCTGATTAAGTAAAGTGAGCTGAAGTGAGCTGGTGAACTAAATGAACGAACTAGTTCACTCTATTGAACTGAACTAAAAAGAGCGATCACTTAAAAGAACTAAAGTGCCCAACTCTACTTAATATTAAGGACAATTTATTAGTTTAAAATATGCAAACTCCTTTTAAAGATTGGGATGTCTATGAAGCAAAATCTTTAATATGAGGTTAAATTTTTTCAGTGTAGGAATCTCCTATTTTAAAGGCAAGGAGAAAGAGTGGAGTTCGAAAAGGGAGTTTGGTTTTTTGTAAACGATTTTATTTTCTTACGTTTGCTAATTCATGTTAAATATGGTAAATATCACTTGAATTCCCATCACTGTTGACGCTTTGCGAAACGCTTATGGGAGGGGTTTCTTAACACATCGGCCGAACAACCGACTAAACAACACAAACAATCCCGCCAACAAAGCCACACTAAGACCTCTGTCATAAAGTGCTTAGTTGCGTCTTAAGTATTTAGGACGCCCCGGTCGGCCGGTTGGTTGGTTCGTCGCTCATTCGGTTGGTTGGTTGGTTAGTCAGTTTCTTTCCCTAGACCACTTGAAGTGTAATTTAAGAACTTTATATACGCTTGAGTTTCTCTAACGACAATCATCGAGAAGAAGAAGAAGAAAAAACGGCAGAAAACTTACCATTAAACTTTAACGAATGGGAGCTCTTGGCGAATAATTTGAAAGGGTTTTGAAGACAACTGTCGAAGTGTCAGAGACGTAGAAAACAGAAGGGATAATATGGGATCATTCGAATAGACGTCTATAACACTTAGTGTAAGTGTTTATCTAGTATTGTGGTTTATCCAATCCTTAGTTGAAGACCATTTGGGTTACCTATTCCTTAGTTGGAGACCAGTTATGTTATCTACGCCTAAGTTGGCGACCTGTTTGGGATATCTACTCCCTAGTTGATGATCAGTTGGGTCATCTACTCCATAGATAAAGATCAGTTGGGTTATCTTCTACCTAGTAAAATATCAGTTGTATTATATTCTACTTAGTAGAATCCAGTTAGTTTATCTACTACTTATTTGTAGACAATTTGGGTTATCGACTCCTTAGATGACGACCAGTGGGGTTATCTACTCCTTAGTTGTCGACCAGATGGCTCTCTACTCCTTAGTTGATGACCAATTTGGTTATCTACTCCTTAGTTGACGCCCAGTTGGGTTATCTACTCCTTAGTTGAGGCCCAGTTGGTTTATCTACTACTTACTTGATGACTAGTGGGGTTATCTACTTCTTAGTTGACTCCTAAGTTGATGACCAATGGGGATATCTACTCTTTATTTGTCGACCTGATGGGTTATCTACTCCTTATTTGACGATCAGTTGGGTTATCTACTCCATAGTTGATGATCGTTTGGTTATATACTCCTTAGTTGATGACCAATGGGGTTATCTACACCTTACTAGACACACAGTTGGATTATTTTCACCTTAGTTGTCGACCACTTGGATTATCTAGTCCTCAGTTGACGATCAGTAGGGTTATCTACTCCTTAGTTTATGGCCAGTTAGGCTACCCACTTTCTAGAGTATGACCAGTTGTCGACTAGTTTGGTTATATACTCCTTAGATGACGACCAGAAGGCTTATCTACTCCTTAGTTGACGCCTAGTGGCGCTATCAACTCCTTAGTTGATTGCCAGTTAGGTTATCTACTTCCTATTAGATGACCAGTTGGTTTATCTATTCCTTAGTTGTCAACCATTTAGGTTATCTAATCCCCTTTGACGACCATTGGGATTTTCTACTCCTTAGTTGTCGAACATATGTATTATCTACTCCTTAGTTTTCGACCAGATAGGTTATCTACACCTTAGTTGTTGACCTGATGGGTTATCTACCCTTTATTTGATGGTCATTGGGGTTATCTACTCTTTATTTGATGGTCAGTGGGGTTATCTACTCCTTATTTGATGGCCAGCGGGCTTATCTACTCCTCACTTGACGACCAAAAAGACATAGAAATCTTGGTACTTTTAAGTGGCATCTTAAAAAAAAATTCTCGTAAAAATTACTGTAGAAGTATTTATTATTCATCTCAAATCCTTTGCAAAGGTTTAACAACGTGCATTTTTTCCTTTAGTTGTATAACTTAATGACAATAATTCCACCCCCTTTTTTCAACGCCATTTGTGAGGACACCTCTGTTTAAGAGCCACACAAGAATGACCGACCACATTCTTGGTTATTGTCCCATAGTTGCAAGGTGTTCGTTGATGGTTTCTTTTAAAGCATATCACTCACTCACTTCCTTTATATAATTTTTCTAATTAAAATGCAAAATTTGTTGTGAACGTGCCCAGCGCAACGCTCTAAACACATTCTTTAAATTGAGTTTCCGTTAAAATGACTAGAATATATTTTAATGTGGTTTTTCCTCTTTTTCTTCCGTTCATTTCAGAATTAGCCAGTCAGTCAACGAACGAACAAACGAAGAATATGGCAACACTATAACTTGATTGCATGCATGAACATAGATGGATGCCAACATGGATACCCCTGCCAACAACAGTACTAATAATACTGATAATAGTAAAAACGACAACGAAACGTCAAACGTCATTTTGCCAGCAAATGAAAACATAGATAACTTAAATTTACCTCTTACTGCAGCACCAGAAGCAATACCAGCATCTGGCTCTGCCTCCTCCACCTCGTCCTCATCCTCCACAGCACAACTCCACAAAGCTGTAACAGCTTCAAATGATAATATGAGCAACCAAGAGACTGATCTAGCGGCCATGAAGATGATGATATCCGAAGCGGGAATAGAAAATTCTGCCTCCACCTCATCATCAGCGACTAATTCAAATAACACAACAACAGCATCTCCGGCTATCCTAACTAATGATGCCACCTCCTCAATTGCAGCAAATATGGCCGACGGTCCTTCGACTGCAACTGCATCAGCAACAGCTGCGCTAGCATTCGCTGCACCAGCCTTCTCTGCACCAGCGTCCTCCTCCACCTCCTCATCAACAGTGTCTAATCAATTTGTAACTCCTCAGAAACCGGCCGAAAATAAATCAATTCTATTACATCTTGGTTCGGCTTCAGCCTCTTCATCCCTGTCGCAGAAACGACAAAAGAAGCGCAATAAATCTTCGAAATGTCTGGGCCAAAGCATGCATGGTCATGATTCATCGTCATCGTTATCTAATATAAAAACATCGGTATCGATGACTTCATTGCCACCAGATGAGCAACAGGAAAGTCGTGATGGCATTAACGCCAAATTGAAGGTGGAAAGGCCTTACAATAGTTTGAAGGTAAGTTTATTATTTTTTTTTCTTTTTCAAGGGGAATTTCCTTTTTTTCCTTCTGGATTGCGAGTTATTTTAATGAAAAGGAAAATTGACGAGCTTAATTAGTTTGTTGGTGAAGGATGGTTAGGGAGAAATGCATTCATAAACCTATAGGTATGAGATATTGAAAAGGATTGGTTGGTTTATAAAATACACTATCTATCGGACTTTGAAGTTTAACTGAAGTCTTTAGTCGCTAGTCTTTCACAGAAAAAAATTTATAGCTACCACTATCAAGGCCGAGTTTCATCTGCAAATTAAAATCGAAAAGATCTGCAGATCTTATTTACTAGCATTACTGAACATTTTCCGCCTGAGATCTCCTGTAAAACGGATTTCTGACATGTCGTCCTCATCACTACCCATCATAATGATCTATTTGTAGCAATCGCAGAAATATAATGGACTTTACTACATCGTGGAAAATAGTAAAATGTTAAAGAAGACCATAAGATGCAGTTACTCACACATTACAACTAGTCCATAACTTCTATTCCGGCATTTTCTTCGTAGTTTCGTAGAAGTCGGTGCGCAGTCCTTAACAACTCATTACCCCAACTCTAGAGCAGTAATTCCGACAGTTCAACGATAAATAACTCAACGGGCCGTCATGTAAGGAGTAGATAACCAACTAAGTCGTCAACTAAGGACTTAATAAATAAACTGGTTGCCAAATAAGAAGTACATAACCCAACTGGTCGTCTAAGGAGTAGATAACCTAATTAGTAATTCCTTCCCATAAACTAAAGAAAATAGTATGTAACCCAACTGGCAGCCAACTAAGAAGTAGATAACCCAACTGGTCCTCTACTAAGGAGTAGCTGATCTAATTGACCACCAACTAAGATGTAGATGACCAAATTGGCCACCAACTAAGGTGTAGATTACCCAATTGGTGATCAATTAGGATGTAGGAAACCCAACTGGTCATCAACTAGGAATAATCAAACCTTTCCATGTTAGTCAAAGCTAAGCCACATTTGAAACCAATCAAATGATAACTATTTAATCGTTGAACGTCGAAAACTGACCCACTGTATATCTACTAAAGAATAGATAACCCAACGGTTAGTATATTAAGTAGTAAAAAACTCAACGAGTCGTCAACTATGGAATAGATAACACCACTGTTCGTCAACAAAGGAGTAGATAACCCAACATGTCATGAAGTAAGGAGTAGATAAACCAACTAGTCATCAACTAAGGAATAGAAAAACCAACAGGCCGCATACTAAGTACATCTTAAATTAGCCGCAAATAAGATGTAGATAACCCCATTGGTGATCAGGTAAGGAGTAAAGAACTCAACTGGTTATCAACTAAGGAATTAAAAAAAACCAAGGATAATCAGACATCAAAAGGAGTAGATAACCTAACATGTCGTCAACTAAGGACTAGATAATTAAACTAGTCGTCAAATAAGGAGTAGAACTGGTCGTCAACTATGGTGTAGACAACCATAGATAGTAGGAAGATAAGAAATAGATAACCCAACTAAGAATTAGATAACCCAATTGTCCGCCAACTAATGAGTGGATAACCCAACTGATCCTCAACTAAGGAATAGATAACGTAACAGGCCGCCTACTAAGCAGTAGATAACCCAGTTGGACGTATACTAATCAGCAGATAACCCAAATGGTCGTCTACTAAGGAGTAGATAACCCAGCCGGACGTCTAATAAGCAGTAGATAAACCAAATGGTATTTTATTAATTAGTATATAACCCTCTGGTCGTCTACTAGAGGGTAGATAATCCAACTGGTTGTGTACTAAGTAGTTGGTAGACCAGTTGTTATTTTACTAAGTAGTATTTAACGCAACGGGTCCTCTACTAACGAGTAGATAAACCAGCTGAACGTCTACTAAGGAGAAGATAAGCCAATTGGCCGCCAACTAAGAAGTAAATAACCCAACTGGTCATCAACTAAGGAATAGATAACCCAACAGTTCGCCTACTAAGAAGTCGATAATCCCGTTGGACGTCTAGTAAGAAGTAGATAACTCAAATGGTCATCTGCTAAGGAGCAGATAACCCAGTACTGGGATCAGTAGGCTCATGTAAATTGACACTTAATTTTCCGTATAGATATTACCCATATACGTAATTTTCAAAGTTATTTTCTTGCAAACACTCTTAGGGCAGTTTAGACTTTCTGCTTCGTGTCTTTTCGTCTAATAATTGCATCTTAAGTCTTTAATTTATCTCTACATAATCTACGAACTAGTTTGTCCCGAGCAGAGTAACTGATTTTGTAACTGATTTCTTTGAGGTTACAAATGAGCTGTGTTTTTTGCCTCATTACCTATAAAAAAGATATATTTGCAGTAGGAGCAGCTTAGTGTACTCCACTATTAACGAGTAGATAAACCAGCTGGACGTCTGCTAAGGAGTAGATAACCCAATTAGCCGTCAACTAAGAAGTAGATAACTCGAATAAATAGTGCCAATATCTGCAAGATTACGACAGTCAAGATTGACTGTAATAGTAAAGAAAATTCAGCGGATCCATTACTTTACTGCCCTGCTGCCGGACTATTTATATCTCTGGATCTGATTTCAACCTTATATTTGCCTGCTAAGTAGTTCCGAAAAGCCGGTACTCAGGTTGTATCTTTAACCCTCAAACGACACTTTTTCGGTATCCATACCCTTATAACACATCACTTTATTCTATGTCGGTATTATTCGGTTTATAGATATACATTTTGAAATATTATATTCTTTAGTATCAGTAAGTCCCAACACCTATCATAAAATTTCTTACCCGTTCTTATGAAAAACAGAAATTAGTTAACATTCATCAGTAAGAGTCAAAGCTATTTATCTCCAGTCCTTATTTACTTATTTTAATGAACGACCTCAATCGTTGAAGTTTGGAGGGTATAGCTCATGCGACTGACACTGATCTCTGCTCACACCTTTCGAAGAATTTTACCTCAAACACTGTTTTGTCTACTTCATCTGCTTACATCATGAATTAAATTGATTATGTGGATCATACAAATCAAATACGATTCCCTTGATTTTTCTCTAGCCCTCAAACTCAAGCCCTGACTTTAAAATGGAAATCTGCCGCTCCCCATCGATCCGCTACTGCAGAGTATTCGCTAAGATTTGAAGAATTCAATCTTTAAAATACATGGGAATTACATTTGGGACATTTCCATGTGGAAATGTTTGCTTAACCTGTTCCAAAGGCACCAAGGGAGCCACGGAGACAAAACAGCAGAGAAGCTCTACTCTGTAGTATTAAAATAAAATATAGACTTTTGATTGTTTATTGTTCTACGAAAGCTTCTGCCTTATTTGGTTTATAAAACGATCTGAGAATGGGCGCTACATTGGCCTCTTTGCCGCGTGTTTCTTAGCCTACCCCACTTTCCCAACCACCCTCGTCACAATGCAGACAATAAATGAATTAATAAAATAATGCATAATACTTAACAATGTTGGTGATAGCTATTGATGATGTGGTTTTTGTTGTTGTTGTTGTTGCTGCAGCAGCAGCTGCAATTGTTGTCGCTGCTCATGCTGACTGCAGGCGGCAATCGCGGGCGATGTTATGCGGCAAACCAATGAATGCAATACCAAAGTGGAGTTAAATTAATGCTGCGTAGCAATGATTTATTGGCTCCTAACTATGTTGGTTGCATATTTTGAAGGGGGAGGGGGACATACAGACAGGCAGACTGGTCGTATCGGTCGTTGGCGGTGCAGCACTCCAGACAAACAAATATTTCCATCCGCCAAAGCCAACATAATCAAGTCCGTGTGCGAAATAGTGTCTCTAGCGGTTTGCGGTACGCTATAGGGGGAGAGCCTATAGGAAGAAAAAAATTGAGAAAAATTTAGTCTAATAAACCGACTTGAATATACCCTTACTCTCAGATAAAAAGAATGTGAAATTAATAAATGCTTTTTTTTCATAGAAAGTCTTGAAAGGTTTATTGAACTGATTTTCAATATTAAAGTGTATTTTAAGCCTTCCATAAGTCCTTAAATCTTAAGACTTTCTTCTACATAATAGTGCAGAAGATATGTGATATTAAATTGCTAATGGATTTTAATATTTTGCCATAAACATTGGGACTTGTTGATCATTCTCTAAACGGACTGTAGCCATTGCTAAATCGTTTCGAAGTTGCGATTATCCAGGGCAGGGAAAATAAACTACAATACCAATAACAGAACCAGTAATAACAGAATCGATGAAATACTAGGTTCTGAACTTCGAACTCGTATAATCAGACGGAGAGATGCTGCAGCTATCGAATAAAGCAAAATACCTGGGTCTTTTCCTCAACTCTAGACTTTCCTGCACAAGGAATGCCGAAGAAAGAAGACACTTTGTGCTGCAAAAATATATAACCCATAACCCATGCAGCACTGATATAGCGCATCGCTATTGAGATAGATATCTATCATATCTTATAAATCTCACAGGGTATCGCTGGGGTATTGTGGTATCACTGAATCATTGAGATCAGAGCTTAAGGTGTAGCAGGATGTCATAACTACAGGACCAAAAGCATCTACGAGTATATCAGTCCATGTGAAACAAGAGTCGCCCGGAGATAAAGGGAAGCCGGTATGTTGAAAACAACCAATCATTCACATAGATGCCTGAATCGACAGTTACACATGGCCGGCTGCAGAAATTCTTAGACTATCTAGCCCTAAGATATCATATGAATTAAGAGTCGGCCAATGGATAAGGGAAATATAGCGTGATCCATTTCGAGGTTCCCTACTTTTTTAAAGAAAAAGCACAGAAAATTCAAATTGAATGGGGAATGTTTATTATCATTTGAAAGAACATTCTTTGGCATTTATGTTTTGAAGATTATGTCTATCAAATGTTGGCCGCGGCTACGTCTCAGATGGTCCATCCGTTGAGTCAAATTTTTGATGACTCGTTCGAGCATTTCGACTGGTAACTGGCGAATGACACGCGTGATGTTTTGCTCCAAGGCCTGAATCGAAGCGGGTTTGTCCGCATAAACTTTAGACTTTACATATCCCCACAGGAAAAAGTCTAACGGTGTGATATCACACGATCTTGGTGGCCAATCGACCGGACCAAAACGGGAAATTATCTGCTCACCGAAGTGTTCTCTCAATAAATCCATTGATTGATGCGATGTGTGGGAAGTGGCGCCGTCTTGTTGAAACTAAATGTCGCCGAGATCACGAGCTTCAATTTCATGCATCAAATAGTCGGTTATCATGGCACGATAACGGTCGCCATTGACGGTTACGTTCTCACCGGCATTATTTTTGAAGAAATATGGACCGATGATTCCGGTACGTCGGATCGGGAATCGGTCAATGGCAAAAAGATAGCTCTTAACGAGTGCTAAAATATTGCTCATGGGTGTCAAGGTCGTGGGATGACTGGAAAGTGTTTTTTTGGATTTAAAAAAATGGACTTTGGCGAACGATTAGTTGGATAATAAAACTGAATAATTTGTAAACGTTGTTCAGGCGTAAGTCTTTCCGTGATGAAATGCCAAACAATACTTAACAAAAATAACATGACAGCATGACACGACTCACACGTGATCTGTCAAAGACTATTGGAAAGAGTATCTCTACTTGGATCACCCGTTACTTATACTTCTGCATTATTTTTTTGGCTCTCTGTATAAATAGACCTTCGATGTGTTACACAGATTCAATATACCACCATTCACTCTGTGTAGGGTGAGGGTATACAAAAAAAACTACGAAACATATGATGTTGATTATGAACATATGAATGAATAACTAAACCAGTAACTCTCTGAGTGAAGTTTATAAATAAACAAAAATTGCCGCGGTAAGGCACAGTAGCAGTAGGCAACATAGGCTCCGCATAGTGCTGGAACTATTGTTGTTTTGTGAGTCTATTAATTTATGGATGGCTGTAGCAACTGCCATCCAACAGCTCATAAACAAAGTGAGGGGGTTACATAGAAAGAAGAATGAAGGGGATCTAAAATCCCCTCTCTTCATCTATAGCTTAGCGCCTTTTTTTTTGACCCCCTGCCCCTTACTTCCTTCCCCAGTCACCAGGTTTTTGTATAATAATTCCTGTTTCTCAATGATTTGATATGTTCAGGTTTTTTTTTTATTTTTTCTTCTCTTTGAATTGAATTCATAAGAAATTCATGCGAGGAGTTTGAACGCCGCACAGCGGCATATGTGGAAAATATGAAAACATGAAAAAAATTAAGTAAAAATTGCCTTAATGTGCTTTTGGGTGACAATTGATTGCATTGCATAATCGTTGCAATACGGCCGTCGTCGTCGCTCGTCGTCATTCCCATTAGGATTCATTAGAGTGAATATGTTACATGGCAACGCCACACATATTACAGATATTACATGCCTCCAACCCATTTGTTGAAGCTGTCAGTAGTTTGGTGACAATGGTGTGTGTGTGTGTCAGTCAGTGCGAATGTTTATTAAGTGTTAATTTCAGGCAATTACTGTAGATGGAGCCAGCGATAGCAAGATTTTCCAAGATAACTAACTGTGCTTTTTTTCTACCGGATATTGAGGGAATTTAATGTTTTTAAATTAGATTTTCTCATCTTTCACTTGAAGCATGTTAAAAGAAAATCGTGGGTCCAGCAAAAGTTGGTGTGTCCCATTCGGCACGTAGAACAATGTTTCCTGGGATCCTGAACTATTGGAATGAATTTTGGATATAAATATAACATATCTTATTGTCCGATATTTGTTTTCTGGGCCGTTTATCAGCTTATATGTATATAAATTGTTCCTGCCACAGATATTTGACCATAGTCATACTGCTACCAGACCCAAAGTCCCTATTTACATTGGCTGAATGTTCAGCAGATTATCGTAGTTTTGAAGAAGAGAGAGGCAGTCGGCAAGAGGGGAAAAAACTCTCCCGTACTCGGGCTTATCGGTCTGAACGTTTTGTGTTTTTCACTCGGCCTTTGAAACAAAAACAATTCACACAGAAATATCCGAAACAAAATTATGTGTCTAAACGCAGAGGCAAATTTAAAAGAGAATAAGCGGATAAGCTGCTGAAAAAAATATACTAGTGTAAATCTGGACTAACATAGCTTTGACACTTACCCTTGGCTATATTAACTGTTATTTGGGCATAGTCTGACTGCTACCATACCCTTACATATCTTTGACTCTTACCCTCGGCTATATTACCCGTACTCGTAAATGTTACACCAATAATAACTGGAGAACTATCTACCTTGTCCTAACAAAGGTATGAACCTTATTCTGCTAGACTACCTGCCAAAGTTACAGCAATCATAACTAGGCCGATATCTACCTGATCTAGAAACTCTAGAAATGTTACCTCAAGCATAGACCTAAACCTAACACTCGGCTAGATTACCTGGAAATATTACCTCCAATCATAGCTTACTACCTGGTATAGCTATACACTTTATTATTGGATATATTACCTGGAAATCTTACCTGAATCGATTCAGTCGTTGTTGAGTTCATCTGACATTCTCACGCACAAATGTTCTATTTAGTGATAAAAACATTGCAATGCTTATACATCACTCCCAGATAAATGTACTGTCTTAATATTTAATAGCTCCAAGTATTACAGATTAAACCTTCCTAAATAATTATAGAGAAGTCGGGGTATTAAATTGTGAGAACACTTGGGGCTTTTGATTACACTGTGCAACAGTGAACAAATTCACGGACTTCACAGTATAGGTTCGATTCTACTACCAAAGGGTAGTAACACCATATACTCGGTTTGGCGAAATTGGTGACCAATTTTTTTTTATTGGCCTCCAAAGTTTCTGAAAAACAGTGGGTCCCTCGAAAAAGGTGTCATAAGCTTTTGTCCAACAACTAATTCAGACTTGGTGATACCGCTTAACTATATTTGGCAATAATGTAGCTAAGAATATGCTGAACAAAGTTTCTTAACATTTTATGCAAAAAAAAATTACAATACTTTTTAGGTTGCCTAGACACGTTCAGATTGTACTGATATGTACACAAAAGTAGTTCAGATTTACATTATCTACAATTTTGCCAAACATTGTTAGTGAAAAATTACGAGTCACTGAACGCTATGCTGAAAAAAGTAAAAAAAAATTTCCTTCACTTTTTCACAAAAATAGTATCGGAAAAATTTTTTTTCGCATAAAATGTTGACAAATTTTGTTCAGCATATTCTAAGCTACATTATTGCATAATAACGGGTTTTCCAATAGGGATGATATGATTTTGAAGTGTCATGATCTATCATTTGTTTTTCACTGTATTCAGTAGTGTTTACAATTTCATCATGGAGAGATATACGCAAGAACAACGTTTACAAATTATTCAGTTTTATTATCAAAATAATCGTTCTCCTAGTGCAACTTTTTGTGCGCTAAGTCTATTTTTTTTAAAATCCAAAAAAACACTTTCCAGTCGACCTACGACCTTGACACCCATGAGCAATATTTTAGCTCTTGCTAAGAGCTATCTTTTTGCCACTGACCGATTCCCGATCAGACGTACCGTTAAGAAGCTAGAGTAAAAATAACCTTTCCGTTCACCTTTGAAAATTTTTTTAAACCAAAAAAAAAACACTTTCCAGTCGACCTACGCAGTTGACAAACATGAACAATATTTTAGGTCTCGTTAAGAGCTATCTTTGCCATCGACCGATTGTGGCTACGTGCCACACAGCAAATGAAACAATTGAATTGTTGCGAGAAAAGTTTGGAGATACGATTATTTCAAGATATTGTGATATCGAATGGTCTCCAAGAAGTTTTGATTTAACACCATTAGACTATTTCATGTGGGGTTATTGGAAGTCATTGCTCTTTCGAAATAAACTAGACTCTCTTCAAGCTTTACAAGTCAATGTTGAACGTGCCAATCATGACATACGACTTGATTTAGTGGAAAAAGTGCTTGAACTGACAGCCGTGTTGGCCCTCCAGCTTGCTTGAAGCCCCCTGAAGACTCCCTAGGGAGCCTTTTCTTCCCCATTTGATAAACCGTGTTCAAGCCTATAACCTGGAACGTTCACATTCATCGAACTACTTAAATGAGTAGTAAATGATGTGGCAAACTGAGAAACGAGTTTAAGTTGGGACTCCACATAACTAGAGAATATGAATATGTAGATCCCTATGACAAATTGCAAGACAAAACAGAACAGGTCTTGACCGCTGTCGATGGAGTCCGTGAAGCATAAGATATACGTTTTCAAATGTGTTCATAAATACAGACTCACCTTTCTAGGGAGCTGGTTCTTTAACGATCTGCCGAACCTGTTCCCTGAGAAAGATGGTTCTGTATTCCTCGGGTCCTTTATAAGTAAGTAGCGTACCAGAAGTGGTACGCTACCATAAAATGGTAGTGGATGACCGTTGGTTCAATGTTCGTGAGGTAACTGAAATCATAGGCCTTTCAAAAAGTGCTATACATCGCATATTTACGGAAAATTTCTAATGAGAAAGATGTGCGAAAAATGGGTGCCGCGTTTGCTCAGAATCAAAACAATGCACCACTTCACACTTTCACTGTTGCGATGACCAAAATCAATGAATTAAAGTTAGAATTGCTTCATCGCGCACCTAATTAGCCAGATTTAGCTCCTCGGACACTGATCAAATTGTTCAGTGTCTGGTACGGATTCCCCTAAGACTGCTGATGTTCATTTGGAAAACTGCCAGAAGTTATTTGGTCCTATTTTGGCTTGTCATTGGCCATAGAAATAGACTCATTCATATTTTGTAGTTGTGTGTAGAGTCCTACCTTAAACTCGTTTCTCGGCCCGCCACATCATCTACCCAAGTAGATTGCTGAATGTGTACGTTCAAGGTTATAGGTTTGGACAGTGCTTCTTCTTAATCATGGACCGCATTCGAAACCATAAAGAAAAAGGGTTATAATTTTAGACTCAATGTTAAGGTCCATGTAAATTCTTCTGGTCACTTGTCAAAACCCCACATGGATTTTTTCTTTAATGAGGCTAGAACTTTCATTCCAATAGGATCCCGCATTGTTGTTGTTGTAGCAACGATATTTGCTACAACAATTGCTAGATGGTCTTTAGCTTAGTTATTTCCTTGTAGCTGTAAACTGTGAATATTGTTAAAACTTGCTTGATACGCTCGCTGATCTAAAGTCTCTCTTTTGTATCACTAGTCCTGTCGTTCTATGCAGTGAAAAACTTTCAGGCCTGCCGGGCTGGATGACCTTATCCACTTGGTGGTGTTTAGGATTGATATTCTGATAGCAACCTAGCAGGTACTGACTCGACGGTATAAAATTTTGTCTCTCTGATCTAGAGGATCTCTTTTGTAACTTTGGTAATTAACTGTTGATGCTACTTTGTCCGGGGGAATATTGTTTAAACCTACTTGATACGCTCTCTGATTTAGAGGCTCTCTATTATGTTATTGGACCACACGCTCTTGATCGTGAGGTCCAATAACATCGCGCTCTAGATCGAAAGAGATGAAAATCTCTCTTGTCTGGCTGGGTGAGCCTATCCACTGGGTGGTGATTGTAATTGTTATTTCAATGGCAAGCCAGCAGATACTGCTTCGACACCATAAACTCGGATCCATACTTTATCTTTTGTATCTTTGCATCTCGCACTGTAGATCGTGAAGGACCCTTCTGAACCTATCGGGGTGGAAGCTTATGTACTTTGATATTGCCTGGGCAGTATACAATTGTGTTTCTCTAATTTAGAGGTTCTCTTTGGTACCTTTTGACCTTGCAATGTAGATCGCGAAGGACCCTTCTTAAGCTGTTTGGGTGGGAGCTTAGTTACTCCTATCTAAAGGTTATATTTTGTATCTTCAGACCTGGCGTTCTAAATCGTGAAGATCTCTCCAGACCTACTTGGGTGTGGGAACCTATGTACTAGGAGGTTGTTGGGAATCCCAGCAGGTACTGCTTCGACAGCATTACATTGTGTGTCCGCATAGAATTGATCTTTGTCTCCTGATAAAGGTGGTCCTCGGAATACATGAGAAAATCCTTTTTGCTATTCCTAGGTCGGCATTCTGCATATTTCCCATTGCGTCTCACTCACATACGATTCCCGACATGATGACATTGTTTGTATTTATCATTCTATGTGCAGATAGTGATGCCATGTGCAGCTGATCTAAAAAGCCAGTTTAATGTGGCCTAAGTACTGCCGACGAGCGACTTGAGCACCATGTTCGTACTTCTCATTCTATTGCATATAGTGGTGACATGCGTAGATTATCTGAAAATCCTTGTAGAATGTAACCCCTAGTTTGTGGTCGGAATTGGTGTATCATTTGCCTTCATATTCGGAGGCAGCCGTATTTCTGCGGTCCATTTAGAGAATTGTGGCGAATGATTTTTGGCGGAAATCTGCACATTCCTCGCAGTGAATAAACTAGCTACGAACTAATTTAACATATCGCATCTATTTTGGGACCCGACGTGAGAATCGTATAATTATGGTTGTGGTGGAATTGTGGAAAGGTAGATAACACCTCAACTTGAGGATCTCCCTTATACATACAATCTAAACTTGACATGAATGATGTATTGGCTAAATTTTCCAACCAGATTGTGTGGGTGACTATATCGAAAGCCTTCGATAGATGAAGAGCCGCAAGGACGGTCCGGTTACATAACCTATTCTTGTTCAGACCCTACTTTCGAATATCGGAAAATGTCTTGTCATTATTTCTAATACATTGTATTATTATTTGTTTTCCATTAAACATACATATATTTCTCAAAATTTTTATGACATCCATTTCATGTCCATAATTTGCAATTTCATTGCTCCTAACGAGATTTTCCTTCCAACCAAACAAAGTAATTTCAACTTTGAGACAGAAAGGTGTCGTCATTTCTGTTTTTGTTGTGCAACAATTAAAGACTCCTGTTTACGATCACAACAATTATTTGTTTATGAAGATGCGAATTATGCAGGGGAGCGATGTTAGGGGGGACAGCATAATGGAAAACGCAAACATGTTTCTTCATTTAAACGCCTCTGCATAGGCCGATCCACGAAGAAGAGTAGTAGAGGAGTTGAAAAAGAGGTTGTGGCAGCAGGTTGACCAGTTGGCCGACCGACCAATTGTTGGGTTGACAATGACAAGATACGAGAAGAATATCGCATTGCTTTATCTCGAACAGAGCCACCAACCACACTCTGTGGAGCTGTGCTAATGGTGCTCATCATAAATCGTAATTGGTGTTGTAATAGAAAAAATGGGCACGTAGTATTTTCCGGGGCAAATACCGAAACGACGGCACCAACAATGCCAAAAGCAGCAGGAGCGAGCAGCATGTAGCACTTGTGGTGGTCGCTCTGCCTGCCTCAGCTGCAGCTGCAGCTTCAACAGCAAGTTGCCTATCGGGGACAAAAACCAGTCCACATGCCATACAGAGCCAGCGACGTCAGTCGCCGAGAAATAATCAAGTATCTGCAGCAATGACATTAGATGGTGATTCTGAAGGACCCCATATTTAAGTGGCCATCGGCCTGAAACACTCGACAGACACACAAAACTAGAATCATTCATTGATAGGCGGCCAGACCTAACTGGCGGCCAGCTTCGTTGGAACGTTGAACGGGGCATCTTATCCCAGATTGGGAAGTGCCGCACCAACAACGACGTCTGTAACGCCAGCAGCAGCGAAGCGCTTCACAACTTGCAAAACTTGTCAATAAAATCTTGTCTATTTTATTTTTACCCATGCTACGGCTGCCGTCTGTAATCGGTGCATCCAGTGCTGCCATCCATCCATCCACTTGGTTGCATTTATTGTAGCCTCTTACAGATGGCCGCCTCCTTGTTCCATCAATAAACGCATGCGCAACTGGCACAGTGCATGGAAGTGAACATTACTGGGGGATTTTTTGTGGGACTGAGAAAATTCATAAATGAAGTTTTATAATTATGTAAATGCATAAACTAAAAATTTTCATATTTTTCCCATTAAAACAAACCTCCATTTTACAGCGCTTCCATAATACCTGTTCCTACTTACTATGAACAAGTTCATGGTATTTATGAATTAATTCATATTCTAAGGGACAAATGCTGAGATCATGCAATTTAAAGAACAATTTTTTCTATCAACAAGATCATAATCAAGTAAGAGAGTTCAGTCAGGTAAACCGACTTATGAATCCCCTCACCTTGAGTCCCAAAAAAATATTAGTAAATTTATTTATTTTTTTGTTTTAAGTAAATAATTATCCATTTAATTTGCATTTAACAACTTCAAAATATAAACTGGTATTAAAGTTATAATTGTGTGGGGGTACCAAAAGGGGCGTGCCAATGACGCCCATTTTTCTCTGGAGTCCTATAAGAGCATTACACTGTACAAAATTTCAAGTACATATTTATATGCACTGGTACTAAAGTTAAAATCTGTTACTTTTGGTACAAAAAGGTCCATTTGTGTGGGAGGTACCAAAAGGGGCGTGCCAATAACGCCCATTTTTCTCTGGACTCTAGGTACTATAAAAGCATTACAATGTGCAAAATTTAAAGTATTTGTATGCATTGGTATTAATGCTTATAGCTTTTGGTGCAAAATGGTCCATTTGTGTGGGAGGTACCAAAAGGGGTGTGGCAACTTCGGCCATTTTTCTCGAGGTAATAGTGACTAATAAAATAATACTATGTGTAGGATTCAAATAAGTAGTATAGGAGTTACTAAATAATCAATATTTCACTAAATAATAACCCTTTGTGGATGTGGTCCATTTGTGTGGGAGGTACCAAAATGAGGGTGGCACTAATGCCCATTTTTCACTGTATTGTAGGTACTATTAAACCATTACACTTTGCAAATTTTCAAGTCTTTGTATGCACAGGTAATAAAGTTATAAGCTATTAACTTTTGGTTCAAAATTGTCCATTTGTGTGGGAGGTACCAAAAGGGGTGTGGCAACTTCATTCATTTTTCTCGCGGTAATAGTGACTAATAAACTAATACTATGTGTAGAATTTCAGAGGATTCAAATAAGTAGTATAGAAATTATTAAATAACCAATATTTCACTAAATGTTAGCCCTTTGTGGGGGAGGTACTAGAAGGAGTTGACCAATATGGCCCGTCTTCGAACTTAGCCGGAGATAGAAGAAAATATTACCACATACCAAATTTGAAGTGAATCTGTTACTCCTTTCGAGAGTTATCGAGCGCACCAGCCAACAGACAGACATACAGACGGACGGACATTGCTCATTCGACTTAAAATGGCCCAAAACGGATATCCGCCGAACATAATTAGGGTCTTAGGTCACCCCTTCGATGTGTTACACTTTTGCCTCGTAGAAAATGATATATACCTCCTCTCTAAGGCGAGGGGATAAAAATATTAATAATAATGAATTAAAAAATTCCATTTATCGAAAAAATATCTTTGATTTCCAAACACTGTTCCTGTTTCACCCCTCTCCCTCCCACCCACCTTACCGTCTCCATCGCGTTGCGACGCCAAACAAGTGTGACAAGCGCAACGCGCATTTGTGATCTTGAACAAGAAATTGCATTGAGATCACATCATGATGATGCTGATGATGAGAGGCTGCTGGCGACAACGACAACGAAAACAACTGCGACTGCGCACACCAACGTCTCAGATGGGATGGAACGAGAGAGGCTGAAGAGTAGGAGGAAGAGATACATTGTCGTTGAGATGTTTTTAATTTGTAATCGATAATGTTTTGTTGTCTATTTTGTTAAGAGCCATTTAATTCGATAGCTACAAATTTACCGCTATGTTAAGGAAATTTCATAGGGGGTTTTTTCTCCTTCCTATCCATCTAATCTTGTGATGATTTTTGAACGACCACGTCTCACGTGGGTTGGCTTTGGTTTTTTTTACATGTAGTTCCTTGAGATGACGTGGATAACTACTTTACATGGCCTGATGCGGCAGGTTTGTGGTATTATGTTATAAAACGTGACTTTTTTTCGGAGAATGATCCAATCTCGACATATGGAATGGCAGGAGTACTTGTGGTAGAGGGGTGGGTGAGGAGGTTTTTCTATGCACTCGTATATTTTGTTTAACTTAAAAAATGAAGTCAACAATATGAATGTATTTGAAGTTTCTTTGTGATTCCTTTGAAACAGAATATGAAAATTTAAACAAAAATCATTGTAATCTCTGGTAGGCTGAAGGACCATTTATAGTTCTTTAAAGTGAAGAAAACATTGTAACACTCTTTATATTTACGTAATAATATCTAATTCTGATAATTTTTGATTATACATTTGTGAATCCGGAGAAATATAAATATATATATGATCATATTAGACATTTCATTAGTAAACGACTAACGAATTTTCCCTTAAAAATGCCAAATCTATCTCAACAAATTCGAATTTGGCAACACTGTATATAGCGGAGACATTTGCCGAAAGATTCTTGTCTTCGCTAAAACCATGTGAAGTACTGTATGAAGAAAGTCATGTGATGCTAAAAATAATACCAATTACTGTATAAACCAAATATTGTATTTTATATAACTGTATATCAAATCATATTGGTGGTTGCCAGACTAATTCAACAGCAATGGGAATTTACGTTTGAAAAGTGTATTTTTTTTCTGTAAAAATAAAAAAAAACATAAATGGTATTTTCTACTTATTTTTTTTAATAACGCCATGATCCAATCCAAAAATAATATACGGAATAATATTTTTTTGGGTACGTTATTGTCCGCAGGTTACAAAAATGCATAAGTTTGTTAACAAAATTTTGAAGTATGAAATATTAGAAAAGATTTTTTTTGGATGTTACATTAAGTCGAGAACGATATTGTTATAAATAAAAAAATTACCTTTAACTATTTCTAAACACATTTTAAGTACGTGATGCAGCACTCTCTTGTAAGCTATGGTGAAGAATACGATCTCTAATTTTTTATCAATTTTTAAATAAACAATCATAACAATTTAAATCAGCAAAGAATTGCAGGTCCAGGTCAAAATCGCCTTTTTGATATGTTTGAATAGAAAGAAAATATATTTGCAACAGAGTTTTTAAATATCATATATTTCAGAAGAAATAAATTTTATTTGAAGATCATTAAAATTTATTTGTAGCGCATACGATAACATATTACAACAAAATATATTTCCGAACTAATTTTTTCAAATAAATTTTAAATAAATCCCGCCACTCTGGCGCGGAGTTAAACAATATGTGTTTACAAACAAATAAAAATAATGTTAAGAAATTTCTCCAAATATATTTTTTTTAGTTCAAAGCTTTGCTGAGTTTTTCAAATTTTAGTATTAATTTTTGAAAATTGCATTTTTTTAAAGCATTCATATTAATTTCTAAATATTAAATTTTGGTTATGCAAGATTATACGATGTCAGTTGTAAAGGAATTTTACGAACATTTAAAATTTCTTTAAAAAAAAACTTTGAATTACTGAGAAACTTAAAACTTGCATTAAATGTAAGGTATCGATAGATTTTTTTGAATACTTAACAGCAAATAAATCTTTATTTCGGAAATAAAAGTTCTGCATAAAAAATAATTGAATGTTATGGTTTATTTAATGAACAAGTAATAAAGTTCAGTCGGGTAAACCGACAAATGAATCCCCTCACCATGAGTTTCAAAAAAATATTAGTAAATTTTTGTTTTTTTTGTTTTTTTTGTTTTATTTAAATTATGATCAATTTAAATTGCATTTAATAACTTGAAGTATGTACTGGTATTAAAGTTAAAAGCTGTTTCTTTTTGGTACAAAATGGTCCATTTGTGTGAGAGGTATCAAACGGGGCGTCCCAATAACGGTCACTTTTCACTGGACTCTGGATACTATAAAAGCATTACACTGTACAAAATTTCAAGTATTTATATGCACTGATATTAAAGTTATAAGCTGTTATCTTTTGGTGTAAAATGGTCCATTTGTGTGGGAGGTACCAAAAGGGGCGTGTCAATTACGGCCACTTTTCTCTAGACTCCAGGTACTATAAAAGCATTACACTGTACGAAATTTCAAGTATTTATATGCACTGGTATTAAAGTTAAATGCTGTTAACTTTTGGTACAAAAAGGTCCATTTTTGTGGTAGGTACCAAAAGGGCCAGGCCAATAACGCCCATTTTTCTCTGGACTCTAGGTACTATAAAAGCATTACACTACAAAATTTCAAGTATTTGTATGCACTGGTATTAAAGTTAAATTCTGTTAACTTTTGGTACAAAATGGTCCCTTTGTGTGGGAGGTACCAAAAGGAGCGTGGCAATAATGCCCATTTTTCACTGTATTGTAGGTACTATTAAACCATTACTCTGTACAAAGTTTCAAGTCTTTGTATGCACTGGTAATAAAGTTATAAGCTATTAACTTTTGGTTCAAAATTGTCCATTTGTGTGGGAGGTACCAAAAGGGGCGTGGCAACTTCGCTCATTTTTCTCGAGGTAATAGTGATTAATAAACTAATACTATGTGTAGAATTTCAGAGGATTCAAATAAGTAGTATATAAGTTCTTAAATAATAAATATCTCACAAAATGTTAACCCTTTGTGGGGGAGGTACTAGAAGGAGTGGACCAATATGGCCCATCTTCGGACTTAGCCTGGGATATTTCAAAATATCACCATATACCACATTTGAAGTCAATCGGTTACTCCTTTCGAGAGCTATTGTGCGCACCAGCCAGCAGACAGACAGACAGACAGACGGACGGACGGACATTGCTCATTCGACTTAAAATGACCCAAAACGGATATCCGCCGAACATACTTAGGGTCTTAGGTCACTCCTTCGATGTGTTACACTTTTGGTTCGTAGCAAATGATATATACCCTCCTCTCTAAGGTGAGGGGATAATAACATTTCTATCTGATATTATTTAACGTTGGCATTTATTTAAAATTTGATTACAGTTTGGAAATATGTTTACATTATGTTTTGAAGATGATACACCCAGGAAAATAGTTGGTTGGAATTCGATTGTAACAATAAAAAAAATAGTACTAGCAACAAAAAGTATGTTGCCTACACCGTCTGTCGGTTGTATTTATATATAATTGGTTGAACCAACAATAATAACATGAATACGATCCAATTAAAATGCTTCCAACTAAATCGATGGTTGCATCAAGCGAGATGGTTTTTTTTTATTGACACTCGGGTAGTTGTGGTAACCAATTTTAAATTTTCATTATAGTACCATATGATCGATTTTTGGTTGTGACAACCAGTGTTTTATTCTTGACAACAGAAATTGTTTCAAGAGACCAACGATTATTATTGCAACGAATAATTGGTTACTACAACAGAAAAAATATTAATAAATAATCGTTTATTGGTTATCCCAATCATTTCCCAAATTAAGAATAATTAAATGTATTTTGGGAAATACAACCGAAAGATTGGTTGCTGTTCTTTTGATGATACATGACAAACAAAAAATAAAATTACTCGACATAAAAAAATCTTCAACATTTTGTTCAAGAGCGGTATAGGTAATCAAAAATAATCTCGTGTGGATAATAATGTGTGGAATGCAGAATATGTTGTGCAAAATGTTTTACATAAATATAAAATAAAAGCAACAATCATGAAATTGAAAGCACAGGGTTAAGCGATATTTGCATACAAGTTTTGTGTTTTTTTTTCGTGTACTAAATTGTGTGTCAAATATTTCCACATCTCAAAATGGTGTTGAATTTGTAATATGGGATTTTTAATTTTGTTATGAATTGTTTTGTTTTTTGTTCAATAAATAAAATAAAAATTAATGAAAACCTTTTTTAATTAATTGTCGGTAGTATATGACTAATAAATTGTCTGAACAACCATTTTGTTAAACAGCTGGTTGTGGCAACTACAACAGATAATTTAAGCCACCATTTTCGTAGTTGTCCCAACCAAATATGATTGTTGTCAACATGGAAGCAGAAGTATACCACAACCAAAATATTTGCCATCCTGATGATATCCTGATTTAAATATTTTTTTCTTCAATACGACCATGCTTTGAAAGCATGGCATTTAGCTATGAATGCATTTCTTTCTAATTTTTTCTAAAAAGCTTTTTCCCCAGGATTCTTATATATAGAATGCATATTTCTTAGCATATTAATTAATTTATCACCTCTCATTCCAGAAAAATGCCGATCGCAGTCTAACCAATCAACTTGGTCACATGCACAGGGCCTCTAAAAGTCATGCCAATAACAAGCACCACCGTTATTCCTGGGGAAGTGGCCACAGTTCGTCATCATTGCACAGCAGTGCTGCCACACTGGGTATTGGTTCGGGCAAAGATGATTTATGGGCTGCCATTCAGACAAACTACAACTATATCATGGACACAAATCTATTAGATACCTGTAAAGAGGCTAGATGTGAGATAGAGGGGATCACCAGTGTTTTGGATGATACCACGGATACGTGTTTAAAGGTGAGTGATGTTAAAATGCAAAATTTTGAAGATGCATATACATGTACATGGAGACTATTTATAAATCGAACCGATTTTTTGACATTGATCGTTCTTGTGTTGATAAACTCCGCTCTATGCAATTTCATAAAAATTGGGTATATAATGCAGTTTTTGTGTACTAGTATGGCAACATCAAAGACTAGTTTACTTATACAGTACTGTTTCGTTCAGTTATAGCAGAGACACAAATCTTTTGATAAATGTTTTTTTTTGTACAGTCTTACATTCGCCTGTTTTAATTTGACGAAGACAATAGTTTGAGAACTAACCGTTCAAGCAATAGGAAAATAAATTGTATTCCAACATTCTTACTTAACAATTTCTTTCTGTTCGCTCATGCTTCCGCGTAATAACATGTTCATGATGACAAATTGTTGTTTGTTTCCACACAAACCCTCCATCAGATTTGATGACGTCATTCAAAATTTCGACAAATTTGGCGAAAGCCAAACCACTGCTTTTATTGTCTTCTGCCAAAATTATTGTTCGAAGTTGTTTTGGAAGCTCTCTATTATTTATTCTCTTCGTGTTGAATTTAGCAAATGTGGTGGAGGTGAAAAAATCTCAACTGAATGGGTGGTTGTCTATGATGTGTATTGTATTGGGTTGAGGGTGAATTTAAAGTGTGGATTATGAATGTGCCTCTGATTTGTTATTTTTCATTGCCTACTTTTAGATGCTAGATGATAATATCCGCAGTGTTGGCTCTTGTGAAGACCCCAAAGAATTACGCAAATGGTTGCGAGATATGGAACATAAACTGGAAAGTGCACCGACTTTATCGGAAGCCACCATGCTGTCGTGTGCTGAATTGCAAAGACATCTAACTGAACATTCGGTAAGTGTAGAAAATTTTATTTTCTTGTACAAAGCAAAAACATTGATAAATTTATAAAATTGCATATCGGTTCTATGCTTTACAAAAGGTGTCACTGTTGTACTGCGTCTCATTTTTGCAAACAGTCGAAATTATTATATACATCGAAACATTACCTTTAAGAACTAGTCATGGGAATTGACACGGAGTTCACTACATTCAGCTTAATTTCATTCGCAAACTTACAAATTTCTAGAAGTTTTATAAAAATATATTTTGAAAAACATTTGCTGAATTTGCTGTAAAGTAGCTGAATTGCAAAGTGAATACATCATAAGTACACAATTTTTCCATTATAAACGTAAAAAATCAAATAATTACCTCATACTCGTATACCCGTATGTAGATTAAAATAAAATTGTTATAATTAGGCCAACTCATATGTATATGAAAATTCCGCAACATTTTAAGCTCAAAACTAAAAATCCTAGGTGTTTTTCTCAATAAGTGTGGTAAATCCTTTGCTGAATTTACTAAGTAGCTGAATTGATAACTTAAGGCTTGGTAAATATACGGTATGGATTATATTTGGAGCTGAATTTGATATTATTTGGATATAATATTGGAGCTGAATTTGCAATTTCTTTCATTGCCATAATACATCAGCAGCTGGTTGACATTTAACATTACATTCAGCTAAGCGGAAACCTTCATACTATCACTTATTAGTCTTATTTTGTTTAAATTTTATGAGAATTACCAAAAAAATGTTTAGTTTAGTTTTAGAGAAATCTTAAAACGTTTGCTGAATTTGTAACAGAGTAGCTGAATTGACAGTATTATTTTTTAATATCGCCAGGAGGATATTAAAGCAAAATTTAATATGCCTCTATAAAGCCAATAAGGCGCTGGGGCTCTAAAGATATATTGTATAAAGTAAATCTATGAATAAAACTAAAATTTCTAAAAAAATGGTTATTTTGTCGCTGATGAAAAGGTTTCAAAGCACAGGTTTTGGTGCTAATAAAACTCTTGCTGAATTGATGATAAAGTAGCTTTAGCTAAATTTTCGCTGAATTCAGCTAAATTTATGTCTCTAATAAAACATCTATCAACCTAATTTTTATTTATTTTCTCTCCCATATTGTACAATATGTCTGAAGAAAGTAACACATGATTTTCAGTGGAAGTCCTAAGCTTTTATTGGGAAAATGACATAAATTCTTAGCTGAATTTAACTTATTGTGGCTGAATTGACAATTTCACTAGTTTACAGACCGAAGAAACTAATGAGTGACCAATTTTGAATGTATTCAGCTAGATTTTTAAAATTGATACCGGTTATAACATAAATTCTATTAACTAATTCATAATAATGGTTGATAATTAAATGTAACACATAATACTGTGTAAAAATCTTAGTTATTTTTTAAACCACAATCATGAGCAATATCTGAAAGGGAAATAAACTAGCAAAATTTGGAAATTAAGTAGCTGGATTGGGAATTGAGTAGCTGAATTGGGAATAGAGAAGCTGAATTAGAAATTTAATTAAACATTTTTAAAACAAGTAAGAAAGTTTCAGTCGGGTAAACCGACTAAGGTATACCCTCACTTTGTGAGTAATGTAATATTGAATATTACTCGAATTATTCTGCCAATTTGTGTGGGAGGTACCAGAAGGGGTTTATCAAATACACCTTTTTTTTGCTGAACATTAGATACTTTAAATTCATTGCACTGTACCGACTTATAAGCATTTATGTGCACTGGTATACACGTTATGAGACATTAAATTGCGGTATGATTTGGGCATTTTGTGTGGGAGGTACAAAGAGGGGCGTGGCAATAACGCCCATTTTTCACAGGGCTATAGACACTATAAAAACATTACACTGTACAAAATGTCAAGTATTTTTATACACTGCTTTTAATGTTATAAGCTGTTAACTTTTGGTGCAAAAAGGTACCTTTGTGTGGGAGGTACCAAAAGGGACGTGGCGACTTCGCCCATTTTTCTCGAGTTGATAACGACTAATAAGCTAATACTATGTGTGGAATTTCAAAAGATTCGAATAAGTAGTATAGCAGTTATTAAAGAATCAATATTTCACAACTTTTTAACCCTTTGTGGGGGAGGTACTAGAAGGAGTGGACCAATATGGCCCATCTTCGAACTTAGCCGGAGATAGAAAAAAATATTACCACATACCAAATTTGAGGTCAATCGGTTACTCCTTTCGAGAGTTATCGTGCGCACCAGCCAGCAGACAGACAGACAGACAGACAGACAGACGGACGGACATTGCTCATTCGACTTAAAATGACCCAAAACGGATTTCCTCCGAACATACTTGGGGTCTTAGGTCACTCCTTCGACTTGTTACACTTTTTTCCGTAGCAAATGATATATACCCTCGTCACACTAAAGTGAGGGTATAAATAGCATTAAAATAATGTTTTTCAATCAATGCTGAATTCATAAAAGAGTAACTGAATTAGCAGTTGAATTCAAATTTATGAAAGTAACGTTAAAATAATGTTTTTCGTTCAATGCTAAATTATAAAATTGTAGCTGAACTTATGATCTTCAAATTTATTACGGAAAATTACATAAATATGTTGCTGAATTTAGAATACTGCAGCTGAATTGTTAATGTGGGCATCGATTAAGGCTAAGGAGCTGACGATTTCAAAATTTATAAAGTAACTTGCTGAATTTACAGCTTAATACCACCGTTTACATTATTCAGTAAATTATTTCATTTTAATAGTTGATAACACTGTGCAACAGTGAAAAAATACACGGACTTGAGAGTATAGGTTCGATTCTACTATCAAAGGGTAGTATAACCCTATACTCGGTTTGGCGAAATTGGTGACCAATTTTTTTATGGGCCTCCAAAATTTCTCAAAATCAGTTGGCCCCTCGAAAAAGGTGTCTTGTCCAACAACTAATTCAGACTTGGTGATACCGCTTAACTATATTTGACAATAATGTAGCTAAGAATATGCTGAACAAAGTTTCTTAAAATTTTTTGAGAAAAAAATTATTTTCCGTAATTTTTTTTAAAATAGTAATGGAAACAAATATTTTTTTCACTTTTTTCACATAACTTCCAGGGTTAACATTTTCTGAAAATGGAAATAATTGGCTAAATTGGAAATTGAGTAACAGAATTGGGATTAAAGCAGCTGAATTCGTAATTTAATGAAAGTTTATAAAAAAAACGCGTTAAGGTAAAACTTTTCACTCAATGCTGAATTCATTAAAGAGTAGCTGAATTGTTATTCTTAAACTTTTGTGAGTAAGATGGCATAAATATGTTGCTGAATTTATAATAGTGTAGCTGAATTGATAATTTCATTTGCTGAATTTCAAAAAGAGTAGCGGAATTGTCAGCTCAATTCGCATTTATTATGAAATAGCTCTAAACTAATCATATTTTGAAGGAAAAATAAATGAATACGAATTTAACATCTTTTAAAATTAATTTTCTCTTACACCAAGTTGGTGAATAAGCGAAATCTGAAATAATCTTATCAAATTAAGTTATTTCATCATCATTTTTTATTATATAACATTAAATTTACATGTTATTTTTCGCTTCAAGAAATGGCACACTACCAACGATTACATGATTAATTGTTTCGCCCATTTTAATTAAAAACTGATTAGTGCAAGCGTGTTGCGGCGATCTTGTTGAGTGTTATAAATTAAAACCTATTATGCAAAAATTTAATTAAACCTCAAGCTTTTGTTTTTTTACTGGTATAACTTTCGTGTTAAGCTTTAATTAAGTCATAAAATAGTGAAGGTTAGCCCAAACACATTTCGTCATTTTTCCGCTTGAACAGTTTTTGCAATTTTTTTTTAAGTAAAGAAAGTATTTACCCTCGTAGATAAAACTTTTGGCACTAAGCTATTCAGAGGAAAAAACCGATCATTCTCTTTCAAGAAAGAAAGTATTTACTAATGCAAAAAAGCATTTTGCCATGAATAAGAAGAAAACTTAGAATAAATCATAGCCGACACAATGAAGGTTAATCTCAACTCGGCACTCTCTGGTGGCAGGCCGGTTGGCATTGGCGGCATTACACTTTCCTTCAGTTTTGGTATTTAGATTAGCTTTTACCTGCCTTGAGCCGTGCCGACAAAGAACACAAAAGATGCATTAGTCAGCCAGCCAGTCAGCTTCCCTGGTGGCGGTGCAGAGAGCACATACTTCCCGCGCCAAGTGTAAATGAGCGCGAAAGCGCAATGTCGGCTTCATGGCAAATTATTTGCAAATTTGCTTCTATGGCTTTTGAATTTTCATTATCATGTGCAAGTTGCAACTAAGTGAGTGAGTCCGTTATGAGGAGGTAAAAGTTTATCAAAGATTGCATGTCATGGCATTGAGAATTTTCCCAGTCGTGCTTTTGGTGGAAAATTAGAGCACTAGAGGAATATGTATGAAGTCAGAGTGTGAAGAAACTAAGTCAAGTTCTGAAAACGAAAGAAAACAATTTATCTAAAGTTGAAAGTACGAGTAATATAGAAATTTGAAGAAACAAAAAATCAACTTTTACTGCGGATTTAGTCTACAAATGTAGCGATAAAATCTGAACTCATTTAATGCTGACTTATTAATCATTTCAAATTGATTTATGCTTACACGTGTTTATGCTAATTTTCCTTTTTTGTTGCTTTTGAATGCTAAGCTGAATCGTGTAGAAGCTCATTAATTATTTTTTAAAATCCACATTGAAGAGAGTTATATGGATTTTTAGAGTTATAAGCGATTACTGACATGTTTTGATGTGCTAAATTCTCTATTCAGCTTTTCTGTCATAAATTCAGCAACTCTTTTATCACAATCTTATATTTAATATTTAAAATCACGCATTTGTTCTACTATTCTAGAGAGATTTTGGATAAACATTGCAGGAAAAAATATATGGACACAGTGTAAAATAGCTCCTCCTTGATAATCGTGTAGTAAATAGCCCTTTCAGCTACTTTATAATATATTCAGCAAGGATATTTTGGAAAATCAGACGAAATTCTAATATTTCTGAAATTAGTATAACAAAAATCAACGCCAATTATCCTAATTTATAAATTTTTCCCAGTACAAAGACTCCCCTGACTTTAGAACGGGTTTTCCAATAGGGATGATATGATTTTGAAGTGACGTTTCGGCCATTTGTAATATGTCATGATCTGTCATTTGTTTTTCATTGTATTCAGTAGTGTTTACAATTTCATCATGGAGAGATATACGCAAGAATAACTTTTACAAATTATTCAGTTTTATTATCAAAAAAATCGTTCTCCAATTGCAACTTTTCGTGCGCTAAGTCCATTTTTTTTAAATCCAAAAAAACCCTTTTAGTCGACCTACGACCTTGACTATTATTATGATATTTTAGCTCTCATTAAGAGCTATATTTTTGTCATTGGCCGATTCCCGATCCGACGTACCGTTAGGGACCTAGAGCAAAAAGAAACTTTCCGTTCACATTTGAAAATGATGCTAAGTCCATTTTTTTTTTAAATAAAAAAAAAAAACACTTTACAGTCGACCTACGACCATGACACCCATGAGCACATGAACATTTTAGCTCTCGTTAAGAGCTATATTTTTGCCATTGACCGATTGTGGCTACGTGCCACACAGCAAATGAAACAATTGAATTGTTGTAGTAGTTGAGGTGCGCGCGTTATTTTAACCGACAATTTATAGAGCACCCCGTGAGTGACAGAGCGGAAAGAAGAGTAATGCGTCGTATCCATGTTCTCCGAGCTGAAGAAGTACCACCACAGTTTACAGTTGGAGAAGTTGCAGATGTCATCCGTAGCGCTAAGTCATCCAAAGCGCTTGGCCCCGACGGAATTTCGATGCTAATGTTAAAGCAATTGGACATACCGGGAGTTGAGTACCTGACTAGGGTCCTCAATCTGTCCTTGACCGCTCTGATAATACCCGAAGCCTGGAAAATGGGCAGAGTGGTCCCGCTACTGAAACCGGGCAAATATGCGAGCAAGGGAGAATCGTACAGGCCTATTTCCCTTCTCTCGCCAGTAGCAAAGACGCTTGAGGCGTTAATCCTCCCGAGCCTTATTGGACATTTTCCAATTGCTGATCATCAGCACGGATTCCGAAAGCAGCATAGTACGACTACTGCTTTACATACACGCCATATCCACGCATGTGAGCAGCGGTCTTAACCAGAACAAGCCCGGTGACAGGACCGTCCTCGTGGCGCTAGACCTATCGAAGGCCTTCTATAGCGTCAGCCACGCCACGCTTTTTGCGGACATAGCCAACACGTCCCTCCCGAATAGTTTGAAACGTTGGACCGTCAATTACATGTGTGGACGCCAGTCGTATGTGGAATTCAGAAACAAGAAGTCCAAATAGAGTGAAATAGGGAGTTCCCCAAGGTGGGGTGATATCTCCGGTACTGTTTAACCTCTACCTTTCTGCAATTCCACCCCCACCTGACGGCGCTGAAATCGTATCAAATGCTGATGACTGTACGATTCTGGCGTCGGGCCCTTTAATCGATGACTTATGTGGAAGGCTGAATATCTACATCGCTGAGATTGCCAATTTCTTCGGTGCGAGGAACCTAAAAATATCCGCTACCAAATCATCGGCCACACTGTTTACTACATGGACAGCGCAAGTGAAGGAGCAACTCAATGTGATAGTCGATGGCACAAGAATTCCGACCACCAACTTCCCTAAGGTTCTTGGTGTCACATTTGATAGCCTCTTCAGGTCTAACGCGCATGCCACAGCTATCTGCAATAAGATGAGAAGTAGGAACAAGGTCCTCAAGTCGCTAGCCGGCAGCACTTGGGGCATAGATAAAGAAACCTTGTTGACCTCTTACAAAGCGATAGGTCGGTCTGTGGTAAACTATGCAGCACCAGTGTGGTCACCGAATGTGAGCGAGACGCAGTGGAAGAATATACAGACCTGCCAAAATGCCGCCCTGAGAACTGCTACAGGGTGCCTCCTCATGTCTTCTGTGGACCACTTACATGAGGAGACGAAGATCATAACCGTGCGACGACACAATTTTTTGCTGTCGAAGCAGTATCTGCTTGGTTGCTACCGTCCCAGCCATCCCAATCACCATCTAGTGGATAGGCGCCCACCTCCCAGGCAGATCAGGAAAGACCTTCATGATCTAGAGCGCGAGGTCCAACGCTACAAGAGATAACCTCTAGATCAAAGAGATTTCAAGGCAGGTCTGGCTGACATACACTCTGATGCAGTCGCTGAAGCCGTGAATAAATACAGAATCAATGTCGTACTAGGAGACCACCCTCCATCAGTGGCCTCAGAGGAAGAGGAATTACCACGACAGACAAGAGTACTTTTGACCCAATTTGACACGTCGAACATATGTCCCGCCTGTAACCAGGGACCACACGACACCTCTTTAACTGCCCTGCCAAACCTACTCAACTTGTTCCCAGGTCTCTTTGGACCCAACCAGTGGAATCAGCCATCTTCTTCGGCCTGGAAACCAATACAGCAGAACCCACTATACAAGGCGAATGAAAACAACTAATGGATAACAAACACATATACTGCTACAACAACAACAACAACATTGAATTGTTGCGAGAAAAGTTTGGAGATGCGATTATTTCAAGAAATTGTGATATTGAATGGCCTCCAAGAAGTTGTGATTTAACACCATTAGACTATTTCTTGTGGGATTGTTTGAAGTCATTGGTCTTTCGAAACCAGAACCAGACTCTCTTCAAGCTTTACAAGTCAATATTGAACGTGCCATACATAACATACGACTTGATTTAGTGGAAGGAGGCCATTGAATGACGTTTTATTTAGAACTTAATTGTATCGATTGTACTTCACATTAAATAAAAAACTTTTGAATTTCCGTAACAATAAGTGTGTTTTTTTTCAAAGAAATCAAATCACTCTTATTGGAAAACCCTGTATTATGTTCAGCGGATTATAAATATGGCTGCATACGGCTGACCTAATAGAATTATTCGTGTATATATTTTTTTTTTCACAAAACTTCCTTTTCTGAATTTTTGTAATTGCGATTTAGTGCTTAAAAATTGTATTCAGCTACTGGAAGATGCTATTCAGCTAACCTAACAAGTCTTCCAAAGGGTTACCTTATATATTCTCTACCTTCTATCAGTTGAATATTGTTATTATAGCAAACCTTAAGTTCCTAAATCACTTTCAAAACCAAATGAACTGCCTTTTGTAACTTCTTTATTACTGTAGTACACATCAGATTAAAAAAGAAAATTCAGCTAACTTTAAGAGAGCCTATATTGTCTTGGTAATTCAGCTTTACTCCAACGCCATTCAGCTAGCGAAAACTTTCATTTTGTTCACAACTTCATATGTACGTTAACAAGACGTCAGTTCATTTATTTAAATGCAATGCTTTTTATAATAAAGATTTTAGATTTTTTCCCTCAAAGATCTTCTAATCTATGATAAGATTTAAGTTTCGTTTTTTTATTGTTGTTGTGCTGACTTCATCCCATTGGACTTCATACCGAAGCAACCTGTGCACCGAGCTTCAAGTGAAAGGGGTCTCTTTGGATAAACAAATTTTGATCGGCGGCTTTAGCGGAAAATTTTTGTTGTTTTTTTTTTTTTTTTTGAAAACGGCACGTACTGTAGTGTCATATTTAAACAGACATTGGAGAAGAAAAAAACCAACAGAAAATGAAAACATAACAAAAATATATTTATCTATTTAGTGGTGACCATTTTTGGTTCAACAAGGATATAACAAAAAAAAATCGAAGCACTACCACCATAACTAAAATGGGGTTTTATGTATTTTTCTGTTGTATTGCACTTCTCGATCTGTAGAGTATTGTTTGGAAAAGTTATTAGAAAATGAAACAAAAACTAAAGCACTAAGTTTTGAGGCACGCAAAAAAACTACGTATTAAAACAGAATTAAAAAAGTGAAGGTGGACACGATGATGAGGTTTCTTTTTTTGTTGTATTTTTTTTTTGTTTCTGTTCGGCGGCTATTGTTGGTCTGTTTTTTGGCAGATACAATTTAGAGATCATTTTTCTGACAAAACCATAACTATAAAAAAATGCCGTTACTGCACCAGCAAAATTTAGCAACAATATTAGCAACAGCACCAACAAGTCGAAATGACACAAGAAAAGCAGCTGGGAACATGGTAAAGATACACGGAAGAAAGGGTGGAGTAGTGTGATCAGTTGAGAAAGTTAATGCACAAGGTTAAGGGGGGATTACTCTAACTAATTTAGATTCTAGAAGTATCTTAACAAAAATAAATTGTTTTTCAGATTTCACGTTGGGCGCCAACCTAAAAATCCATTGATGGGCAATATCGAAAACATTATTGTTGACATTATCATTATCCTCCAATTCTAGCGGTATCTTTACCAAACTAGCTTTTTAAGATTTCGCGTTGGGCGCCAACATAAAAATCCGTTGCTGGGCACTAACGACGTTTTTGACATTCTGATCTTATCGACAATATGACAAATTATTGTCGGTAATATTGTCCAAAAAATTGCAATTAAAAAGCATCTGGGAACACGATGAAGATACTTATCACTAGACCTCGGATGTTTGCATATCCTTCAATTTTCATCCGATTTGTACCAAAATTTGTATTTAGAAGTTTCAAATTTATATAATTTGAGTGCATATCAAAAATATGCAAAACTTTTTTGACAATATATGAATTAAAAATATCAGAAGTATATGACAGTACTACAGGGTGGCTGATATGTATTGCAACCAACTTCAGGTTGCTATCATTTCTAAACCGCTAGTCTGATAGCTGACAGATTTATTTCAGTGGCAGTTCATTTTATTGTTTACAAGCTTTCAAAAGCATTTTGATCTATTGCATTCAGAAAAAAGTTATTCGTAATGGAATTCAAGAGTGATAGTGTGATTGCTTTATATTTGGGTGGAAAAACACAAGTGGCTATCGTTAGAGCCCTCCAGCATTTAAATGTGAATAAATCTTTTGTTTCTCGTACCATTGCTCGTTACCGTGATATTGGCAGTGTTGCATCGCGTCCAAAAAGTGGACGAAAAAAACGGTAACAACACCAGAAATGATCCGAAAAGTGAAGGCCAGATTTTATCGAAATCCATGCCGCAGTGGTAGAAAAATTGCTCGTGAGCTGAACATATCGCGAGAACGGATACAGCACATATTAAAATATGAGCTTGGACTAAAGCCATTGAAGTTCCAAAAAGTGCAAGAGCTCACCGATGCACAAAATAAAGTTAGACTGGAAAGAGCCAAGGAGTTGCTTCGCTTGCACGAAAGTGGCCAGTTACCGAATTTGGTTTTCTCCGATGAGAAGCCATTCCAAATTGAGCAGTTTGTGAACAAACAAAATGATCGGGTTTACTTGCCAAAGAGGTCAGCTGAAAATTTACACCTTCGATTGGCCACCAGAACTCAAGCGCCGCCGATGGTAATGGTGTGGGCCGCCGTAACGGCCGATGGTCGCTCCCCGCTCGTATTCATCGACCATGGGGTAAAAATAAATGCCGAATATTATCGGGAAAATGTCCTAAAGACAGTATTGAAGCCCTGGGCAGACAAACAGTTCGGCCGCAGACCATGGACATTCCTACAGGACTCAGCACCATCGCACTCAGCACGCGTCAACCAAGAATGGCTTAAAAAGGAGGTTCCTCGCTTCATTTCTACCGCACAATGGCCACCAAGATCTCCGGATCTCAATCCGTTGGACTTTTGCGCCTGGGGCATTTTAGTGAGTAAGGTTCGCACTAAAAAATACCAAAGTATCGATCATTTCAAGAAAAATACCGCAGAGTCACTTTCGTGCAGCGTGTGATGGCTTTGTCGGCCGTTTGAAGGCCATAATTCGTGCCAAAGGTGGCCAATTCGAACAAATCTACACTGTTTCTAAAATTTTATGTTATTTCCGACATATTTTGCTTTTGAACTAAAAAAAAAATAAAAAAATATAGCGCTTTACTTTGTTGCATTACATATCAGCCACCCTGTATTTACAAAATCATGTCACAAAAATAAAAAATGTGTGATTTCAAAAATCATCTCAAAAAATTGCATAAATATATGAAAAGTATTGGGTAATTCCAAATGAAACCGACCCACTCTGAATATTTACATATATAGATTTGGATGCAATTGCACGCGTATACTACAAGACAATGCGGAATTAAGGCCTTTTTGGCGTTTGACCAATTTCATAGTGGTTTAGATTTTATAGGGTGCTAAAGTTGGTCATCTACAACATTTTTTAAAAATTTAGCTATTTTGAAGTCGACATAACTTTTAAACGGAATATCAGATTTGAATGATATAAGTATTATTCGAAAGATTTTAATATCCTCTCTGAGAATTATAAATTAAGTCAAAAATTTGTGTGTATTAAGGACTCAAAAGGACAAAAATTTCCTTAAAGCTTGATTATTCTGCAAAGCGTATCTTAATTTTTTTTCAGCGAGTTTTTGTAAAAATCGGTTCAGCTGTTCAAGAGCTATTGTAATTTCCGTAAAACCAAAAACGCATTCTTTATTTAAAATTCCCATACATTTTTTGAATATTTTTTTTAATAAACGATAGCCATACCTTATATTACCATTTTGCTACTTTTTATAAACTTTGTACGCTAAAATTAACTCTAAATATTGCAAATTCTAAACCAATGGTATCACTTATTTTCATGGTTGCATAAAACAAATCTTCTTGACTCATCAAATAAACTTTGGCGGCTGAGTTTCAGCCGATGTGAGCCGCTAAAATCGACGGCGGCGCCGACTGGAAAAAAATGATCGGCGACGGCGCGCCGCCGATTTGCGCCGCGTCGGCTTCATAGCCTGGTCAGGGGGCGAGGTCAAATTTCAGAAAAATTGATTTTTTTCCTCTGTAATTATTATTCACCAAACTACAAAAAAAAAATATTTGAAAAAAAAAAAATCAACCAACAAAATATAGTTGAAAAGACATACAAATATGTTTTCTTTGTATTTTGGTGAAGATTTTCAGTTATTATAAGGAAACTTCTGAACCACTCCAAAATCTACGCCATCGGTAGAGTACATATGAACCATTTTTAATAAAAATTTAAGGAAAAACAAGTAAGAAAGTTTCAGTCGGGTGAACCGACTAAGGTATACCCTCACTTTGTGAGTAATGTAATATTGAATATTACTCGAATTATTCTGTCAATTTGTGTGGGAGGTACCAGAAGGGGTTTATCAAATACACCTATTTTTCGCTGAACATTAGATACTTTAAATTCATTGCACTGTGCCGAATTATAAGCATTTAGGTGCACTGGTAAAAACGTTATGAGATATTAAATTGTGGTATGATTTGGGCATTTTGTGTGGGAGATACAAAAAGGGGCGTGGCGATAACGCCCATTTTTCACAGGGCTATAGACACTATAAAAACATTACTAAAAACATTACACTGTACAAAATTTCAAGTAGTTTTATACACCGGTTTTAATGTTATAAGCTGTTAACTTTTGGTGCAAAAAGGTACCTTTGTCTGGGAGGTACCAAAAAGGGCGTGGCAACAACGCCAATTTTTCCCTTGACTGCAGGCAATATAAAAGCATAATACTGTTCAAAATTTCAAGTTTTTTATACAATGTTATTAATGTTATAAGCTGTTAACTTTTGGTACAAAACGGTGCATTTGTGTGGGAGGTACCAAAAGGGACGTGGCAACTTCGCCCAATTTTCTCGAGGTGATAGCGACTAATAAGCTAATACTATGTGTGGAATTTCAGAAGATTCGAATAAGTAGTATAACAGTTATTAAAGAATCAATTTTTCACAACATTTTAAACCTTTGTGGGGGAGGTACTAGAAGGAGTGGACCAATATGGCCCATCTTCGAACTTAGCCGGAGATAGAAAAAAATATTACCACATACCAAATTTGAAGTCAATCGGTTACTCCTTTCGAGAGTTATCGTGCGCACCAGCCAGCAGACAGACAGACAGACAGACGGACGGACATTACTCATTCGACTTAAAATGACCCAAAACGGATTTCCGCCGAACATACTTGGGGTCTTAGGTCACTCCTTCGATGTGTTACACTTTTTTCCGCAGCAAATGATATATACCCTCGTCACACTAAAGTGAGGGTATAAAAATCAGATCGATATCAATTTAGATTTTTTTCCGTGACATTAATTAATTCATATTTTTTAACCCATGGAGAGCCAATGCTGAATTTTTTACATTTTATGGAAAAATACGTGGGTAATTTTTAAAGATAAAACGAAAACAAATTGTGATATGCTTTTCAGGATAATCAAGGATTAAGGGCATTTTCATTGGTTACTTAATTTATAATTTATAGAGAGGAAGGCAAAAACTTTCAATTGGTACTTACAGTATCGGACAATACATATTGGACTGTCTTCATACTTCTGTCAATCGCCAAAAACAGAAAACTATCAATGATATATTCCAAAAATTGTACCTACTATCTAATAAATTGCATCAATTTATAAAAAGTGGCAATTTGACGGCTTAAATTATTTGAAATTAAAAAAAAAGGTCGAAAATTCGCACGACAAAACATATTGAACTATTCATTTCTTCTAAGATTTTGTGGAAAAACATTTATTATCAAGGACGGCGTTGCTTCTTCTTGAATGGAATCAATAAGATTGCTTGTTATCTTTGTTTCTATAGAGTATAAATTGCCTGAAATAGCATATTTTTATCACGCTTTCTCGATTTATCTCATTGTTGACAATTTCCCAAAGATTTTCAATGGGATTCAAGTCTACGGTTGGGCTGGCCACTCCATAACGTTAACCCCTGGCTTTTTAACTTAATCATTGAATCATTTCGCGGTATTATTCGAGTGGTTGTCGTGTTGAAATTGCCGTAATAGAGCAACATTCCTCTCAACTTAGGGAAACATGGCATTCTCCAAGATTTCGCAGTACATAAATCTGTACATAATTCCGTTTATTGTATAGAGGGGTACAACCACGTTACCGGAAAAGCATCCATAGGCCATTACATTGCCACCTCCATGATTTACAGACCCTTTATAGTATAAAGGGTCCAATATTTTATTAACTAGTATATACCATTCATTCAAATCTGATATTCCGTTAAAAAGTTGTATCGACTTCAAAATAGCAAAATTTGTAAAATTATTTTTAGATGAACAATTTGGAAATCATCCATTTTTGTGTGATGATTTTTTAAATAGTATTGTCATATCCTTCTAAAATTTCGCATTTTTGATTCATACATCGCAAATTTTGCATATTTTTGCAAATTTTGCATACTGTATGTCCAGTTGGCTTCGTCGACGTCGTCACATCATTTTCGTCATATCTACGAAGTTCTAGCTTTGTCATCTTTACGCCAAAACGAATGTTTTTGGTATCCTTGAATTAACAAAAATTTGGTCTGTGCTTTTGTTATTCAGTCAGAATTTATTTTGGTTTGAGACCATATGTTTCATTTACTTTCTGTCTATTGCAAAAAAGTAATAGAAACAAATACAAAAATTGGTAGAGAGTTTTAATTGATTGGTAGAATTGACTGCAGTTTCGATAGACACCACTCTATCATCTTCAGAATTCAGTAGCAATGGTGTATGTCTTTAACTTAAATCCGCTGAAATACTTATGGAAGCAGTAAATTTAATTTAACAAGAACTGCTAACCAAACCCGTATTTTGCCGAACATATGGTCTCAAACCAAAATAAATTCTGACTGAATAACAAAAGCATAGACCAACAATAAATAACAACAACACATACAAACACATGAGGTACGATGACGTCGGCATTAGCCGTTGACAAAACTACATTTGTTTTCGTGGTTCGCGATGCGAACCCAAGCAAAAAACAAAAATGTATTGGTATGAGAGTTTTAGTATGTTGACTTAGTTCGGCAAAATACGGGTTTAATTAGCAGTTCTTGTTAAATTCAATTTACTGCTACCATAAGTATTTCAGCTGATTTAAAAAAATTTCCACATTTATGAAGTCGTCAATCTAAACAGTGGCGACTAAGAATCAACGTCGACGACGCCAACTGGAATAAGGGCAATGGTTTTTCCGATTTCACGTTATGATTTATCATAAAAAACCTCTTTATGGACAATACTGACGACTTGATTGTCGAGATTTTTGGTATTGCTTATCCTATCGACAAAATTTTTCTACACTGTAAAAAATTATGTCCACAGAATGACTATTTATATGTTTATCATATCATTACAAAAATAGCATTTTCAGATTTGACGTTGGGCGCCATGTTAAAATCCCTTGATAGACTAGAACGATGACCTTATTATCGACATTTTTTGATATATCTTAACTTATCGACATAATAGACTGCATTGCCAATAAGGTTGTCGATGATATTGCGATTTATTGCCGACAAAAATGCGGACTGCATTGCCTTTCGCATTAACAACTGTATTATCGACAGCATTAATAAAGTCATATATAGACGATTGTCTGATTGGATTGAAAGAAAATAAATTTATAAAGAAGTTCCGTCCAGTAGCGAGTAGTCTATCAGTGACGAACGAATAGAAATTTCATTTCAGCGAGTGATTTGTTTGTGTATTTTAAGACCGATTTTCGAGATTTTTTTGTAATTATCACATTTAGAAAATTAATATCGATCGTTAAGTACCAAAAAAGTTCAAAAAAAGACTGCGGAAAACTACTTTTTTCACGTTTAAAAATCATTTATATTCGTTCGTAACTCACGCAAATGTAAACAAACGCACGACGCAAAGTGCTCTGTCTTCATGTATCGATGTGACAAAAATAGAAGGAGTAATTGCAGAACTATGAAATTTGGTACCAGCTGTATTTGGTTATAGTTAAGAAAAATTTTAAATTTGGACCCAATCGGACCGCGAGTCTCATAACCTTTTGCAAATTATTCCCGGTCCTTAAAAATTCTCCAGAATATAACACTAAATTGGAGCATTCTATATTTATGAAATTTAACATGTCATAATATTTTATATATATCAGTTGCGGTGCAAAATTTCGACAGGATATAGCGAGTCCTTTTGGTACCTACCACACAAAGGGTTCGAAGGACTTTAGTGTTTTTACGTAGTATTGTACTGTATTGTTTCGTTTTAAAAATGTAATGCATGAATTTGTCATACGAGTTTCCTTCGTTGAATTCTAAAATAATATTATCATCTTCGTCAAAAGTTTCATAAAAAATAAAATACTTGATATATTACTCTGACAAATATTAGCAATGTTAAGATTTTTAACCCGTATTGAACTTATAATAGGATCAGAATTTATTGTAAGGTACGTCATTAAACCTTTGTTTGAGTTTTTTTGGACAATATTTTCCTGGCATGAAACCCTGGATAAACAACCTTAAATTAAATAAATGTTTCCGGAAATAGAATTGTCAATATTTATATACCTACTGGCAAAATAAATTAACTAATAACATCGTAACCATGAATTATTACTTTATGTACACTACTGACATATAATATCATCGGAAGCGCGCCAAATTATTATCCTTGTTGCTATTAGGAACTCCTTAAATGCATTACAGTTAATTTTTTGTCGCAAGAAAATTTTAGACCTAAAGCAAAAGTACTTTTTCGTAATTTTGTGCGCGAATAATTGGAACTTTTATATTTTATTTTTAAAAAGGATATGGCATTAATAATTTTTGCGAAAAAAATTTAGATCTTTACGTGTTTGTTTAACTCCGCGCCAGAGTGGCGGGAGTTAAAAAAAAGAAAAAACACAAAAATGTCTGTATATATTTTCTTTATTTTCAATTATTTTATTTATTAGGCCGTGAGCCTGGCGGTTTGGCAGTGTGCCATAAGCGGGTGAGTTGTGAACTAATAAAGTGTAACCCTGACGGCGGTGCTATCACTTTACGAGTTTTGCGGCGGTGTGTTTAAAATCAACGGCTCCAAATCTTATGCAGGTGGCGATGACGTCGACAGTCAGCTGTTGTGACTTCAACAGTGTTTTTTTTCAGATGACGTAAATATTTTTTTTGGATTTTTCGACATAAAAACACCATATTAAATGGATTTTTTAAAAAATTTTCTCAAATATATTTTACAAATATGTTTTTTTTTTGCATTTTTAAGAATTATGTGAACTATTAGGCTCGAAAAAAGTTGTTCTACAAGTTAAAGGAGATGGTTTTTGGAAAACTACCTAAAAACATTTTTAGACCTAAAGCAAAATTACTTTTTCAAAATTTTGTGCGCGAATAATTTGAACTTTTATATTTTATGTTTAAAGAGGGCATATCAATAATAGTATCTGGCAAAAAAATTAGGGATCTTTACAAATTTTTTTTTCCGATATCATACAATATTTAATATTTTTTGATTTTTCGGCATAAAAGCACCATATTAAAAGCTATTTTTTACGTTTTTCTCAACAATAATTTATAAGTATGCATTTTTGTATTTTTAACAATTCTGTCAGCTTTCTAGCGAAAAACAAAATATGGGGTTGGTCAACACGTTAAGCGTGGGCGTCTGTTTTTGGAACACCCCTAAACATTATATTCGAAAATAACGTTTTTAGACATAAAAAAATATATATATTTTTTAAGTTTGTGCACTTTCAGTTTACGTTTTTGAAGAATAAAATTTTAGGGATCTGTTCCAACTTATTTTTCTCATTCCAATTAAAATTGTAAATTTTTTTCATTTTAACAAAAAATACGAATTTCCAAAGCAATTTTGAATAGCACTATTGCAATTTTCTACCGACTTGTCATTTTTGTATTATAAGGAATTCGATTTACTATCATATACAAAAAGTTTGGCTTAATTTCCCTAATAAAAGAATTTTATACAGCTATTTTACAACATATATATATCGTAGTTTATTTTTTGTTCGATTTCCGTATACAACAATTGACTTTGGCGCCCTTTCGCTGTGTCAAAAAGAGGTAAATTAAAAAATATTGTTATTATTTATCTTAATTGGTTTCTTAGGATATGATGAGTACCAACTTTACCATTATTTGAGCCAGTACATTATTATCGATTTTTGTCAATGGGACAGAGCACTGTGCGACGGAATTGGATTGAATTGGACAACGTTATCAACCCTGTTAAAGTGCTTTACGGACAATGACAGAATGTTAGGAAAAGGTGAATTGGCAGTGCAGACGATTCCAAGAAAACCTTACAATTTCACATAATTTCAATATATTTTGTAAATATTGATATGTAGGATTGCCAATAAAAATATTTTATAGACAGTGTTGCCAATAAAATGTTTCTCTGGCAATGACGCCGTTGTCACATGCACACAACTTCGCACATCTAACAATCTGCTAATTATGTCACAATGACTTTTCCGCCAATGTTGCAAGACAAAATTGTATGTTCACACGGTTATACGTTCATTGCGGGTTGCATTTTTCCGCAATTTTTCTGACAATATTATCCGATCTGGCAATCGTGTGTACCTACGTGGCTTTACATGCTATGACAACTGAATTGTCAACATTTATGACAATATCAGTACTTATTGACAACAATTTTGAGCGAATTGTCGACACCAACAATAATCGTTTCGACAATGTTGACAGGCGGCGTTACCGTTGAGAAATTTAAATAAGTGGCACAAAATGGGATTGTTTTTAGAAAAGTGGCACAAAAATGGTATTTTTCAAACAAAAGTCGCAAACTTTTCGTAAATTTATTTTATTTAAACAAAACAGTTAAATTTAATAAAAAGTAAAAAAAATAACGGAAAAAAACTCATTTAATTAAAATAAGAGATAACATACAACTTAAAACAAAAAAACAATTAAATTTCATTTAAAAAACATCGAAATGGAAAAAGAAATTACAAAAAACGCAGTTCGTTGAAATACCAATTAAAATCATTACAAGACACATAAATACGGTTAGTTCTTTCTCAAGCGTCCCAGACCAAAAATTAGATCTTTCTCAAATTCCTAGAAAATGTTGCCTTAGTATGTCGGAGTGATGACCTTCAAAATTAAATACACTCAAAAAAATTTATTTCCTAAATTTTAGTAAAATACATACTTAATTTTGTTAAAAAAAATGTTCCTAAAACTAGGAAATTTTACTTAGTACTACTAAATTTTATCGTTTTGGGGGATATGCAGAATATAGTTCATTAACTAAAAATAAGGACATATTTTTACTAAAATAATATTTCTTGAAAATAGTTCATAAATTTATCAAATTTATACATGTGCGGTGAACATCCAACATAGACATAAGGAAATTATGAACTAAAAATGGAAAGCATGAGTTTTAGGAAATGTTAACTAAAAATGAATCCCCATTTCGAGTCCATGAATTTCAACTCAAAATTAGGAAAACATACTAAAATCAAGGAAAAATTAACTATTTTCGGACTATGTTGTACTCCGAAAAACGCATTATTTCGTATGTCCTATTTCATTCCGCAATTTTTATTTTTGCGGAAATCTTTACTTGCAGAAACTTAAATTTATGGCGAAACATTAAAAATGCTACGCCTGGGACGAGAGTCGAACCGACAACCTTATGATTGTGAGTCAGACACCTATATATCGAGCTACGAAACTCTTTTGGAATTTATATGAAAATGTCATTCATAATAAAATTTCTTCGTCGCCTATAAATATAGTATAAGGCAACTCTATTTATCATTCAATGATGGCAAACCTTTTATCAAATTCAAGTATACATAAAAATACATTGTTTCGAAAATTGGGGGGACATTTATTTGTATATAAAAACAAATTTTTCATAAAAATGTGTGGCTCACAAAACGGAAGGTTCTGGGATCGAAACACATTCGGAGCGGTGGTAAAATTTTATACATACGGTGGTAAAATTTTATACATACAAGTATAATATTGAACATTTCGTGTGTAATAATCAATTTCAATTCCTAAAACAAAGAAGAAGAGATTAATCCAAAGACTGAGAAAGTGGTAAGAGATTCCAACATATAAATGGAGGAGGTGATCAAAAATCGCAAAAAAAAAATGTCAAGGACTAAAAAAGTCCAAGAAAAATTTTAATTTTTCTTTTTGCATAAATTTAATTAAATTTTCCTAAATTTGATTACAAATTTACTTGCAATAAGGACAAAAATATGCTGAATTTGCATAATTTCAAGTCAGAATGTGGTAGTATTTAGTTCATTTTCCCTATTTTAATTTCAATAGTTACTTAAAGGAAGAACGAGTTAACTAGAATTAAGTTGAAAATATTTCATAATTTTGAGGGAATGTATGAACTTGATATAAGGAAAACTAGCTTTAGCGCCATACGAAGTTCAATATTCCTACAGTTTAGTTAATTTTAACTTGCTCCAGGGTTCACTTTTTTTGAGTGTATATTCACTGAAAATTGAGGGCAGAAGTAGAGGTAATAGTTCAGAGAATTTTTTTTCTTCAACGTTTTCGTCGTATTTTTAACCAACACCACACTAGGCTAGGGACGATCGCTATTAAAAATGTGGTATATCGGTCCATGTTTGGTATAGCCTTAATTTAAAGTCCCCTTTGATGTCAGTTCTTGACGATATAGAAACGCATTTTTTAATTGGTTTGGCAAAAATTTAAGAATTTTTGCTTGATATTGGACCTAATCGTCCATCTAATAACAATGGGGCATATCAGTCCATGTTTTGTTATGTCGTATGTAACCAAGTCTAATCGGATGGTATCTTTATATGGGGGCTATATTAAACAATGGACCGATATGCTCCTTTTTAAGTGGGGATAGTCCCTGGTACAAAATATGACATTTTTAAATTTTCGTAAAGATCGGTTAATATTTGCGACCTACACTTTTATCACAAGATCATATGGACTCAAAAGGCGATTCTATGCCTATTGGTATAATAAACTAAGGGATTATCTCTTCTCTATTTATGCGTTACAACCAAATACACAAAGTTATAATACCAGCACAGTGTGGTATCGGGTATAAATATTTGTAAACAATTATTTGACTTTCCTAAACCAAAATTAAGAATATTATAAAAGCCATACAAACTTTTCCGGTTGAGGAAAGTAGGAAAAATTCCAAAAAGGGGCAAAGAAGGGGATTTCTGAAAAGGGGACAGCAAAAGTGACATGGCTTCAAAAAAGGTCAAAATGCCACTTTAGTCGCACAACGCTGTTGACAGGTAATTTCGATGATATTGTCTACTGTATTATCGACCATAAAGTCTCTACTCCTACAAAGGAGATTATTGCATTGTCAGCCATTTGAACGACATCTTTATCGACAATATTAAGGACCGTGTTACACGAGGCAATTATTGCCAAAGCAATTCTGAAGCCCTTATTGTCGACGAATTTCAACTTTCTATTGGCAACTGAAGTGTCAGTAATAATGATAAAATTAGGAATATTTGCAAAAATTTCCAACATAATTTTGACGATACGTATTGACAAATAGTCGCAAAAATATTGACTTTTATATTAGCGACAATATCCACCCTTTATTTCAAGTATTGTCGACAATCCGCTAACAGCTTTATATGCCATGATTCTAGATTATGTTCTAAAAAATGTTTCTTAAATCCTATCTAGATTCTTTAAGAATACTTCAGGCCTATGTGCATATATCTCATCCTGCTGATCACTCTTGAGACATTAATGCAACACTACACTCAATTGCATAGCCTCGTATACGAGCTGTTATTGTTTTCTTTATATTTGTGATCTGAAGCACGGGCCAATCGTCTAAGTGCCACTTGACTTTGCCACGATTTTGGATTTTGGGATTTTCTTGTCGTCGTCGTTGTTGTAGTTGTTGTTTTTGTTCATTTGGAAGTTAAGCATTAAGCCATATTATGAATACGGGCTATTACATGATGTTATGTTTCGTTAGATTGTGCACTTTTCAAAACAATAAAAACAAAATACAGCCGTCCACTCGACGTACTTCGATTAAGTTTGGGGAAGTTTAAAGATTTTCCACCAACACCAACAAAAAAACAGCAACAACAACAACGACGACGACATCTAAGGAGATCTGCTTAGTAATGTTGCATGTTGTTGCTGCTGCTGCTGTGGCAGTTACTGTCATTTAGTGCATCGTTTTTGTGGGGCCTTTCCTCCCCAGAAACCACCAACAACAGAAATACAGTACATTTCCAATAAGCAACGGGCCAGCGGCCACCACAACCACAACAACATTGGAGGAGCACATTTTTTATGGCATTCATAATTTAAAGTCCAATTTTTTTCTATCTCTTCATATACTAGATCTCTATTTGCAGCAGAAACCAAAAGAAAACTTAACAACCCAAAAAAAAACCAATTTTATAGAGAGAAAAAAGTCTGAATTTCCAAACAATTGTATTGTAAGAGACAACACTTGTTAAATGTGCATTCAAGCGTGCATAATTACCATGTTTGTCTTATGGAGATTTTTAACGAAAAAGGCAGACTACAACTACAACACATAAAAACTGGACAAAAATTCAAATTGAACAACTGTCTGAAATTGTTCGAAATCGTTTTTAAGTGCTACACAAAAAGGTTGTTATAGTTCAATTTCAAAAAAAAAAACAGTTTCTTTTTTCTACCTTCTAAGTGAAACGCCACCACACACAAGTGGAACTCCTAAAACGCAAATGACCACACAGTCATGTAAGCGGGTGTTTATGGTATTTTCAATAATTCCACGTTGGGCGCCATTTGTTGCAGAAGTTGAAATACGGCATCTAAATAAAGGCGGAACTTCTAAAACGTGGGTAATTACGTAGACATAGAAATTTATTGTACTTTCAATCATTCCACGTTGGGAGCCATTTTTATAAAAGTAGGACAATTTCAACTAAATAAAGTGAAACTTTTAAAACACGATTGTCATTTAAGTGCTAAAATGCTATTTTATGAATTCCTCCACGTTGGTCGCCATTATATTCAAATTTGAAAAAACTCCAACTATATAAAGATGGGAATTCTAAAAAGCTATAAACTACAAACAATTGGGAGTATACTATGTTTTGGACCACCACACTTTGTGCGTCATTGTAATAAATGGTTGGAAATCTTATTTCTTATGCACCGTACTCACAGAGTGTTATCTGTTACTACCTTTTGTCTTTTGTGCAAACCATTCAAATTAAATGTAGGTACTTTCCCCTGCAAATCACTATCTAATTTAGTTCAATTCCAATAACTTCATGCATGCTGCGCTGCAGGAAATCATTAGAGTTTGAATCATGTGGGGGGTAATTTAGATATCTGTTTTTTTTTTTTTCTTAAATAAAACTCTTTAAGTGCTGTTATTTGTCGAACATTTGTTCTATTCCGTTTTGAAATTTAAATTTTATTTTTTTTTTCAATTCTTCCTATTTGTTCATTTTCGTATTTTAACTCATTTATCATTTCTAAGAATCCATGCATGTAGCGTTTTGCAAATTTTCAAGTATTCTTCCCTCAATAGTACCCACGTTCTTTTGTCAAGCTATTAATTGAGTTGATGCTGTATGGTTTATCATATAGCAGTTTGAGAGCTCTTGATGCTTCACATTACTGACCCAATAAGTTAATTTATAAGTATACATATTCATACAAGAGATGCTCACTGATTCCGTGCGCAGTGGTCCATGAAGTTGAGCTGTTCCATGGGAATATGAGAAAATTGATTGAATAAAAAAAATATGTCTACCAAAATATTTGAGAAAATTGTCAATATAGCGGAAAAGTCGTTAACGATGAGCCTTTCGTATAGAAAAGTCAACGAAGATAAGGTTTTTTTTATAGAGAAGTCAACAGCACTGATGTTTTCTTAATCATCAACAATGAGCTTTTCCCAAAGAAAAATCATTGCTGATGACTTTTCTATAAGAAACGATCATCGATGATGTCTTTTCTAAAGGGTCCGCCAAATAACTTTTTTTTTTTAAATGCTATAAAAAAACTACTGGGGCCTAATTACCGCATCCGTTTCGTATCGTAATCTGAATTTTCGATAGCATAAAACGAGAAATTGGGAAATTATTTTTTGCTTATTTTTATATAAATAAGTTATGAATCGCCTTTGGAACGATATGCTGAAATTTCATCAATATCTGCCCATAAATTTTAGAGCTATTAGATCTCACGTAATCGAATTACGATACGAAACGGATGCGGTAATTAGGCCCCTGAAAACGCATTGGATGGTCAGTTGGCTTCAACTCCTGAACCAATTGGACTTTGTATGGCGTCATACCAAGGTCTTTATGCACAATTCGTCTCAATGATGTCTCCGAAATGTTCAATTGTTGAGAACGACGGTGAGTTGATGTTGATGGCTCTTCACGCACACTTTCTGCCACAGCAGCAATATTCTCGGGTGTACGAACTGTTTTTGGCTTTTCACGCTTTGGTTTATCGATGAGGATGCCAGTTTCTTTCACTCTTTTCACAAGATAACGAACATACGGAGCTGACGGTGCTTCTCTTCTTCCAAAATCCGTACGCAATTTTCGCACACATTCTGCAACATTACCATGATTTTCAAAGTAATGTCGCAATATTTCCCAGCGTTGTTCAAGCGTTCAGCGGAAGGATAAAACTAATTATCTGTCAAATCAGACATGAGCTAAGTGTTACCATTCACGAAATAAGCACTAGTTGAAAAAAAACGTTAGATGGCGGACCCTTTATAAGAAACGATCATCGTTGATGACTTTTCTATTAGAAAAGGTCATCGTTGATGACTTTTCTATTAGAAAAGGTCATCGTTGATGACTTTTCTATTAGAAAAGGGCATTGTTGATGACTTTTCTATTAGAAAAGGTCATCGTTGATGACTTTTCTATTAGAAAAGGTCATTGTTGATGACTTTTCTATTAGAAAAGGCCATTGTTGATGACTTTTCTATTAGAAAAGGATATTGTTTATGACTTTTTCTATTAGAAAAGGTCATTGTTGATGACTTTTCCATTAGTAAAGTTCATCGTTTATGACTTTTCCATTAGAATAGATCATCGGATGACTTTTCTATTAGAAAAAGTCATCGTTGATGACTTTTCTATTAGAAAAGGTCATCGTTGATGACTTTTCTATTAGAAAAGGTCATCGCTGATGACTTTTCTATAAGAAACGATTATCTTTTCTATTAGAAAAGGTCATCGTTCATGACCTTTCTTTTAGAAAAGGTCATCGTTCATGACCTTTATTTTAGAAAAGGTCATCGATGATGGCTTTCCTATTAGAAAAGGTCATCGTTGATGACTTTTCTATTAGAAAAGGTTATCGTTGATGACTTTTCTATTAGACAAGGTTATCGTTGATGACTTTTCTATTAGAAAATGACATCATTGATAACTTTTCTATTAGAAAAGTTCATCGTTGACGACATTTCTATTAGAAAAGTTCATCGTTGATGACTTTTCTATTAGAAAAGTTCATCGTTGATGACTTTTCTATTAGAAAAGTTCATCGTTGATGACTTTTCTATTAGAAAAGTTCATCGTTGATGACTTTTCAATTAGAAAAGGTCATCGTTGATGGCTTTTCCATTAGAAAAGCTCATCGTTGATGACTTTTCAATTAGAAAAGGTCATCGCTGATGACTTTTCTATTAGAAAAGGTCATCGTTGATGGCTTTTCAATTAGAAAAGGTCATCGCTGATGGCTTTTCTATAAGAAACGAATATCGTTGATGACTTTTCTATTAGAAAAGTTCATCGTTGATGACTTTTCTATTAGAAAAGTTTATCGTTGATGACTTTTCTATTAGAAAAGTTCATCGTTGATGACTTTCTATTAAAAATCTCATCGTTGATGACGTTTCTTTTAAGAAAAGTCATCGCTGATGACTTTTCTATTAGAAAAGGTCATCGTTGATAACTTTTTTATTAGAAAATGTCACCGTTGATGACTTTTTTATTAGAAAATGTCACCGTTGATGACTTTTCTATTAGAAAATGTCATCGTTGAAGACTTTTCTATTAGAAAATGTCATCGTTGATGACTTTTCTATTAGAAAATGTCATCGTTGATGACTTTTCTATTAGAAAAGGTCATTGTTGATGACTTTTCTATTAGAAAAGGTCATCGTTGATGACTTTTCTATTAGAAAAGGTCATCGTTGATGACTTTTCTATTAGAAAAGGCCATTGTTGATGACTTTTCTATTAGAAAAGGATATTGTTTATGACTTTTTCTATTAGAAAAGGTCATTGTTGATGACTTTTCCATTAGTAAAGTTCATCGTTTATGACTTTTCCATTAGAATAGATCATCGGATGACTTTTCTATTAGAAAAAGTCATCGTTGATGACTTTTCTATTAGAAAAGGTCATCGTTGATGACTTTTCTATTAGAAAAGGTCATCGCTGATGACTTTTCTATAAGAAACGATTATCTTTTCTATTAGAAAAGGTCATCGTTCATGACCTTTCTTTTAGAAAAGGTCATCGTTCATGACCTTTATTTTAGAAAAGGTCATCGATGATGGCTTTCCTATTGTCATCGTTGATGACTTTTCTATTAGAAAAGGTTATCGTTGATGACTTTTCTATTAGACAAGGTTATCGTTGATGACTTTTCTATTAGAAAATGACATCATTGATAACTTTTCTATTAGAAAAGTTCATCGTTGACGACATTTCTATTAGAAAAGTTCATCGTTGATGACTTTTCTATTAGAAAAGTTCATCGTTGATGACTTTTCTATTAGAAAAGTTCATCGTTGATGACTTTTCTATTAGAAAAGTTCATCGTTGATGACTTTTCAATTAGAAAAGGTCATCGTTAATGGCTTTTCCATTAGAAAAGCTCATCGTTGATGACTTTTCAATTAGAAAAGGTCATCGCTGATGGCTTTTCTATAAGAAACGAATATAGTTGATGACTTTTCTATTAGAAAAGTTCATCGTTGATGACTTTTCTATTAGAAAAGTTTATCGTTGATGGCTTTTCAATTAGAAAAGGTCATCGCTGATGGCTTTTCTATAAGAAACGAATATCGTTGATGACTTTTCTATTAGAAAAGTTCATCGTTGATGACTTTCTATTAAAAATCTCATCGTTGATGACGTTTCTTTTAAGAAAAGTCATCGCTGATGACTTTTCTATTAGAAAAGGTCATCGTTGATAACTTTTTTATTAGAAAATGTCACCGTTGATGACTTTTTTATTAGAAAATGTCACCGTTGATGACTTTTCTATTAGAAAATGTCATCGTTGAAGACTTTTCTATTCGAAAATGTCATCGTTGATGACTTTTCTATTAGAAAATGTCATCGTTGATGACGTTTCTATTAGAAAATGTCATCGTTGATGACTTTTCTATTAGAAAATGTCATCGTTGATGACTTTTCTATTAGAAAATGTCATCGTTGATGACTTTTCTATTAGAAAATGTCATCGTTGATGGCTTTTCTATTAGAAAATGTCATCGTAGGTGGCTCTTCTATTAGAAAATGTCATCGTTGATGGCTTTTCTATTAGAAAATGTCATCGTTGATGACTTTTCTATTAAAAAAAGGTAAGATTGATGAGCTTTCTATTAGAAAAGGTCATCGCTGATGAGCTTTCTGTTAGAAAAGGTCATCGTTGATGACTTTTCTATTAAAAAAGGTAAGATTTGAATAATTTTCTATTAGCAAAGGTCATCGTAAATGACTTTTCTATTAGAAAATATCATCTTTGATGACTTTTCTATTAGAAAAGGTCATCGTTGATGATTTTTCCATAAGAAAAGGACATCGTTGATGACTTTTCTATTAAAAAAAGGTAAGATTGATGAGCTTTCTATTAGAAAAGGTCATCGCTGATGGCTTTTCTATAAGAAACGAATATCGTTGATGACTTTTCTATTAGAAAAGGTCATCGTTGATGACTTTTCAATTGGAAAATGTCATCGTAGATGACTTTTCTTTTAGAAAAGGTCTTAAGAAATGGTTTCTTTAGAAAAGGTCATCGTTGATGACTTTTCTATTAGAAAAGTTTATCATTGATGACTTCTATTAGAAAAGTTCATCGTTGATGACTTTTCTATTAAAAAAAGGTAAGATTGATGAGCTTTCTATTAGTAAAGGTCATCGCTGATGAGCTTTCTGTTAGAAAATGTCATCGTTTATGACTTTTCTATTAAAAAAGGTAAGATTTGATGAATTTTCTATTAGCAAATGTCTTCGTAAATGACTTTTCTATTAGAAAAGGTCATCGTTGATGATTTTTCTAAAAGAAAAGGACATCGTTGATGACTTTTCTATTAGAAAAGGTTATCGTTGATGAATTTTTGATCAGAAAAGTTCATCGTTGATGACTTTTCAATTGGAAAATGTCATCGTAGATGACTTTTCTTTTAGAAAAGGTCTTTAGAAATGGTTTCTTATGAAAAGGTCATCGTTGATGACTTTTCTATTAGAACCTATATCACGGTGACCTTTTCTAATAGAAAAGTCTTCAACGATGATGTTTTCATAGAGAAAAGTCATTAACGATGATTTTTTCTAATAGAATAGTCATCAACGATGATGTTTTCTAATAGAAAATTGAATTGAGGTGTTTATTACTGACAATATTCGTTTTTGGTATATATTTGATTTAAGACAAAATATTTTTATTTAGTTAAACCGCAAAGCTAAATTACAAACACTGAACCCTACACGCACGCGCTCACAAACTTGAAAATCTTTAAACTTATACCCCACGATTAACTGTTGTTTGTCTTAACCCCATAATTCATGACGTCTGCTTGAACTTCACCATGACCGAATTCGTTAAACTTCCGCCTTTTAAGATTCAACGAACATTTGCTTTTGCAAAACTCACAATTAAAATGAGTTCTTCATCCTCAATCATTCCGTTGGAGGGGTGGGGGATACCAAGAAGAGGTCTGTATTTTCCATCATGACTTATGACGGCTCATAAAATATTCATCATCCTATAATCATGACTTTTATGAACTGCTAACGCATGTCAGCACTATAAACTCTCCTCTATATGTACACAATACGATAGTTAACATTCGTTAGAAGCCTTTAAGCGATATTATTTTACACTCAATAAGAAATCTAACGCCTCCGAATAAATATCGAGCAATTACCAACAAACATAGGGAATAGATTGGATCAAGAAATCATTGTCAAACATCGAGGGAGATATGTGATGATCACCACCAACCACGTTGTGCAAATATAAACAGCAAATTTGCGTGGTGAAAACAGCAAATCTGGAGGAATAAAAAACTTTCTTTATACAAGACACTGCTCCCCCGAAACGCAATAAATTAAATTCATTCACTATTTCTGCTGTTTTTCGGAGCTGTAATTCTCTTTTGAAATTGTGCTAAATACATTCAAGAAAATCTGAAGATTTATTTGTGCAAAATCCAAAAAAAAGCTGAATTAACACCGCCAAACGCACCCACTCATTCACTCACTGGTTGACTTCGCTTCAGGATGGCTGGCCGGGGTGGATAGTTAACGGCTCTGACAGTGTCTGGTTGGTTTTTTGTTGGCTCAAAGCCCAGAGATACAACGCGGACGATAAAGCCACCAAATGCATCAAATGATATTCCACTGTGTCTCATGTCTCATGGAGCGGTTTGTTGCCATCAAAAGAGAAAAGAATAATTAGAAATGTTTAGTCAGCATTTAAAGTACCCAACTACTACTATATATCGCCTCTTATGTTCGTATATAACTATGCCGCCACCGCCATACATTATGAGCAGTGTCCTCCTCCACAGAGACCACGATGATTCGTTCCGTTGCATGGAAGATTGGGGAAGCAGTGCCTATCTTATGTGTGGAGCAACATACAACGAACAAAAACTAAGGAACAACGCAGAACTCCAGCGAGAAATGTTAACATGCCATACATATGTTAAATGCAACCTTAATTTTTTGCTCAATTCCTGGGGAAGTGTAGTGGGGGAGAAATCAAGAGGGGGGGCAAAAATGGCAAAATTACAAAAAGGTGTTTACAAGGCTTGTTAATGTTGTGTTTTCTATTCGCGAAATACATAATTTCACCGTTATGTTGTACGTCTACATGAGCAACAATTCTTAACAACTTTTGTTTCCGAAAAAGAACATTGAAGACTGCTTTTATAAGCTTAAAACATCAGATGATTTTTTTGTAAGAACTAACAATGAATCGATGGCCAGTAATTGATTCTATTTGAAGGCACTATCAGTAAATTTTTTATTAAAACAGAATATACATCAACGATGAGCTTTTCGTATAGAAAAGTCTTCAACGATGAGCTTTTCGTATAGAAAAGTCATCAACGATGACCATTTCGTATAGAAAAGTCACCAACGATGAGCTTTTCGTATAGAAAAGTCATCGACGATGAGCTTTTCGTATAGAAAAGTCATCAACGATGAGCTTTTCGTATAGAAAAGTCATCAACGATGAGCTTTTCGTATAGAAAAGTCACCAACGATGAGCTTTTCGTATAGAAAAGTCACCAACGATGAGCTTTTCGTATAGAAAAGTCATCAACGATGAGCTTTTCGTATAGAAAAGTCATCAACGATGAGCTTTTCGTATAGAAAAGTCATCAACGATGTGCTTTTCGTATAGAAAAGTCATCAACGATGAGCTTTTCGTATAGAAAAGTCATCAACGATGAGCTTTTCGTATAGAAAAGTCATCAACGATGACCTTTTCGTATAGAAAGTCATCAAAGATGAGATTTGTCGTCATGAGCTTTTCGTATAGAAAGTCAACAAAGATGAGATTTGTCGTCATGAGCTTTTCGTATAGAAAAGTCATCAACGATGAGCTTTTCGTATAGAAAAGTCATCAACGATGAGCTTTTCGTATAGAAAAGTCATCAACGATGAGCTTTTCGTATAGAAAAGTCATCAACGATGAGCTTTTCGTATAGAAAAGTCATCAACGATGAGCTTTTCGTATAGAAAAGTCATCAACGATGAGCTTTTCGTATAGAAAAGTCATCAACGATGAGCTTTTCGTATAGAAAAGTCATCAACGATGAGCTTTTCGTATAGAAAAGTCATCAACGATGAGCTTTTCGTATAGAAAAGTCATCAACGATGAGCTTTTCGTATAGAAAAGTCATCAACGATGCGCTTTTCGTATAGGAAGGTCATCAACGATGAGATTTTCGTATAGAAAGGTCATCAACGATGAGCTTTTCGTATAGAAAAGTCATCAACGATGAGCTTTTCGTATAGAAAAGTCATCAACGATGAGCTTTTCGTATAGAAAGTCATCAAAGATGAGATTTGTCGTCATGAGCTTTTCGTATAGAAAGTCAACAAAGATGAGATTTGTCGTCATGAGCTTTTCGTATAGAAAAGTCATCAACGATGAGCTTTTCGTATAGAAAAGTCATCAACGATGAGCTTTTCGTATAGAAAAGTCATCAACGATGAGCTTTTCGTATAGAAAAGTCATCAACGATGAGCTTTTCGTATAGAAAAGTCATCAACGATGCGCTTTTCGTATAGGAAGGTCATCAACGATGAGATTTTCGTATAGAAAGGTCATCAACGATGAGCTTTTCGTATAGAAAAGTCATCAACGATGAGCTTTTCGTATAGAAAAGTCATCAACGATGAGCTTTTCGAACAGAGAAGTCATCAACCATGAGCTTTTCGAACAGAGAAGTCATCAACGATGAGCTTTTCGTATAGAAAAGTCATCAAAGATGAGATTTGTCGTCATGAGCTTTTCGTATAGAAAGTCAACAAAGATGAGATTTGTCGTCATGAGCTTTTCGTATAGAAAAGTCATCAACGATGAGCTTTTCGTATAGAAAAGTCATCAACGATGAGCTTTTCGTATAGAAAAGTCATCAACGATGAGCTTTTCGTATAGAAAAGTCATCAACGATGAGCTTTTCGTATAGAAAAGTCATCAACGATGAGCTTTTCGTATAGAAAAGTCATCAACGATGAGCTTTTCGTATAGAAAAGTCATCAACGATGAGCTTTTCGTATAGAAAAGTCATCAACGATTAGCTTTTCGTATAGAAAAGTCATCAACGATGAGCTTTTCGTATAGAAAAGTCATCAACGATGAGCTTTTCGTATAGAAAAGTCATCAACGATGAGCTTTTTGTATAGAAAAGACATCAACGATGAGCTTTTCGAACAGAGAAGTCATCAACGATGAGCTTTTCGAACAGAGAAGTCATCAACCATGAGCTTTTCGAACAGAGAAGTCATCAACGATGAGCTTTTCTTATAGAAAAGTCATCAACGATGAGCTTTTCGTATAGAAAAGTCATCAACGATGAGCTTTTCGTACAGAAAGTCATCAACCATGAGCTTTTCTTATAGAAAAGACATGAACGACGAGCTTCTTATAGAAAAATCATCAACGATGAGCTTTTCTTATTGAAAAGTCATCAACGACGATCTTTTCTAGGAAGTCATCAATGGCCATATTATCGTAACACATTGATCGTTGTTACACAATATCGCCTTTGATTTGAGTTATCAAAAGTATTCCGAAAAACGACGCACATGTAATCATTTACTCTAATGTAACCTTGTAAGATTTTTGCCAATTCCGAATAGGACTTTTAAAATACAGCAATTTAAAGATGATCTATTTTTAGTACCTGTTACCTGAAAAAATAACAAATCTTATCCCTAGCACATTGCAGATAATTTTTTGCAATTGCTTAATACCAACTTTCTCGTAATATTTTATGAATACTTAGATAATACGAGTAGTTAGCAATACTAATAAATAATAATGAATATTAATCAAATTTTTCTGGTCGTTGTACAATTTGGGGGGAACTGCTCACTCGGAGCAAGTAAATAACTGACGGATGGACGGACATAGCTGGTGAGTGAATAAGTGAGTGAGTACGTAATCATCATATCGATCATTAAAATTTCAACACTTTTACACCGCCACTATAATTTTAAACATTTCTTCTTTTTGCTGTTGTTGTCGGTGGGGGCTTTTTGTTGTTGTAGTTTATCTGGAAACATTTTTCAACTCAACACTTTGAGAAAGAGGACGAAACGACGGAACCAGTCAACAATACAACTAGACTGGGGTCTAAACAAAAACGAAAAAAACCAAAACCATTGATGGATAAATATGAAACGCCCCTCCAAAGAAATGTAATAAAAATATTAAAATGTTCACATACAAATTACACACGGGATGAAAATCAAAAGGACAGACAGACTGACGGACATTGCGGGCCATGACGTACGGGTACACAAGACATTAACAACAACTCCCGCCTGAACGATATGAATCCATTGACTGAATTATTTGGGGATCTCAAATGTTTGATATGAATACTTTGGACGTGACGTGCCACACATTGCTTTGCTCAAGTATGTGTCCATCATTGGGTTGCTTGCTGCAGCCATTGTTGCTAGTGGTGCTGAAGCTTGAAGCTGTTGCTGCTCCTGCTGCTGTTGCATTCAATGTAACAATTAACCATTATTACAGCCATTAACTGATCGTTCGATTTGAGGCATAAAGTTGGGGCGATGCATTTTCTTCTCTTGATTTGGAAAATTGACCAAAAACAATATTATTTTATTAATGTTATAAACTTCGTTTGTCCGTTTCGTCTGCTGCTTCTGCCTTTACATTTACGATGCAACGACGAAGGCGGCGGTGGCGTATGTTGAAGTGACGGAGGAAAGCATCAACATAGATTTCCTGTATTCAGTCAATATTGTTTATTGTCCGATTGAGTTGAAGTCTGGATGCGTTTTCACTTTCAAATCATATAAATATTATTTTCATTCGAATAAAGCACAAACGGACAAAATTCAAACGAATCGGACAGAAACAACGAATGTAAAACATGCATCATGATAAGAAATGTGGCACAGTGGGACAGTCAATATAAATAATTGAGAAACACAAGTAGTAATCTGGAGAGTACCTGTAAATGTCTAACGTTGACAGCGAAGCAAGAAAATAAAATCCTTGATAACTTTTCTATACAAAGAGATCATCGTTGATGACTTTTCTATAAGAAAAGCTCATCGTTGATGACTTTTCTATAAGAAATGCTCATCGTTGATGACTTTTCTATAAGAAAAGCTCATCGTTGATTACTTCTATAAGAAAAGCTCATCGTTGATGACTTTTCTATAACAAAAGCTCATCGTTGATGACTTTTCTATTAGAAAAGGTCATCGTTGATGACTTTTCTATACGAAAAGCTCATCGTTGTTGAGTTTTCTAAAAAAAACTCAACGTTGATGACTTTTCTATTAGAAAAGGTCATCGTTGATGACTTTTCTATACGAAAAGCTCATCGTTGTTGAGTTTTCTAAAAAAAAACTCAACGTTGATGACTTTTCTATACGAAAAGCTCATCGTTGATGAGTTTTCTAAAAAAAAACTCATCGTTGATGACTTTTCTATAAAAAAATGTCAAGATTTATTAATTTTTTTTTGTATGAAAAGCTCATCGTTGATGACTTTTCTATACGAAAAGCTCATCGTTGATGACTTTTCTATACGAAAAGCTCATCGTTGATGACTTTTCTATACGAAAAGCTCATCGTTGATGACTTTTCTATACGAAAAGCTCATCGTTGATGACTTTTCTATACGAAAAGCTCATCGTTGATGACTTTTCTATACGAAAAGCTCATCGTTGATGACTTTTTGATACGAAAAGCTCATCGTTGATGACTTTTCTATACGAAAAGCTCATCGTTGATGACTTTTCTATACGAAAAGCTCATCGTTGATGACTTTTCTATACGAAAAGCTCATCGTTGATGACTTTTCTATACGAAAAGCTCATCGTTGATGACTTTTCTATACGAAAAGCTCATCGTTGATGACTTTTCTATACGAAAAGCTCATCGTTGATGACTTTTCTATACGAAAAGCTCATCGTTGGTGACTTTTCTGTATGACAAGCTCATCGTTGATTACTTTTCTAAAAAAAACTCATCGTTGATGACTTTTCTATAAGAAAATGTCATCATTTATAACTTTTTTATAAGAGAAGCTCATCGTTGATAACTTTTCTATACGAAAAGCTCATCGTTGATGGTTTTGCTATAACAAAAGTTCATTGTTGATGTGTTTTCTATAAGAATAAATCATCGTTTATGACTTTTATGTATTAAAAGATCATCATTGAATACTTTTCTATAGAAAGAGGTCATCGTTGATGACTTTTCTATACGAATAGTTTTTTTTTTCGAGTAGTTTAACTGTAAGTAAAGCTTAACGTTTTCTGTACGAAAAGCTCATTGGTGATGACTTTTCTATAAGTAAAACTCACTTTTCTGTTGATGCTGTATGTTACTTAATTTTAATTTTAATTAAACTTATTCCCAATTTTATCCACTGTTCTTTTTAATAGAATATAGAAAGTGTTTTCTTCTGACAAATCACTTAATAAATCATGATTTTCTCCCACTGTATGTTGCAGTAAGTACCAGAAATACAATACGCTTCAAAAAAATGCGGCTAAAAGCAATATTAAAATCTAACTGACGAACGCAAATGCTAGTCATGCTCCTCCAAAGAGCAGCCAATCCAGTCAGTCACACAGCAGCTCCACGAAAATGCATTAATATCGTTATTATTAGATTTGCTGTTATTATTACCAATATTTTGTTGGTGGAGTTTGGCTCAATACCATTGCTGATGGGGGCCCACAGAATGAATGGAGTCTTTATTGTACAATAAACAAAGTTCACCCTCACGTTTCGACCAAATCCATCCATCCCAAAAAAGTAAAACCCAAACTGACCATAGATGTCTAATGTTTCTGCTGTATTTGTGCTTGTTGTTGTTGTTTGATGTGATGCTGATCATTATGCATTTAACCAAGCACTTACCACAATGTCTGTCCGTCCGTCCGTCTCTCTGTCTGTCCGTCCGAGCCACAATTGGGCTTTCATGGGTGGACTTGTACAATTATGAAGAAGGTGAAGTGAAAAGATCGGGCTAATCCGTTAAATTTTCAGTGAAAGAAGTAGCCAACATCGCGGTGTGGTGGTGGTGCTGGCGGCGGTGTCCAGGGCCAGGAAAGCAAAAGTAATGTTATACAAAAAATAGCGATCTCATTACATATGTTTTTCTTTGGGATTACACAATCCCAATGCAGCAGTTGGTTTCCTCCAGAGCTGCTGCTGATGTATGTAAGCAACACCATCAAACTTTGTAGTTGTTTTCATCCCGTTTCGAATACAATCGTTGTAATTTTTTCTAAAATAATGACGAGCTGAAAAAAAACTTAGTTTCACTTTCTATAATGATCTTCTGGTCTACGTCAGAAGTAAGAAAAAAACTGAAAGAGAAATTAAGGAATTTATTGTTATTTTTCAGTTTGATAAATTGAATCATTAGATGTACATAGATCAGAAAGACACTCAACTTGCATTAGGGTGTACTGAAAGCATTTTGATCAATGCGTATTGAGGAGTTGTTTACGGAATGTGTGTTTGTATATTTCCTAAGGCACTATTGAAATCAAAAGTTTTGTTAGATTTAAAGATAACTGCAATAAAAAGTAATTATATTTGTTGGTGAATGAATGATTTAGAAATACATATCTAAAAATCCAAATACCACAAGTAATTAGCCGAAAAATAAACTTCAGTCGATGGGAAATTTGATAATGAAGGCCAAGAGTAATTGTATTTTTTACAGTTTAAAACAAATCGTTTTTCTTATTGTAAAACAGAATAACTAAAATCTACAGCCTAATTTCCTTTTGTCATTACATTTACGAACATTACGGTAATTGAACATTACATGTAAAAGAAACTTTATAAACGTTTTGCCTTTAAAATTTTAAAATGTGGTAATGATATAGTTACATAATTCTCAGAAATGGATAGATGTACAGACTTGAATGCGTCCGAGGCACTGCTCATTATTTTGACTCTGAAAAAATCTAGTGATTTGGGCAATGCCACAACAGAGGTCACGATTGGTGGTCTATGACGTTTTCTACACGAAAAGATCATTTTTGATGACTTTTCTAAACAAAATCATCATCGTTGATGACTTTTCTAAACAAACACATCATCGTTGATGACTTTGCTGTAAGAAAAGATTTTTCTCTAAGAAAAGATTTTTCTCTAAGAAAAGATTTTTCTCTAAGAAAAGATTTTTCTCTAAGAAAAGATTATCGTTGATGACTTTTCTCTAAGGAATGATCATCGTTGATGACTTTACTCGAAGAAAAGATCATCGTTGATGACTTTACTCGAAGAAAAGATCATCGTTGATGACTTTACTCGAAGAAAAGATCATCGTTGATGACTTTACTCGAAGAAAAGATCATCGTTAATAAGTTTTCTTTAAGAAAAGGTCATCGTTGATGACTTTTCTTTAAGAAAAGGTCATCGTTGATTACTTTTCTTTAAGAAAACTTATTAACGATGATCTTTTCTTCGAGTAAAGTCATCAACGATGATCTTTTCTTCGAGTAAAGTCATCAACGAAAAGGTCATCGTTGATGACTTTTCTTTGAGAAAAGGTCATCGTTGCTGACTTTTCTTTGAGAAAAAGTCACTGTTCGTGGCTTTTCTCTAAGAAAAGATCATCGTTGATGTCTCTCTACGAAAAGATCATCGTTGATGACTTTTGTATACGAAAAGCTCATCATTGATGACTTTTCTATACAAAAACATCATCGTTGATGACTTCTCTCCAAGAAAAGATCATCGTTGATGACGTTTCTCTAAGAAAACTCTAAGAAAAGCTCATCGTTGATGACTTTTCTATACGAAAAGCTCATCGCTGATGTCTTTTCTGTACAAAAAGCTCATCGTTGATCACTTTTCTATACGAAAAGCTCATCGTTGATCACTTTTCTATACGAAAAGCTCATCGTTGATGACTTTTCTATACTAAAAGCTCATCGTTGATGACTTTTCTATACTAAAAGCTCATCGTTGATATCTTTTCTATACGAAAAAATCATTGTTTTGAATTTTTTCTTTGAGAAAAGATCCTGGTTCGTGGTTTTTTAATATGCAATGATCATCTTTCATTGTGTATAACTTTCCTATACGAAAAAATCATCGTTGGTGGCAGTGCTCCAAATAATTTAAATCAAAAATGTTCTCGTTATTTAAAAAATTAATAAAAACATCAATGTTTTTCCTCATTCTTAATTTGTTTTATTTTTCTTCTTTCAGGTAAGTCTTTTAAATTCTATGATTATATGGTGTACACACAGGTAAGAGTTAACAAAAAGTTGTTATATTTCATGATAATATCCTCATAGGGTCAATGACCACTAAGCCGTCATTAAGGGCATAGATTCTATCAATTTACCATAACGCCTCTAGCCAGTGCTTAAGATATTTCTGAAACTACAAATTAAACACAAAATCCGCCTATCCCATAAACTCCGAAAACGGCCATATCCCAAACACAATAAAATCAATAAATCTGCTTAGAAATTAGGGAAATTTCGGTATTGGTCGGTCATATGTTGAAGGCTACTGCATAAATTTCCTTGAGTCATCCCATTCAGCATCACTGTACGCCGGCGCACAACCTATTTCCCCTCAGTCAATTATAACAACCTGGCATCGATTGCTAAACTCACACACACACAAAAGCTCGCGCGGATATTGAGAGGCTATTTTGGTCTACTTCAGCTGTTTTGACCTACAAAAAAAAACTCTATTTCATCGTTTATCTGATAAATTATATTACGAGTAACTATGTATAGTTTAGTTTGTTGCGTTGCAAACTCTCCCCGCATTGAACAGACTAAATAATGCCTCGTACCTGGTCGGGCTGCCTGCCTGACCGCCCGTCTGTCTGGGGCAATCGCAGCTTTGTTGTGACTAAAAATCTGTACTTTTTCTGTTCTTCAATTTATTTATATATTTTTTTCGTTGCTGATATTTTCCATTTGATAGGTACGAGTAGAAATTGAAAAAAAACTAGGTAATAGAAAATAATGATAAAGATGAGAGTATGAAGATGAAGATCCAATCAATAGACATAATTCAATTTCAAACAATATTACGAGTATTTCTAGGTTTATGTTTTTTCTGATCTGAATTTAATGATTTCGATGTTGAAATAAATTAGCAAACGAATCGAAAATTTAATAAAAGAGAATGTTAAAATTTAAAAACAAAGTGGTTAATTGAAAAGTGTACAAAGAAAGCAGTATTTAGAAGTAGAACACGAGATGCTGCGGTGAAAATCAATCAATCAATTTAAATAGAAACTATTTTGTTTTAGCAGACATTTAGATGAGACAATAGATTGGATTGGAGAAAGAGTGCAGTCATTTGAATCAAAAATTTGTTTTAAAATTCTACTTAGGTTGAGGAAATCTATAGCATAAACACTGAGGAATGGATTGTAATATATACTCCTGATCGAATACATGTTACAAAGCGAAGATACATGGCGAAATATATCCGATTAGTGAGAAACACAATCCTAGAGCTACATAGGTTAGACAATATACGGATAAACGCAGAAATCAATATGATTTAGAGTGCAGTAGATAGCCTAATGGCTAACCATCCTTCACGAAGTAATACGTCACAGCAGTGCCTTGAAGGAGTGGTGGTCGAAGAGTGGGGTCTGGTCGACAGATCGAAGTGTTGTAAAAAATGCGGCGAAGAAGGGCACTACGCCAAAGACTGTCCCAACGACCCACTTTACATTCTTAGCAAACAGATGAGTCGACGGATGCAAAACATATAGCTGGTAGCAGAAAATGTCACCAATTTAAGAAGGCACTGTCCACAAAGAATGGCAAATGAGAGTCATCCAGACCAACCTAAACCATTGTGAGGCCGCACAAGATCTTCTTGCGCATTTCTACAGATGTTACTGTCCTCCTAGTCTAACACACTCCGATTTCCATTCCATTCTGGATGAATTTGCAGTCAATGCCAAGAACAGGAGGCCCATCCTCATCGGTGGAGACTTTTAACGCTTGGACAACACAGTGGAGTAGTAGATACACCAATGCTAGAGTACGTAGCATCCTGGAATCGTTTGCCCAACTTGAGGTGGAACCGCTAAACGACGACAAAAAAGGACGTTCAATGGAGGGCGAAAAGAGTCTATCATTGACATAACGTTCGCTAGTCCTTCGTTAACACTAGTCACTACTAGAAATAGGAATACGAATAGGAATTAGGAATTAGGAATTAAGAATTAGGAACAGGAACAGGAACAAGAATAGCAATAAGAATAGGAATATGAATAGGAATAGGAAAAGGAAAAGCAAAAGGAAAAGGAATAGGAATAGAAATAGGAATAGGAATAGGAATAGGAATAGGAATAGGAATAGGAATAGGAATAGGAATAGGAATAGGAATAGGAATAGGAATAGGAATAGGAATAGGAATAGGAATAGGAATAGGAATAGGAATAGGAATAGGAATAGGAATAGGAATAGGAATAGGAATAGGAATAGGAATAGGAATAGGAATAGGAATAGGAATAGGAATAGGAATAGGAATAGGAATAGGAATAGGAATAGGAATAGGAATAGGAATAGGAATAGGAATAGGAATAGGAATAGGAATAGGAATAGGAATAGGAATAGGAATAGGAATAGGAATAGGAATAGGAATAGGAATAGGAATAGGAATAGGAATACGAATACGAATAGGAATAGGAATACGAATGGGAATAGGGAATATTGAAAGGAATACGAACACGAACACGAATACGAATACGAATACGAATACGAATACGAATACGAATACGAATACGAATACGAATACGAATACGAATACGAATACGAAAAGTGGCGTGGCAATAACGGCAACTTTTCTCTACACTCTAGGTAAAAGCATTATACTGTACGAAATTTCAAGTATTTGTATGCACTGGTATTAAAGTTAAAAGCTGTTAACTTTTGGTACAAAAAGGTCCTTTTGTGTGGGAGGTACCAAAAGGGGCATGCCAATAACGCCCATTTTTCTCTGGACTCTAGATATTAAAAAAGCTGTACAAAATTTCAAGCATTTGTATGCACTGATATTAAAGTTGTTAGCTGGTAACTTTTGGTAAAAAATGGCCCATTTGTGTGGGAGGTACCAAAAGGGGCGTGCCAATAACGCCCATTTTTCTCTGGACTCTAGGTACTATAAAAGCATTACACTGTACAAAATTTGAAGTATTTTTATGAACTGATATTAAAGCCATAAGCAGTTAACTTTTGGTGCAAAATGGTCCATTTGTGTGGAAGGTACCAAACAGGGAGCGTCCACTTCGCCCATTTTTCTGACGTGTTAGCGACTAACAAACTTATACTATGTGTGAAATTTCAGAAGATTCGAGTAAGTAGTATAGAAGGTATTAAAGAATCAATATTTAACTACAAGTTAACCCTTTGTGGGGGAGGTACTAGAAGGAGGGGACCAATATGGCCCATCTTCGAACTTAGCCGGAGATAGAGAAAAATATTACCGCATACCAAATTTGAAGTCAATCGGTTATTCCTTTCGAGAGTTATCGTGCGCACCAGCCAGCAGACAGACGGACGGACGGACAGACGGACATTGCTCAAATGACCCAAAACGGATTTCCGCCGTACATACTTAGGGTCTTAGATCACTCCTTCGATGTGTCACACTTTTGGCTCATAGCAAATGATATATACCCTCCTCTCTAAGGTGAGGGGATAATTAGTAATAAAGAAATCACATCCGAAGCTTATGTTTACCAAGTTAACTCAATCCACTGTTTTTTTTTTTGACGATCATTTACATGTGAATTCATTAAAAATTGTGTGTGAATGAATGTGTGATGCAGTCGGTCGTCTAAACAATTTCAATTGTGTACAATATTTGCCAAAAATGGCAATAATTTTTATGTGTGTTTAAATACCGAAAGTTAAGTGGATTTAACAACTGTTTTACCACTCCAAAATCGAAAAAATAATATGTAAAAAACCTCCAACGCCAAAATGAAACCCAAAGCTTTAGCAATTGTTTGTTGGTCCTAGACAACTACTACACTTTAAGAAAAGGCCAACAAAGAAGTAAATCGCTTAACGCATAAACACTTTTAGCCAAAAATGGGAATTAAAAACATTTGTTGCCAATGTTTAGTCTGTATTACGTTTTCCATTTGCCATTCATTGTATGACTGTGACTGCATAAAGGAGGAGGAGGCGTTGTTAATGCCCATCGCCTTCTTTCTTCTGCAGATTGCAGATGCGGACAGACAAATGGACCTCGAATGTTTTCGGTATTTCTATTGCTATGCGCGCTTAGCCATAACTTTTCATGCAATGGAATGGACTTGGCTCTTCAAGCCAACCCAAAAATAAAAAAAAACGTTAGCAGCTGTTTTAACATCTTACTACAACAACGGCACCGTCTCCATCTCCGTCTTGCAACGGGGAAATCTTCCCGTTTATGGCCATTGGTTGTTCCCTCTAAGATATTCCGCGTGTGTTGAATGAATAGATTTGTTACAGAAAATAAAATTAAATAATATATTCCGTCGATTTCCTTTTTAACGCATTTTTTCCTTCTGCGAACGAAACGAACAGTTGCGAATTGTTGCCAATATGGTATGGCTACGGCAAAATCAGATACAAACATACAGACAAACATGTGTAGGAGCGCATGCGCCCGCTTCGATAACACCGAAAAGTGTGTTTTATCACACATTTGCTGGAAAAGGAGCAAAAAAACAGAAAGAGAGAGAAGGACGGCTTGAATTATTGTCATTTCCTAGCAACCAAACAAAACGAAAGTTATTTATTCATGTTTACCCAAGAAAAAGAGATGGTCGCCTCTCGGTCCATTGGAAATATTTTTCGAAGATTTTGTGAACAAGATCAAGGTAACCTCTGATTACATCATTTCCTCTAATAAATTGAGTCATACTTTCTCTAAGGAAGTCTGACCTTAATCCAATGAGTCATGAATGCAGTAATTCAGTGTTAAATGGGAGAGAAATAAGTTATTGAAAAAATATGCGATATTTTTTATTGAAAAATTTTTATATACGTTTTTTATTGAAACATTTTCTATGGGTGTTGTTTTTAAACTAATGTCCGTAGTTTTTTTAATATGACAATCTATATTACCGACAAGTAAGAAAGTTCAGTCGGGTAAACCGACTTACGAATCCTCTCACCTTCAGACGCAAAAAAATTTCGTAAATTTATTTAAATAACATTTAATAACTTTAAAGTATGTACTGGTAATAAAGTTATAAGCAGTTAACTTTTGGTGCAAAATGGTCCATTTGTGTGGACCATTATTTCCCCTTTCGGGGCGTGGAAATAATGCTAATATCTTACCGTACTGTAGGTACTGTTAACGCTTACACTGCTTGCGCATTTCAAGCATTTGTATGCACTGGTATTAAAGAGATAAGCAGTACAAATTTATGTACAAAATGGTTCCTTTATGTGGGAGGTACCAAAAGGTGGTGGCGACACTTTGCCCATTTTTCCCAAGGTGATAGCCACGGATAAACTATAACTATTTGAGGAAACTACAGATGATTCGGATATGTAGTCTAAAAGTTATTAGATAATCAATATTTCAATATTTACAATACCAATATGGCCCATCTTCGAACTGAGCCCGAGATGGAGAAATATATTACCGCATACTTAATTTGAAGTCAATCCGTTACTTCTTTCGAGAGTTGTCGTGCGCTCCAGCCAGACAGACAGACGGACGGACAGTGCTCAAATGACTTAAAATGTCCTAAAACGGATTTCCGCCAAACATACATAGGGCGGAGGAGGGTTTATATCATTTGCTTCAGTCCAAAAGTGACCTAAGACTTTATGAATCTTCGTCGGAATGTATGTCCGAGTGTCTGTCCGGCTGGCTGGCTGGGACATACCGTAACCATCGAAAGGAGTATCCGTCAAAATCTAAAAAATTTCATCTAAATTGCCTTTTTGTAAGAAAATTTTATTAAAATTGCATTTTTCTACAAATTTCGTCGAAATTGCATTTTTCTATAAAATTTCTTCTAAATTGCATTTTTCTAACAATTTTGTTAAAATTTCCACTTCTATAGACTCATAAATTCTTAGAAATTAAAATTTAATTGAAAATGTCATCGGAAAAGCACATTTTTTGAAAATGTCGTAGAAATTGAATTTTCCTAGAAAATTTCCTCAAATTTGCTTTTGTTTTTAGAAAATTTCGTCAAAATAGCATTTTCATGGACAATTAAGTCAAACTTTTTTTTAAATTTCATCTATTTTGCACCATTATAGATAATTTTTAAAAATTACTCTTTTAAAGAAAATTTCAGTGAAATTTCACATCTATCTTTTTCAAATATCGTCGAAATTTCATTTTTCTGCAAAATATTATCGCTGTTGAATTTTTTGGCAAATTTAGTCAGAGTTGCATTTTATTGGAAATTTTCGTAAAAATTTACTTCTTAAATATTTTGTCATAAATGCAATTTTGAAGAATTTTCCTATAAAAATGCAATTGATGAAATTTTCTGTTGAAATAAAATTTCAATGAAAGTAAGTCTTTCCACGATGAAATTCCATACAATACTTAACAAAAATAACAAGACGGCATGACACGGCTCACACGTGATCTGTCAAAAAAAGGCTATTGGAAAAAGTATCTCTACTTGGATCACCCTATATATGTACCTCCGATTTGACATGTAAGCGCTGTAGAAACTGTATTTTATATCAGATCAGTACGAAATCATGCAGAGAGAGTTCTTCTATTAAATGAATGAACACCAAATTCGGGGAAAATCGGTTCGGATTTAGATATATTCGCCATATATATGTTACACTCGATTTGACATGTAAGCGCTGTAGAAACCGTATTTTACACCCGATCTGTTCGAAATTCGGCAGAGAGAGTTTTCTTATAACGTGAATGAACACTACCAAATTCCAAGAAAATCCGTTCAGATTTAGATGTAGCCCCATGTATATGTTTCACCCGATTTTACATGTAAGCGCTGTAGATCCCGTATTTTATATCCGATCAGTACGAAATTCAACAGAGAGAGTTTTCTCATTACGTGAATGAACACTACCAAATTCGGAGAAAATCCGTTCAGATTTAGATATAGCCCCTCATATATATGTTTCATCCGATTTGATATGTAAGCGCTATAGAACCCGTATTTTATATCCGATCCGTACGAAATTCAACAGAGAAAGTTTTCTTATTACATGTATGAACGCTGTCAAATTCAGGGAAAATTGGTTCAGATTTAAATATAGCCGTAGAGCTGCAGAAACCGTGTTTTATATCCGATCAGTACGAAATTCGGCAGAGAGTTTTCTTGTTACATGTTTTCTACATTAGAAAATTTCTTCGAAATTGCATATCTAAAGAAAATGAAAAAACAAATGTCCACGAAATTACATTTTTCTAGAAAATTTTGTCATAATTGAATTTTTATAGAAAATTTATTCAGTTGCGTTTTATTTTTTGGAAAATTTCGTAAAAATTACATTTTTTTTGAAATTTCCGTCAAATTAAATTTTTCTAAAAAAAATCTTCAAAATTTTACTTTTTTTGGAATATTTCTTCTGAAACTTAACTTTTCTAAAAATTTTGCCCAAATTGCATTTTTAAACAAAGTTTCGTCCAAATATCATTTTATAGAAATTCTTACAAATTACAATTTCATAGAAAATGTCAATGAAAAGGCATATATACAGAAAATATCGTCAAAATTGCAATTACTGGTAATTTTCGTCAAAATTTCATTTTTCCAGAAAATTTTGCCCAAATTGCAGTTTGCTAAAATTTTTTCCCGAAAATTTTGCCCAAATTGCATTTTGCTAGAAAATTTCGTCCATATTTAAATTTCTACAGATTTCGTAAAAATTGATTTTTTTCGAAAAAAAAATATTGAAATTGTAATTTTAAGAAAATTTCATTGAAATTTTATTTCTACAGAAACTCGTATTTTCTCCAGAACTGATTCTTTTAAGAAAATTTTTTAAAATTGCAATTTTATACAAAATGTTGTCCTATTTCGTAAAGCTCATTGATCGGATTATGTATCACTGACCGGATTAAATGTGGTTGGTACGATTAAAGGTCAATGACCCCGGATTAATGTTGTTTGACATGATTAAGCGTCGCTGGGCGGATTAAAGGTCAAAAGTCGAATTAAAGTTCATTGACCGTATTAAGAGTAATGGATCATATTAAATGTAATTAGTGAAAGCTAATGACCCGGGATCGTTGACCGGATTAAGGGTAATTGGTTGAATTACAGACCATTGGTCTGATTGGCATTTAGCCAATTTCGACAAAATTTCATAGAAAATGTGTGTTCGGCAATTTTTTTTAAAAAAAGAAATTTTCAAAATGAAATTTTAACAACATTTTTAATAACAAGTACGACAAGTTCAGTCGTGTGAACCGACTTATGAATCCCCTCACCTTGAGTCCCAAAAAATATTCGTAAATATTTTTTTTTGTTTTAATTATTAATTTAAATTGCATTTTATAACTTTAAAGTATGTACTGGTATTAATGTTAAAATCTGTTAACTTTTGGTACAAAATAGTCCTTTTGTGTGGGAGGTACCAAAAGGGGCGTGGCGATAACGCCCTATTTTCTGTGGACTCTAGGTACTATAAAAGCATTACACTGTACAAAATTTCAAGTACTTATAGGCACTGGTATTAAAGTTATAAGCTGTTAACTTTTCTTGTAAAATAGTCCATTTGTGTGGGAGGTACCAAAAGGGGCGTGCCAATAGTGGCCACTTTTCTCAAGACTCTAGGTACTATATATGCATTGGTATTAAATATGTATATGCATTGGTATTAAATTTATAAGCACGTAACTTGTGGTGCAAAATGGTGCATTTGTGTGGGAGGTACCAAAAGGGGAGTGGCCACTTCGCCCATTTTCCTCGTCGTGTTAGCGACTAATAAACTAATACTGTGTGTGAAACTTCAGAAGATTCGAGTAAGTGGTATAGAATGTATTAAAGAATCAATATTTCACTAAAAGTTAACCCTTTGTGGGGGAGGTACTAGAAGGAGTGGACCAACATTGCCCATCTTCGAACTTAGCCGGAGATAGAGAAAAATATTACCGCATAACAAATTTGAAGTCAATCGGTTACTCCTTTCGAGAGTTATTGTGCGCACCAGCTAGCAGACAGACACACAGACAGACAGACGGACGGACGGACATTGCTCAAATGACTCAAAATGGGGTCTTAGGTCACTCCTTCGTTGTGTTACACTTTTGGCTCGTAGCAAATGATATGCCCTCCTCTCTAAGGTGAGGGGATACAAATTCAATTCCGAGGAAAATTTCGAGAAAAATACAGGATTGATGAAATTTTTTATTAAAATTTCTCCACAATTTTCTGGATGATGCAATAGGTCAACATTTTCTATTTTGAAAAAATTTTTTAGAAAAATTCAATTTTATTCAAATTTTTGGGACGAAATGAAACGACAACGCAATTTTGGCGAAATTTTCTAAAAAAAAACATATTTTTTGTAGAAAAATGCAGTTTAGATGATATTGTGTAGAAAAATTCACACATTTTTAATAAAAGTGCAATTTTACTAAAATTTTTGGAAACAAGTGGAATTTAGATGAAATGTTCTAAAAAAATTCAATTTGGACAACATTTTCCATAAAAATTGCGAAATTTTCTAGGAAAATGGACTTTCGCCGACATTTTCTGGAAAATTCAATTAGTTTAAAATTTTCGATTGAAATGCAATTTTGACAAAATTTTCTAGAAAATTACGAAACTTTTAGAAAAATGCTATTTAGATCAAATTTTTGTGGCAAAATGATATTTCACCCACATTTTTAATAAAAAAAAAACAATTTTTGGAAAAAAATTCTGATAGAAAGTAGAAAGTTTTCATATAGAAATTTCCTTCTGCATTTTTTTACCGAAAAATTTTCTTATAAATTGGTAGAATTTTTTGAAAATTTTTTATTTGCATCAGTTCTAACAAGTCAAAAAATAAAATTTATTTTTTATAAAAATTTATTGATAACCAGTAAGGAAAGGCAGAAAGTCGGGCGGGGCCGACTATATAATACCCTACACCTCCCTAACAATGCGATAAGGGTCACTGCGATAAGAATTTGGAATAATTGGTAAATGGGTAGGAACATATTATCTAATTCTGAACCGATAATCGCAAAATTAATAAATATTTGTTCCTAAATTGAGAAACATCTTTCTGGAAAATTTTAATGATCGGAAGTAAAGTACAACTACTATAGCGATTTGATACCAAATCCGGAGGAACATATATATGGAGGTTATGTATAAATCTGAACCGATTTTCCCTGAATACTCATTCACGTAAAAAGACCTCTTTCTGTCGAATTTCGTACTGATCGGACATAAAATACAGTCTCTACAGCGCTTACATGTCATCGGGGGTATCGTATATATGGGGGCTATATCTAAATCTGAACCGATTTCTTCAAAATTTAAAAGTGTTCATTCATATAATAGGAAACCTCTTTCTGAAGAATTTCATACTGATCGGATATAAAATAAAGTTTTTACAGCGCTTACATGTCAAATCGGGGGTAACATATATATGGGGGCTATATCAAATCTGAACCGATTTTCTCCGAATTTGGCAGTATTCCTTCATGTAATAAGAAACCTCTTTCTGCCGAATTTCACACTGATCGGATAAAATACAGTTTCTACAGCGCTTACATGTAAAATCGGATGAAACATATATATGGGGGCTATATCTAAATCTGAACGGATTTTCTCCGAATTTGGTAGTGTTCATTCGCGTGACAAGAAAACTCTCTCTGCCGAATTTCGTACAGATCGGATATAAAATACGGTTTCTATAGCGCTAACATGTCAAATCGGGTGAAACATATATATGGGGACTATATCTAAATCTGAACCGATTTTCCCCGAATTGAGTAGTGTTCATTCATGTAATAAGGGAACTCTCTCTGCCAAATTTCGTACTGATCTGGTATAAAATACAGTTTCTACAGCGCTTACATGTCAAATCGGGGGTAACATATATATGGGGGCTATATCTAAATCTGAACCGATTTTGACCAATTTCAATAGGGATCGTCCTTGGGCCAAAAAAGAGCACTGTGTTAAATTTCATCACATCACATCATTAAAAAAATTGATTCTATGACGATCGGTATAATAAACTATGGTTCTATTTCTTCTCTTTTTGGGCGTTACAAACAAATGCACAAAGTCATAATACCCTGTACCACAGTGTGGTGTAGGGTATAAAAATGTATATTCCCCATTACCTTTAAACTCCATTGAAAGCAATTGTCATTTTCAAAATCATCATTTGATAGGTATATCAATACTTTCCACGTTTCGTTTTAATGTGACTTTATTTCGGTCGTGTTGTTGTTAATTTTATGCTTCATATCTGTGGTGTACGAGTATCTTATATCATAAAAATAATGATGTGGATGATTTCTTTAATCACCAACTTCAATGACACCAACAGCAACTACAAAAAACCCATCGTTAATTAATGTAATGTAATTAAATTCAATTAAGTCAACATATTTGACAGAAATGCAATTTTGACCAAATTGAAACAAACAAACAAACTTTTAGAAAAATGCATGACCAAATTTTTCTGGCAAAATGAAATTTCAACAAAATTTTCAATGGTTTGAAAAAATAATTTGACGTAATTTTTTTTAGAATGTAATTTTGACGAAATTATGTAGAAAAATATAATTTCACCGCCATTTTTAATAAAAGATAAATTTTAAGACAGTTTTGGAAAAAAAATTTAATTTTGGTTAAATATAAATACAATTTCGACGGAATTTTGTAGACAAATACGACTAAATACCTTAGTTAGTTTACTCAACAGAATTTTGTTTGTTGGATATTTTTATACATTTTCCTATATTATATTTTATGTGCCTCTTTCTTTTATAGAAAGTGATAAAAGAAACATTTCATATAGAATTTTTCTATAGCATTTTTTACTGACAACATTTTCTTATAGATTTTTTTTATAGAAATTTTTTGAATCATGGAAATGATTCCAGAAACTAAAATTATTTTTTTTTATGAAAAATATTGATATTCCCATTTCCTTTCAATACCATTGAAAGCAATTGTCATTTTCAAAATCATCATTTGATAGGTATATCAATACTTTCCACGTTTCGTTTTAATGTGAATTTTTTTTCGGTCGTGTTGTTGTTAATTTTGTGCTTCATATCTGTGGTGTACGAGTATCTGATATCTTAAAAATAATGATGTGGATGATTTCTTTAATCACCATCTTCAATGACAACAACAGCAACCAAAAAAAAGCCATCATTAATTAATGTATCTATGATGTTCATGTCGAAAATGGTGTTGAAATTATACTCACGTACCCACTACTGCTGCGCGGCAGTCAGTAGCTTTAGAGAGCATTAACAGCAGCAGCTGCTGCGGTAGTTGGCTGCAGACAAATCCAGCTTTAGGCTTTAGCAATCGATTGTCTCTCACCTAAGAGCGGCACACTTCACATCATGTCGCGTCACGTCACATCAGATCATCATCATCAGCCTCACCACATTATCCATGGTGGAGACGTGGACGGTCGCCGGCTCACTTCAACTTTCACCACCCACAACATTCGCCTAAGTCGCTTCTTTCTTTTTTTTTTTTGGTTTTCTGAAGAGTCTTTGACAAATACTCGTAATTATTGATCGATATAAACAAACGAATAATTGTTGCAACAACAATTATCGTTCGATCGACATCATTAATGTTAAGGAATACAATTTCCTTTGGGGCCTAATGACGATCGTCATTCGTAGTCTCATCTTAGTTCGTCATCAATTAGACATGAGACTGTGATTTCATATCATTTTCTTGTTGCCGGTTTTATCTGTTTTTTTTTTGCAAAATTTATGGAAAGTGGAAATTTATGATATTTTGTTGTGGTTGTGTTTTTTTCTATTATTACTGTCGTTGGTTGCCGTTTCTATTGTGCATCTATTGTATCATATTCTCGACCCATTTTCCTGGAGATGATGATGCCGCAGATGATGCTGCCATTGTTGCTGCCACTTCGAGTAAAAGTTGTTGCTTTAACAACTTTCAGATTCTAAACAAAACAACATGAAAATACTCCTCGGAAGGCTGGCTGGCAGCCAAAACTCGACAAGACCAGGCTTCAACTTTTGGCGCTATTTTCTTGATTTTGTTGTTGTTTTCTTTGTTTCCATTTGAACTATTTCTGATGATCGTTCATATGAATCCTCTGGCTTTGTCGTTTCCTATCTGGTCTGGTCTAATGCAACTTCTATTCCTAGCCATCACAGCAGCTCTCAGCTGATGTTGAACACCATCTGACCAAACCGATCCCAGCCCGGCCCGGCCTGGCCGCCGATCGCTCGCTCGATCGACCGACCGACGGACCACCATAACAAATATGTTTTCCATTTCATAAATTATAAACAATGAATTTTTACGAGGAGAGGCATCTTTGTTGGCCACGGCAGGCAACAAACGGCAGCAAACGTCATCATCAACATCAGCTGAAGAGGAAGACAACAACATAGTAAACAAAACATTAACTCCCCGAGCTTATTTCATACATTGATCATTGTTTGGAAGCAACGTCAGCCGCAGCAGTTCCAGCAGCCATAGGCCTCTTCTGAGCACAGATTCATTTTTCTGGTGGCACACAGTCAGTCATATATTCGTTCGGCGTTTAACAGGAATCAATGAATCCATCTTAAAAATAAGAGGAGGGGTATAATAATTTTTAACAACCAAATTTCTTTGATTTTTTTTTTTAATTTTTTGTGAGAATACTAAACAATTCTCTCAAATGTCCTATGAAAGTTCCTATACAAAAATTTAAGTGAAACTTTCTATAAAATATTTCTTTCTTATCTACCAAAAATTCTGTAAACTTTGTACAGAATTCTCGAAATTTTTCCTAAAAAAATTCTATGCAAACTTTTAAAAACAGTCTATAAATTTTTTTATAAAATTAATTCTATGACATTTTTATAAAAAAGTTTTTTTTTCTTTGAAATTGTCTATACAATTCTAAAAATAGAACAACTAAAAGCGGCGTACAGTTCAGTCATTAGAATCTTATATAACCTCCAAAAAATTAATACACATATACAAACAATGTAAATATTTACTGATATTTCAGTAAAAATGTCTTAAAGACAATTTTCTATAAACAAATTATATGATTTTTTTTGAAAAATAAAATATCTGCGCATTTTCCAATGACAAATTTGTTTGAAATTTCTTTGAATTTGCCTGTGATAGAATTTTCTATGAAAAAGGTCCATGATTTTTTATTGGAAATGGAATTTCTATGAATTTTTCTATTAGAAAGTGGATCAATGTCCATTTTTATAAAAAAAAACGTATAAAAATATTTTATTAATATTTATCAATGACAAATTTTTATAAAATTGTTCTATAATATTTTATAAACTTTTAAGAAAAATTCTATGATGCCAATGACTATGAATTTTCAAACGACAAATATTTATGAATTTTAAAATTAAAAAATTCTAAAATTTTTATACGAAAAAATTCTTGGAATATATTTTTTATAAAAAATTTCTATGAAAAATTTCTAAGAAGGCATGTATATAAATTGCTATAAAATGGACCAATGGACATTTTTCTAAAAAAATCTATAACAAATTTTGGAAAATGTCTATAATCTCTTTTAAAACATTAATGTTCTATAATATTTTCTACGAACTTTTAAAAAAAATCTATATTTTCTATGAAAAATGGCCCTAATATATGAATGTATTTTGCTATAAAGGCATATACATACAAATTTTTATATAATGGACCAATGGACATTTTTATTAAAAGAAAATGTTTAAAAAAATATGGAAAAATTTATATAACCTTTTTTATATATTTTTTTAATAATATTTTATTAATAATCTTGTTTTAATAAAAAATGTTTTTTATTTAGCAATGAAACATTTCTATATATTTTCATGCATTTTTCCAGAATCATTTCTGTATTTTCTATTACAACATTCTATATTATCTATTAAAAATAGCTGTAGCATTTTTTATGAATTTTCATATCGTAATAAGACACGAGAAAGGACTTATCATAATGTTTGAAAATTTTACAGGAGAAGCAAAAAACTAAAAAATTATATCGTTAATAAAACGGGGTTTTCTGGATAATAAATACCTAAACATAAATACATATATGTTTATTCACACAACCGTGATATATAACTTGTTTGTGAAAATTGCGTGAAATAAGAATTTTTAACTAAGAAAAAAGAAATATTTTTTTGTTGTTAGGCCCTTCTGAATTTCGATAACAAATTTGCCATTTTTAGGTCGCTAAAAATTTGTCAGGATGTGAATTTTGATGCATTGTACTGAAATCCATCAAACATTGAATTTCCATTTTTCTTGTTGTTACGACCTTTTTCGTTTCTGATGAATTATCATATATGAAAAAATTCTATGAATTTTCATACATGAAAAATTCTATGAATTTTCATATATGAAAAAATTCTATGGATTTGCACATATGAAAAAATTCGATGAATTTTCATATATGAAAAAATCCTATGAATTTTCATACATGCAAAATTCTATGAATTCTCTTAAATGAAAAAATTCTATGAATTCTCTTATATGAAAAATTCTATGAATTCTCTTATATAATAAAACTAGCTGAGCCCGGTGCGCTTCGCTGCCCATGTCAAAATTAGCGCTGTAGAAACTGTATTTTATATCCGATCAGTACGAAATTCGGCAGAAAGAGGTTTGTTATTACATGAAGGAATACTGCCAAATTCGGAGAAAATCGGTTCAGATTTAGATATAGTCCCCATATATATGTTACCCCCGATTTGAAATTCAAGCGCTGTAGAAACTGCATTTTATATACGATCAGTAAGAAATTTGGCAGAAAGAGGTTTCTTATTACATGAAAGAATACCGCAAAATTCGGAGAAAATCGGTTCAGATTTAAATATAGCCCCCATATATATGTTACCGCCAATTTGACATGTAAGCGCTGTAGAGACTGTGTTTTATATCCGATCAGTAGGAAATTCGACAGAAACAGGTTTCTATTTTACATGAATGAGTATTCAAGGAAAATCGATTCAGATTTATATATAACCTCCATATATATGTTCCTCCAGATTTGCTTAATTTAGCGATTATCGGTTCAAAATACATTTACCAATTATTCCAAATTATTATCGCAATGACCCTTATCGCATTGTTAGGGAGGTGTAGGGTATTATATAGTCGGCCCCGCCCGACTTTCTGCCTTTCCTTACTGGTATTAGTAATAAATTCACTGAATGAAAAAATACCGAATTCAGTGGAAAGTCCAGAAAATAGAAATGTATACTTATAAAAATTCCAAATTCTTGTTTCATTGGTCATGCATCACATTATCATATTGCGATTGTATTGGAATGAGCAGCTGTAATTGTCGCATACCGAGCATTTTTGTTCATGTATTTCCTATATAATACTTGCAAGATATATCAAAATATGGGCTGTGCCACGCCCACTGGTCCTATTCCGCCCATTTGTAAGCCAATCACGTAGACTGCTACCAGATACATGTACGCAAAATTTCAACACTCTCGCTAACAAAATGAGCAAAATTTGGCTTATATGGGCGGTGGCACGCCCATTGGTCAGATCCCGCCAAATTTTTGGACCAATCACGTGGACTGTCACCAGATACATATGTACAACATTACAGCACTCCAGATAAAAAATTGTGCAAGATATATCAATTTCGAAATTTGGCTTATAAGGGCGGGGCCACGCCCATTGGGCCGATCCCGCCCATTTTTGGACCAATCACGCAGACTGCCACCATATACATATACACAAAATTCCAGCACTCTCGCTAACATATTGTGCAAGTTATATCAATTTCAAAATTTGGCTTATATGGGCGGGGCCAAGCCCATTGGTCCGATCCCGCCCATTTTTTGACCAATTACGTAGAATGCCACCAGATACATATACGCAACATTGCAGCACTCCCGCTAGCAAATTGTGCAAGATATCAAAATTTCAAAATTTGGTCAATGTGGACGGGGCCACGCCTATTGGTCCGAACCCGCCCATTTTTGGACCAATCACGTAGATCGCCAACGGATATATATACACAAAATTCCAGGTCACTCGCTAACAAATTGTGCAAGATATCACATTTTTAAAATTTGGCTTATATGGGCGGTGCCACGCCCATTGGTTCGATTCCGCCCGTTTTTGGATCAATCACGTGGACTGCCATCAGATACATATGTACAACATTACAACACTCTAACTAACAAATTGTGCAAGATATATCAATTTCAAAATTTGGCTTATATGGGCGGGGTCACGCCCATTGGTCCGGTCCCGCCCATTTTTAGACCAATCACGTAGACTGCCACCATATACATATACACAAAATTCCAGCACTTTCGCTATCAAATTGTGCAAAATATCTCAATTTCAAAATTTGGCTTATACGGGCGGGGCCACGCCTATTGGTCCGAACCCGCCCATTTTTGGACCAATCATGTAGGTCGCCAACGGATATATATATACAAAATTCCAGGTCTCTCGGTAACAAATGGTGCAAGATATCACATTTTTAAAATTTGGCTTATATGGGCGGTGCCACGCCCATTGATTTTTTATATGAAAAAATTCTTTTATTTTTTATATTAAAAAATTCTGATTTTTTTAGATAAAAAAATTCAATGAATTTTCATATGAAAAATTCTATGAATTTTCATGTGAAAAAATTCGATGAATTTTTATATGAAAAAAAATTCTATGAATTTTCATATGAAAAAATTTGATGAAAAAAAAATTCTATGAATTTTTATATGAAAAAATTTCTTTGAATTTTTATTTGAAAAAAAATTCTATGAATTTTAATACGAAAAAATTCTATGAATTTTTAGATGAAAAAATTCTATGAATTTTTAGGTGAAAAAATTTTATGAATTTTTAGGTGAAAAATTCTATGAATTTTTAGATGAAAAAAATGCTATGAATTTTTAGATGAAAAAAATGCTATGAATTTTTAGATGAAAAAAATTTTATGAATTTTTTTATGAAAAAATTCTATGAATTTTTATATGAAAAAATTCTATGAATTTTTATATGAAAAAATTCTATGAATTTTTATATGAAAAATTCTATGAATTTTTATATGAAGAAATTCTATGAATTTTTATATGGAAAAATTCTCTGAATTTTTATTTGAAAAAAAAAATTCTGAATTTTTATATGAAAAATTCTATGAATTTTTATATGAAAAATTCTATGAATTTTTATATGGAAAAATTCATGAATTTTTATATGAAAAAAATTCTATGAATTTTTATATAAAAAAATTCTGTGAATTTTTATATCAAAAAAAAATTCTATGAATTTTTATATGAAAAAAATTCTATGAATTTTTATATGAAAAAAATTCTGTGAATTTTTTTATTTTTCTATTATATAAAAAAATTCTATGAATTTTCATATAAAAAAATCTTTGAAAGTTTGTACGAATTTTTCTATTAAAAAAATCTACGAAAATATTCAATGCATTTTTATTTGAATAAAGCTATTAATTTTTATTTGGAAAAATGCTATGAATTTTTGATTTGAAAAAATTATATGAATTTTTATTGAAAGAATTCTATGATTTTTTTTCTATTGCTATGTAATTTTCTATAACAAAAATGTTTATGTACATATGTATATCATAACATTTATATGAAAATGAAATATTTCTATGAAAGTATATATAAGAAGTGATAATTGAGAATTTAAAAAATATCTGTAATTTTTTCAGTTTATACTTTCTATACTGAACATTTTGTATAAATTTTTTTATGCAAAATGTCTGTATTATTCTATTAAATATTTCTATGCATTTTTGTATAAAAAAATTCAAAGAATTTATATACAAACTTCTCAACATATTTTTTTTCATCATTTTTTATAAAATTTTCCAAAAAATTATTTATATAATATTTGATATAAACTTTATGAGAAGTTTCCAATAAAAAAATTTTAAAAAAAATCTGCCATAATATTTTTTCGAATAATAAAATGTTCGTGGAAGTGAAAATTTTCATAGAAACATTTCTATGAATTATGTATTCGAAGGATTATAATATATACCTCAGAATTCCTAATTCATATCATATTAAAATTATCGCGAAATAATAAAATTCAATAGTTTTTTTGCTCCTGAAAAATTGTTTTTTTTTTATAAATATTTTCTATTAACATTTTTAATAATTTTCCCATTGTAAAATTTAATAAATTTTCTATGGAAAATTTTTAAGAATTTTCTATTAAAAAACTTGAAAAATTTATAACATTAATATTGAAAATTATAAAAACCATTTCTTTTAAACAATTTAAGAATTATTTCTCTATCGAATATTATTCTTTACAAAAATCCTTTCATTCTCAACCACAATTTCTTCTCCACTACCTCTATTGGCAGACAATCGGTCTGTTATGGATGTGTTATGGAAGGCACAGGAAAGCTGGATGTATTGCCTGGATGGGGGCAATTGGGTCTTTAGAATTTATTGGAAAAGAAAGCGTACAATCTGCGCGTACACTTAAGGCCGGGTTAGGCATACGTAACCGTAATTTATCTTTACCGTTGCCGTAACGTTGCCCGTTTGAGCGATTAGCCAACGTTGAGATAACGAGTCATATGTTCTGACAACAACAACACATAAGTAAACAAAAAACCGCGATTTCTTTTTGTTTAGGTTTATTAAAAATGAAGTTAAAAAGATTGTTTATAAATTTGTGTTTTTTAAATCTGTGCAGAATTTACAATTAAAGTAAATCAAGAAAATATCGTCGGATAAGAAGATTGGGCGGACGTCCTATAAACAATGACTGAGTTAACTACGCCAAAGCAACGGATTAGACCGGCAAAGAGATTAGCAATAACACCACTGTATGTCAAATATTGCTTTATCCTATGATTCCAAGTTGGGAAATATTAACATTCTATTCTTTAAAATTTTAGATATTTGTGTCACGGTTGTTCCATACAATCGATTGCATGGAGCCACAGGCTGGGGAAAACAACAATGCGAAATATTGTTTTAGAATACAGTGAAGTTTTGTGGCGCTTGCTTTCGCCGATTTATTTAAGTGAACAAACTACACAGCAGTACAAACACATTGCCAATGATTTTCAACGAATGTGGGATATGCCGAATTGTGTGGGAATCTGCGATGCTAACTATACATTCATATCAGTTAATGTTGGAAGTTATGACGATGGGGGTATGTCCATTAAACTTCTATTTAATTATAATCTATTTTAATACAAACAATATCCATTGCTTAATTTAAATTAAATACAGCCATATTCCAGTACTCTCCGTTTGGCCAATCAGTACCTGTACCTCCTAGTAAACCATTATCGTCAGCATCCTCTGAAGCCTTTCCTCATTTTTTTATTGGCGGCGTTTCCCCTGAGGAATATCCTTGGTCTAAGTCAACAACTATAGACGAGCTCAGAGACAACATCCAACGCGAAATTGCCGTCGTTCCGGTCGAAATGTCGCTGTTGACGGGCTCGTGGTGGTCATTTGACCGAAATTGAATTTCATTCTTAAAATGTAACATTTGCACTACACCTGGAATAAATTTGAACTCTATATCTTAAATATTCTGTGTTTTATTAATACTTTTACTTATGTCTATTTCCATTGAAGTCCCTCTTCAGCCAAATCCAATCCAATCTCTATAAATAAGTCCACGTTTGTAGAGACGCTTATATTGCTGTCAACTTAACCCACAATGAAGAAGATTGGCACAATGATTGTCTCGTACTGTCGTCAAAAGAATCCTGAAGCAGATTATAAATTTAATTTTTAATGGAGTCAGCCGCGATCTTCATAAAACTCACCTGTAACGCCCAGCTCCTTGCCAATTTGCTCCAAGCTTCTCGCTTTTTTTCAGATATCCTATATGCTGGATTATAGTTATTGTATAAATACTAGTGCGACTGCACCAAAGAAATCAAATATTCGTCTTTCATGTTTATTTGCACTTTTAAACAACAAATAATTAATAAATTATTTTCTTTACTTTTCTCGGTGAACATACAATTGTAATTGTAAACAACATGTAGTATCAGCTGTTGTCAAATTGTACGTAAACGGAACGTCCAATTCTGATTTCAACAGATTCAGCCGTCCGTTTACGTTTCGTTTTCGTTGGCTAATCGTTTACACTGATTTCCATATGACAGATTGAATCAGCTGATTCGTTACGCTACGGGGGCGTTACGGTTAAGTTTGCCTAACTGGGCCTTTACTCACTCATTGGCGTACTTGGCGCACTCTCTCGTACGATGTACAGAGTACTTGTGGTATAATGATGATGATGGCTATCGACATGTGACTTCCTTCTTCTCTGGGCTTTGCAGTTGGTTACTGCGCGAAGTGTATGCGGAGTGCTTGATAGACAAAATATTAGATCTAAGGATGTTGTTGTTTATTTTAATAGAAAATTCATATAGAAACTGTTGTTTTGGAAGTTTGTTTTAATTAAAATTTTCATCTTTCCATATGTGGTCCAAGGGAAAAAAGAGAAAAACTAATATCATGAAGAAGCAGAAAATTGCAGGAGCAGTAGTTGAATGTGGGTTACATGAATGGCTCAAATGACACATCGATTAACTACACCATTTTTCGAAATTTTAAAGTCAAAGCACATATGAGAAATTTTTCTAATATTTTTTATGGAGTTAATCGATTTGGCATTTGAGCCATTCACATCTTTATGTACATATGTAGATTTAAGCGTAATAAATTTATATTATCAAGGGACGATTCACGCTGAAAAAAAATCGCTTCTGTAGTATATTGTCCCAAACATATTCGGCTTGAAACATATATATGTTTGGGGTAGACTCTAATCATGTAATATTTGGTACACACAAAAATTGTGTATTTGGGAAGATGTTGTTCTAAACAAATATTTGTTTACATTCCAATATGTTTTTATTTGGGACCATTATTTTCGAAACAAATATTTATTTGCATTTAAGTATTCATAAAATACATAAATTGTGTAAAATTGTTCAGTAATTCAAAGTTAACTTTTTTAGAAACTTTTAATGTTAGTAAAAAATAATAATTGAAATCATATAATCTTGGATCAATATAAAGTACTTAGAGGATTGACAACTAATGATGGCTTGGAATACTCAGAAATTTGAAATGATTGATTTAAAACAGAAGGTAATGCTGCATATGGTATCATAACTGGGAGGTACAATTCGAAACCCAAGAAAAATTGAAACTGAAATATGAAAAACTCAGCAAAAGTTTTGGAAATATTTTTTAAATAAAATATATTTGGAAAAATTCCTAAATAATAATTTTATTTGTATTTAAACACACATTTTATTTGAGAAATTTAGTTTGCAAATATAATTTGTTGTAATATATTAATATATGCGTTCCAAATATATTTTTTTGATTTTCAAATAAAATTTATTTGCTAAGAAATATATAATATTTAAAAATTTGTGTTCCAAATATATTTTCTTTCGATTTAAACATATCAAAAAAGGCGATTTTGCCCCGTGTTTAAATATTTTTTCTTGTATTACAAATAATTTTGAATTTATGAGAGTATATATCATTTGCTATGGTCCACATAGATGTAACACACAGAAGTAGTGACCTAAGACCCTATGTAACGGGATGATATGATTTTGAAGTGACGTTTCGGCCATTTGTAATATGTCATGTGTTTACAATTTCATCATGAAGAGATATACGCAAGAACAACGTTTACAAGTTATTCAGTTTTATTATCAAAATAATCGTTCACCAATTGCAACTTTTCGTGCGCTAAGTCCATATTTTTAAAATCCAAAAAAACACTTTCCAGTCGACCTACGACCTTGACATCCATGAGCAATATTTTAGCTCTCGTTAAGAGCTATCTTTTTGCCATTGACCGATTCCCGATTCGACGTACCATTAAGGAGCTAGAGCAAAAATAAACTTTCCGTTCACATTTGAAAATTATGCCAAGTCCATTTTTTTTAAATCCAAAAAAAAAAATACTTTCCTGTCGACCTACGACCTTGACACCCATGAGCAATATTTTAGCTCTCGTTATGAGCTATCTTTTTGCCATTGACCGATTGTGGCTACGTGCCACACAACAAATGAAACAATTGAATTGTTGCGAGAAAAGTTTGGAGATTCGATTATTTCAAAAAATTGTGATATTGAATGGCCGCCAAGAAGTTGTGATTTAACACCATTAGACTATTTCTTGTGGGGTTATTTGAAGTCTTTGGCCTTTCGAAATAAACCAGACTCTCTTTACAAGTCAATATTGAACGTGCCATTCATGACATACGACTTGATATAGTGGAAAAAGTGCTCGAAAATTAGGTTCATCGAATTCGTTCCTGCAGAAGAAGTCGTGGAGGCCATTTGAATGACGTTTTATTTAGAACTTAATTGTATCGATTGTATTTCACATTAAATAGAAAACTGTTGAATTTCCTTAACAATAAGTGTGTTTGTTTTTTCAAAGAAATCATAACACTCTTATTGAAAAACCCTGCATGTATGTATGTCTTTCTGTCATCCAGATACCCACGATATCTCGCGAAAGGAGTAACCGATGGATCAACATCGGTTATGTGGTTATATTTTCACGTATCCAAGGTTATGTTCGAAAATGGTCTGAGATAGGAGGTCCCCAGCTTCTGGTTCGTTTCCCATAAACTTTTAAAATTTACTGATATATTCAATCCTTTATAATACCTACACCAAATCTTCTGTAATTTCACACATAGTAGTAGGTACCATCTCCAGAAATCAATAAATTTTTCCACCGTTCTGGCATCTCCCACACAAAGTACCAAATTCCATAGTAAATTGTTCACAAATTGTGGGGATATATGTTAGAAGGTTTTCTCAACAGCAATTTTATTATTCTTTGTAAAAATTAGCACATTTTTCCCAGTGTATGTTCTTTCATCCTCATTTGCTTCTGCCAAATTTGAAGCAAGTCTTCGTTAGCCTTCTTTATCTACATACTTTGTTGCAATTTTGAAATCTTTTTATTTAAAGATGATGTCCCAACTGTCTACTTGTATTACAAACTGTCTTCGGCGGGGAGTACATTGAGATGATGATGCTTGGATGCTTTTCTTTTTTTTTTGTTCTTGAACAAAACGCCCCAAAATAATCAACTGCTGACACTGGGCACAGGCCAGCACAGGCGAAGATGACCGTTACAATTCCTTCAACGAAAATTAACCTCTTGAGGTGATTATAGGGCTATTTATATTGTTTTAAATGTATCTTGACATTTTGACAGATTTTTTTTTAATCTCAACTCAAATGAAATCACTTCAAACTTTCTTCTTTTCAAAGAAAACGAAGAAAAAAAATAAAGAAAAACACATATTCAACTCAGAAAATCGAACGCACAAATTAGGGCTTTAGCAGCTGTGGCCCTTTCCATATCTGTCGTCCACAGTTCACTGTCCAGTGATCGCTGTCCCATCCAGTCCAGCCTAAGGTGTGCAACATTGTTTATGAGACTATTCACGGTTCGTAGTACCCGTACTACGGCTATCTGAGAAAAAACAAAAACCTATTTATCTTGTTAAGACAAAAATACGAGTAAAAATGAAAAAAAAAAAAAACAAAAACACAACATGAGAGATTAAAACCCATTGAAAATTATGTTTTGATATGCTTTACAGCTTTATAAACAATAGGAAATGAGCGAGTACTCATTCCAATCGGTTTCAATGAAAATTTACATAATTTTGCATAAATGAAAAAAGTAAGGAAAAATGCTGGTGGAGCGCCTGCGCGGCCTGCTTCGTTGTTGTTACTACTACTGCCGTTGTGGTGGCGGCGGTTTTGACCATAAATCGGTCTTGGCTTTTAATTTATGATCACCACCACCTCGCCACCCCATCCCTCATGGTCGCCCTCGCCACTCACTCTCCAGCCAAACATTAATTGTTATGTTTATTTTATCGGATATTAAAATTAATTTAATAGTTTTTGACAGTTTTAAGATTAAACAGCCACCATTTTTCATTTCAGTTCGGTGGACTAGGCTTATAATTTCTCAGGCTTTACTCTATTATTTAATGTAAATCGTTTTGGCATTGTGTTTGTGTCTGTATATTTTACATGTACGTTTTCTATTAACACCTTTTAACTTGATGGATGAACTACCACTACTGCTCAGCTATTCCCTTTAGGGTCCATCCAGTTTATGTGAATTTTACTTCCTGGATTCTCAGAATCCTCTGTTTTTTTTCTTAGCGCTAATTCGGTTCGCCGTTAAACATCTGTAGCACAGTGCTACGTATTAGTTCAATAAAGGCCCCATTTTCTTTAAAGTTGTATAGAAATATGAGTATGCAAAATTGAAATAATTTTAAATTATCTTAGCAAACATTTTAAAAAAATTTATTGGAATTTGTGACTCCGAAAAGTCCTAAACAAATTTTAAAAATTTCTTAAAAAAATAAATGAATTTTCTACAGAAAAATGTAAGGGACCTTGAGTAAGATACCAAGAAATATTTTTATAGAAAAAAATCTAGAGAAAAAATTTTCCCAAAATATGTCTTCAACGAAAGTTTTCATTAAAAAAATTGGTAAAATTGCAAAAATTTACTGTAAATAAAAAAAATTAAATAAATTTATATAATCTAAACAAAAACTGTAACAATATACAATTAAAAGTTTTCTTTAAAAACATTCTGAAGCAAATTTAATATTTTTCTTTATACCAATAAAAGAATTTTTACAAAAGGTTTTTTTTAGAAATAATTTTAGAGAACTTTTTCATTTATAAAGGGTGATTCAAGTAGAGATACTTTTTACAATAGCCTATCTTTGACAGATCACGTGTGAGTCGTATCATGCTGTCAAGTTATTTTTGTTAAGTATTGTTTAGCATTGCATCATGGAAAGACTTACGCCTGAACAACGTTTACAAATCGTTCAACTTTATTATGAAAATTCAGGTTCTGTGAGGAATGTGAGTCATCGAAAATTTGACTCACCGGATGGACCATCTGAGACGTAGCTGCGGCCAACATTTGATAGACATAATCCTCAAAAAATAAATGCCACAGAATGTTCTTTCAAAATATAATAAACATTCCCCATTCAATTTGAATTTTCTGTGTTTTTTTCTTTAAAAAAGTAGGGAACCTTGAAATGGATCACCCTATATAAATACACTGTGCAACAAAAACAGAAGTATGGGCCCGATACGGCCTACGATATACCATAAATGAAAGAAAATTATGAATGCACCAAATGTTGGGAATATCACTTTTTCGTAAATAAAGGGTCAGCCATCTAACGTTTTTTTTTCAACTAGTGCTTATTTCGTGAATGGTAACACTTAGCTAATGTCTGATTTGACAGATAATTAGTTTTATCCTTCCGCTGAACGAATATAGTTGTGTATACGCTTGAACAACTCTGGGAATCTGCGCTGCGATCGACTTACAGAAGATGCCGATTTTGCCAAAAAAATCATCTTTTCAGATGAAGCTCATTTTGATCTTGGCGGGTATTTAACAAGCAAAATTGTCGCATTTGGGGCACAGAAAACCCGCACGCATACATTGAAAAGCCGATACACCCAAAACGAGTCACTGTTTGGTGCGGATTTTGGTCCAGAGTCATAATTGGGCCATGAGCAAGGAGTGGCCGTTACAGTCAATGGCCATGTTGAACGAATTTTTGTTCACAAAAATTGAAGAGGAGGATATTGGCAACATTTGGTTTCAACAGGACGGCGCTACGTGCCACACAGCCGAAGCTACACTCGATGTTTTGCGCGATGTTTTCAAAAAAAAAAGTTATTTGGCGGACCCTTTAGATAAATTTGTTCTTCAATAAAATACTTTGTTGCTGGCGCGACCATCCTAGGGAAGAAAACAATATATGACCTGAGAAGGTCGCACTAGAGAGGAAAATATTGTCTACGTTAGTGTTAGTTCTGACCAGCGTTACCGTTGGGAAATTTCAAAAAGGGGCACAAAAAGGGGATTTTTTCGAAAAAAAGGGGCAACCGATCATTAAAAAGGGCGATCAACTTTTAGGTTTTTATTTAATGAAAACAACAATAAAAAAACAAAGCTTAACATAAAAAATAAGTAGGTAACATTAAAAAATTTATTCATTTACACTAAAACTAAACAATAAATACAATGTTATACAAAACTTCTTATGATGTATACTAAAAATATTTCATCACATACATTTCTTTAATTATAGTTACTTTTGTGTAACTTCTTTTTTATACTTTCTTATTAGATCTGTGCTTGGGACAGATGTGAATTGAGTTTAGAAAAAAGCTTATAACATTTATATACATCAACCAAATGAAAAATTAAAAATAAATTGGATTTCTTAATAAACACATATATTGTTACAATTAAGAAATCACTCAAATTAATTGTATTGTTGCACAGACGCCGACCTATTCGCAGAATTTTCACGAATAAGATGAAACGGTGGAAATAGATTCTCATATGCTTACACATACAAAAGATAAATGTAAATGGTTTTAACATATGCGTATATCCCATTAAATAACCTAATTCGAACGTAGCGCGTTAGGCATTTCCGTACGTTAGTACGAAAGTGTTGTCATAAGAGTATAAAAAGCAGATTTTTTTACAAAAGCTAAAAAGTGGCACAAAAGCTAAAAAGTGGCACAAAAAGCAAAAAGGGGCACATTTAGTATCAAAAAATAAAAGGGGCGCAAAAGTAGCACGGCTGAAAAAAAGGGGCAAATATGCCACTTTAGTCGCACAACGGTAACGCTGGTTCTGACTAGACACCGCATGATCGGTGAACACGTCAGAAGATTGGGTTTGGACTCCAATGACTTCTGCAGAAGCTGTGGAGATGAGGAAGAAGTGGAGAGCATTGAGCACTTGCTATGCGACTGTCCCGCTTTGATTAAACGACGACTGGACATACTGGGGTCGGCCATTCTAGACAGTCTAACTGATCTTTCCGGTACCGTTAATCGTACTTTCGATAAATTTGTATATCAAACAGGCTGGTTTCGATGAGGGGCATTTCAGCCCGCGGTAACACTAGGGACCCAAACTGGTCTATATGAGCTAGCAAAAAAATGGCTGCCACCCTAACCTAAAGAAAACAATGCCTATTTGAAAAAAATCTATTGATAAATGTATAAATTGTGACCCATATTGTAAAAGTAAGGGAAAATCAAAAAAATAAATATTCATATTTTTTATTTTGACCATTTTGTTTGGGAGGTACCAAAAGGGGTGTGGCAATAACGCCCATTTTTATAACGGGTTTTCCAACAAGAGGTGTTATTTTGAATCACCCGGTATTTCGGTAGCTGTCACTTTTTAAGCTTTTATTCTTTGACATTTGACAAGTAGAAACTACGCCATTACTAAAAATGGAACGATACACGATTCAACAACTCATTGAATTATTAAAATTCGAAAATCATTGAAAAATCATCTTGACTGATGAGGCCCATTTCCACCTCGGTGGCTACTTCAACAAGCAAAATTGTCGCATCTGGGGCTCGGAAAACCCTAGAGTTATTGTTGAGAAGCCTCTCCATCCCCAACGTGTGACTTTTTGGTGCGGTTTATGGTCCGGTGGGGTCATTGACCTATCTTTTTCGAAAATGAGGTTGCATCAACAGTTACGGTACGTTGCATTAACAGTACGGATTGCGCTATCGAGAGATGATTAATGATTCTTTACGGTCGGAGTTGGATGGTATTGATCTGGACAACGTTTACTTTCAACAAGACGGCGCTACGTGCCACACAAGCAACGAAACCAATGCTTTGTTACGGGAAAGTTTCCGGACCGTGTTATCTCTCGAAGAGATGATCTCAATTGACCACCGATCTTGTGATTTAACACCTTGCGAATTATTCCTTTGGGGCCACGTAAAAGATAAGGTCTACGCCAACAGCCCAGCGTCGATTCAAGACCTCAAAGATAGAATTCGTGAGTCTATCGAGGACATAGGGCAGCCACTTTGCAAATTGGGTATGGAAAATTTCATGAAAAGGATATGGTCCTGTAAGCGTGGTCGTGGTGGCATTCCTTCTACCTTCCTCTTTATTATGAAATAAACATCCGATCATTTATCTCAAAAAATTACATTTTTCCTTGAACACCAAAATAACACCTCTTGTTGGAAAACCTTTTACTATGGGTACTATGAAAGCATTACACTGTACAAAGTTTCAAGTGTTTGTATATGCAGTTTTTGTGTATGCACGCTGAAAAAAAATCGCCTCTGTAGTATATTGTCCCAAACATATTCTGCTTGAAACATATATATTTTTAGGGTGCACTCCAAATATATAACATTTGAGACATACAAATATTATATGTTTGGGAGGATGTTGTTCTAGACAAAACTATGTTTACTTCCTAATATTTTTTATTTGCATATATTATTTACCAAAACAAAGATCTATTTGCGTGAATATATAACTATTCATTAATTGTTTTAAGTTTTCAGCAATTGAAAGGTAATTTTTAGAAATTTTTAATGATAGTAAAATTTCTTTATGATTGAAAATAATGACAGGGAATAGTTAGAGAATACAAATAAGTGGTTTCAAATAGAAGTTAATGCTAAGTATGCCATTTTTAATAGGAAAGCATAATTCGAAAACATGGAAAAAATGAAAACTAAAGTTCGAAAAATTCAGCAAAGTTTTGAAAATCTTTTTTTTTAAATAAAATATATTTGGAAATATTCATGAAATAATTTTATTTGTATTTAAACACATATTTTATTTGAGAAAATTAGTTCGCAAATATATTTTATTCTAATATATTAACATATGCGTTCTAAATACATTTTATTGATTTTCAAATAAAATGTATTTGCTCGAAAATATATAATATTTAAAAATTTGTTTTCCAAGTATATTTTCTTTCGATTCAAACAAATCAAAAAAGGCGATTTTGCCCCGTGTGTGAGGTATCAAAAGAGACGTGGCAATAACGCCCATTTTTTTTCAAGATGATAGCGACCAAGAAATTAATACTATGTGTGGAATTGGGAAAGATTCTGGGTAGCAGTCTAGATGTTATGAGATTATCGATATTTCACCTTCGTGGGGGAGGTACTCGAGCGAGTGTACCAACGTAGTCCATCTTTGATCTTAGTCTGAGATAGAAAAAATATTAACACATACCAAAGTTGAAGTCAATCGGTTACTCCTATCGAAATTTATTGTGCGCACCAGTCAGTCAGACAGACAGACGGACATTGCGTTGACTTAAAATGGCCCAAAACGGGTTTCCGCCAAATATTCTTGGGGTCTCTTAGGTCACTCCTTCGGTCTGTTACACTTTTGACCCGCAGCAGCTGATGCATACCCTCGTTCAAAATAGTGGGGGATACAAACCGGATTATGTTGAAATTCTCTTATTTCTGCTAAAAGTACTATAATTTCACATTTATCAAAATATTTCTTCAAATAGTCAAAGTTTTCTTTGTTAAGATTCTAGCCTTCAAAAATTTGAATTTCAATAGAATTAGAAATTAGATTTTTGCGATTTTTATCCCCTCACCTTAGAGAGGACGGTATACATATATTATTTGCAACGAGCCAAAAGTGTAACACGTCGAAGGAGTGACCTAAGACCCTAAGTATGTTCGGCGGAAATCCGTTTTGGGTCATTTTAAGTCATTTGAGCAATGTCCGTCCGTCCGTCTGTCTGTCTGTTTGCTGGCTGGTGAGCACGATAACTCTCGAAAGGGGAAACCGATTGGTATGTGGTAAAATTTTTCTCTATGTCCGGCTAAGTTCGGATGGGCCATATTGGTCCACCCCTTCTAGTACCTCCCCTACAGAAGGTTAACCTTTAGTGAAATATTGATTCTTTAATACTTTCTATACTACTTACTCGAATCTCCTGAAATTTCACACATAGTATTAGTTTGTTAGTCGCTAACACCTCAAGAAAAATGGGCGAAGTGGCCACTCCCTTATTGGTACCTCCTACACGAAGGGACCATTTTGCACCAAAATTTAACGGCTTATATCTTTAATATCAAACAAATACTTGAACTTTTGTACAGTGTAATGCTTTTATAGTTCCTAGAGAAAAGTGGGCCTAATTGGCACGCCCCTTTTGGTACCTCCCACACAAATGGACCATTTTGCACCAAAAGTTACCAGCTTATAACTTTAATACCAGTGCATACATATACATGAAATTTTGTATAGTGGAATGCTTTTATTGTACCCAGAGTCTAGAGAAAAGTGGCCGTTATTGACAAGCCCCTTTTGGTACCTCCCACACCATTTTACACTAAAAATTAACAGATTTTATCTTTAATACTCGTACCACTACTAACTTTAAAGTTATTAAATGCTATTTAAATTGATCATTATTTAATTAAAACTAAAAAATAAATAAATTTATGAATATTTTTTTGGGACTCAAGGTGAGGGGATTCATAAGTCGGTTTACCCGACTGAACTTTCTTACTTGTTTTATATTTTTTTCGTGCCAAGAAAAAACAATATTTAGTGAAAAAATCATTTTTTTCTAATTTTTTAACGTTTGGAATTTTTTTTTGTTTTAAGGAAAAAATTACCTTAAAATTGTTCTTATTATTTTTTTCGACTTTAGGATACCATATTACACCAGAAAATGTTATGCACAGCCCTTAGACAAAAATTATGTTGCATAGTGTAACCTCTGGTATCTTTAATACTTAAACAAAAAATAAATAAATTTACGAATATTTGTTGGGACTGAAGGCGAGGGGGTTCGTAAGTCGGTTTACCCGACTGAACTTTCTTACGTGTTCTTATTTTTTTTCATTACATTAAATTATTTATCGATTTCATAAAATATCCTCACAATTTTTTTTATTTCCCAATAATAACATAGTTTTTTTGAAAAAATACTTTGATTTAATATAGGGTTTCCAATAGGGATGATATGATTTTAAAGTGACGTTTCGGCCATTTGTAATATGTCATGATCTGTCATTTGTTTTTCGTTGTATTCAGTAGTGTTTACAATGTCATCATGGAGAGATATACGCAAGAACAACGTTTACAAATTATTCAGTTTTATTATCAAAAAAAATCGTTCTCCAATTGCAACTTTTCGTGCGCTAAGTCCATTTTTTTTAAATCCAAAAAAAAAACACTTTCCAGTCGACCTACGACCTTGACACCCACGAACAATATTTTAGCTCTCGTTGACCGATACCCGATCCGACGTACCGTTAAGGAGCTAGAGCAAAAATAAACTTTCCATTCACATTTGAAAATATGCTAAGTCCATTTTTTTTAAAAATCGAAAAAAAGCACTTTCCCGTCGACCTACGACCTTGACACCCATGAGCAATATTTTAGCTCTCGTTAAGAGCTATCTTTTTGCCATTGACCGATTGTGGCTACGTGCCACACAGCAAATGAAACAATTGAATTGTTGCGAGAAAAGTTTGGAGATTCGATTATTTCAAGAAATTGTGATATTGAATGGCCTCCATGAAGTTGTGATTTAACACCATTAGACTATTTCTTGTGGGGTTATTTGAAGTCATTGGTCTTTCGAAATAAACCAGACTCTCTTCCAGCTTTACAAGTCAATATTGAACGTGCCATTCATGACATACGACTTGATTTAGTGGAAAAAGTGCTCGAAAATTGGGTTCATCGAATTCCTTCCTGCAGAAGAAGTCGTGGAGGCCATTTGAATGACGTTTTATTTAGAACTTAATTGTATCGATTGTACTTCACATTAAATAAAAAACTTTTGAATTTCCTTAACAATAAGTGTGTTTTTTTCAATGAAATGTATTTGTATTTTTTCAACATTTTCTGCTAAACAATTTAAAAAAAATAATCTGTATAAAATATAAAGAACATCAATTGAAAAAGATACATTCAAGATACAGTTCAACGAGATTTCTAAAGAAAATTGTTGTAATACTGTCATGAGATAATCTATTTAAAACTTGACTACATTTTCTGTAAAAAGTTCCTACTAAAACATTTAAAAAACAATTAAAAATGTCAATTCTTGACTACAGAAGAATTAGAAAAATACAATCTACAAATAATTTAAAAACTATCTGACCTTAATATTTCCACTTATTTTCTATTTTCATTAAACAAATAATCATTGGATATTCAATTTTTTTAAGATTCCGTAACACTGTGCCATTCAGTGCTACTGTTTGTTTCTGCAACTCTTAACTCCTCCTCCTCCTCCTTGTTCTCCTCTCATTATTCTAATTGACACCTTGTTCAGTTCAGCATTTGTGGATTTTGTGAGCGATACAATGTCGCTGACCTTTCGCCTCTTTCAATTTGAGCGTTTAGCGCTCCTCTGTTCTATTCTGTTTGTGTTTCTCCTGTGCCAACACAAAATGTGTGTGAAATTTTTCCAAATGTTTAGCACTTTAATTTTCTTTGTCTGATTTATCTACTGAGGATCTATCGCTTCCCTTGGCCACTTGTCATAAATACATTTTGTTGTTATATGAATAGCATATTATGTCTGAAATGTTAACTACAATGTTAATTAACAGATTTTATTTCGACTAAAATGTTGAGTCAACATGTTGAATTTGAAGGCCCTTAACCAAATGTTGTGTTCAGTGTTCTGGGATTTGGACTTTTCTAATAAAATTGGTAGGATTTTTTCTGCTTGATATTTTATATCTCAAATTTGTTAGCTACTATGCTAGCTATGCTAACTTAAGCTAATAGTTAAGAATTTGAAAATTACATTATTTTTATTTTATTTAGTTTACATATATATGTATTTGATGATTTGTTATAAAGTTAAAATACATTGATACAAAATTTTAAAGATTTTGCGCCACTGATTTTCTAATCTTTGAAACAAGTATAACTCTGTTATTTATTAATTATTGGTTAAGATTTGAAATTTTAAATTTTGTTTTTTAAATGTTCCTAATCGACTTCCATCTTTAATACTTTTTCAATACTCATTAATTAAAATGAAAATAATTTCATTAATATTAAGTAAATTGTCTTTTTTATACCCTACACCACACTGTGGTACAGGGTATTATAACTTTGTGCATTTGTTTGTAACACCCAAAAGGAGAAGAAATAGACCCATCGTTTATTATACCGATCGACTTAGAATCACTTTCTGAGTTGATTTAGCTATGTCCGTCTGTTCGTCTGTCTGTCCGTCTGTCTGTCCGTCTGTGCATGTATTCTTGTAATCAAAGTACAGGTCGCAATTATGGTCCGATCTCGACGAAACTTTACACATATCTTTTTTTGGGCCCAAGGACGATCCCTATTGAATTTGGTTAAAATCGGTTCAGATTTAGATATAGCCCCCATATATATGTTAGCCCCGATTTGACATATAAGCGCTGTAAAAACTTTATTTTATATCCTATCAGTATGAAATTCGGCAGAAAGAGGTTTCTTATTATATGGATGAACACTGTTAAATTTGGAAAAAATCGGTTCAGATTAAGATATAGCTCCCGTATATACGTTACCCCCGATTTGACATGTAAGCGCTGTAAAAATGTTATTTTATATCCGATCAGTGCGAAATTCGGCAAAGAAATGTTTCTTATTACATGAAGGAATACTGCTAAATTCGGAGAAAATCGGTTCAGATTTAGATATAGCCCCCATATATATGTTACCCCCGATTTGACATGTAAGCGCTGTAAAAACTGTATTTTATATCCGATCAGTATGAAATTCGTCAGAAAGAGGTTTCCTATTATATGAATGAACACTTTTAAATTTGGAAGAAATCGGTTCAGATTTAGATATAGCCCCCATATATACGTTACCCCCGATTTGACATGTGAGCGCTGTAAAAATGTTATTTTATATCCGATCAGTGCGAAAGTCGGCAAAAAGAAGTTTCTTTCTACATGAAGGAATACTGCCAAATTCGGAGAAACTCGGTTTAGATTTAGATATAACACCCATATATATGTTACCCCCGATTTGACCTGTAAGCGCTGTAAAAACTGTATTTTATATCCGATCAGTGCGAAATTCGGCAGAAAGAGGTTTCTTATTACATGAAGGAATACTGCCAAATTCGGAGAAAATCGGTTCAGATTTAGATATAGCTCCCATATATATGTTACCCCCGATTTGACATGTAAGCGCTGTAGAGACTGTATTTTATATCCGATCAGTACGAAATTCGACAGAAGGAGGTCTTTTTACATGAATAAGTATTCAGGGAAGATCGGTTCAGATTTATATTAAAGCTCCATATATATGTTCCTCCTGATTTGGTATCAAACCGCTATAGAAGTTGTATTTTACTTCCGATCATTAAAATTTTCCAGAAAGATGCTTCTCAATTTAGGAACGAATATTGCTTAATTTAGCGATTATCGTTTCAGAATTAGATAATATGTTTCTACCCATTTACCAATTATTCTAAATTATTATGGCAATTACCCTTATCGCATTGTTAGGGAGGTGTAGGGTATTATATAGTCGGCCCCGCCCGACTTTCTGCCTTCCTTATTGGTTTATAGCTATGAAATGTATTCATTTTAGAGATTTCGACTACTTTAAAATGTTGATCATTTTCTCTCACATTAGATTATTTCGTCTTCATTCTGGTGACGTTTCGATAATTAAATGGAAGATATTGTCAGTTGGAATACAACATTCAAAACTTTTTTTTGCTTTAATATTTTTGCCAAATAATATCGTATAGCATTTGAATTAATCAATCTTTAAATCAATGCCATATTTTTAAATTTATTTTAACTTTAAAAATTTTTTCTTTATTTTCAGGTAAGTGTATTCAAAATATATTTGTACATTATGCACGATATTCAAGGTAAATAATTAAATAGAAATTTTAAATCTAAATCAGGTCCTACTCGAAATTTATAATATTAATATGCATAACTTAGTTTTAAAATAAAGTATGTATTTAAAAAATGTTGGAGCGCCCCAGTAGGTAGCGTACTTGCCTTTGAGTTTGGGGGTCGTGGGTTCGATTCCCACCTTAGGCTCTGGTCTGTCGCTGCAAAAATCTAGCCACATGGTCTTTGTAACCCGGCTATTCCCTGGACCGTAAAATTAAAATATAAATTTACTTTGTATTGTAATTCATATAAATAAATTAAAATTTTTTTTTTAAAATTTAGCCCTATTGTGGATGTGGACATAACGGCCCTATCCTCCTTACAGGACAACATAAAGTACAAATACTGATTTGTAATATCTCCTGGTTCAAGACCATTTTGCGTCTATAATGCTACAGAATGCAAAGTTTTTCAAAACATATTCTTAACCTTTTCCTAAGTCAGCGGCAAAAAGTTTCAAGAAAAAATATTATTTCCAGATTTAGAATTTAGAAATGGCTTTAGACTGGTGTAAGATTTATGTTATAATGAAGTTTTTAATTAGAAACTTTTAGTGTTCTATTACTACAAGAAAACTTCTTTTTCTCTTATTGTTGTTTACTTCTGATTATCTGCAATATTTTATCTACTTTCCAAAAATGTTTAGCAATAATGTTTACTCGGGTGTTCCTAAACATCCGCTGTGCTGTGCAACGTAAACATATTGCTTTGAGAAGACCAGTCGCGTACTCATACACATACAGAAAACTGCATGAGCAGTGTATTTGACAAGGCCCGGTAAGTGAAGGCCTTCTAACAGGTCTGTTCATACCTTATAATTAAGCCAATCATTACCCATTCCAAGGCTATCATAAGGTCATTCGGTCCCCAAAAACAATTCTGTGAGAGGGCATTTAAGTAACGGGTTTTCCAATAGGGATGATATGATTTTGAAGTTTCGTTTCGGCCATTTGTAATATGCCATGATCTGTCATTTGTTTTTCATTGTATTCAGATTCAGTAGTGTTTACAATTTCATCATGGAGACATATACGCAAGAACAACGTTTACAAATTATTCAGTTTTATTATCAAAATAATCGTTCTCCAATTGCAACTTTTCGTGCGCTAAGTCATTTTTTTTTAAATCCCAAAAAAAAAAAACACTTTCCAGTCGACCTACGACTTTGACACCCACGAGCAATATTTTAGCTCTCGTTAAGAGCTATCTTTCTGCTATTGACCGATTTTCGATCCGACGTACCGTTAAGGAGCTAGAGCAAAAATAAACTTTCCGTTCACATTTGAAAATGATGCTGTCCATTTTTTTAAAAATCCAAAAAACACTTTCCAGTCGACCTACGAACTTGACACCCATGAGCAATAGTTTAGCTCTCGTTAAGAGCTATCTTTTTGCCATTGACCGATTGTGGCTAAGTGCCACACAGCATACGATACAATTGAATTGTTGCGAGAAAAGTTTGGAGATTCGATTATTTCAAGAAATTATGATATTGAATGGCCTCCAAGAAGTTGTGATTTAACACCATTAGACTATTTCTTGTGGAGTTATTTTAAGTTGTTGGTCTTTCGAAATAAACCAGACTCTCTTCAAGCTTTACAACTCAATATTGAACGTGCCATTCTGACATACGACTTGATTTAGTGGAAAAAGTGCTCGAAAATTGGGTTCCTGCAGAAGAAGTCGTGGATGCCATTTGAATGTCGTTTTATTTAGAACTTAATTGTATCGATTGTACTTCACATTATATGTATAAAAAAATCTTTTGCATTTCCTTAAGAATAAGTGTTTTTTTTTCAAAGAAATCATATCAGTCTTATTGGAAAACCCGTATATACGTTCCAAATAAATTTTATTGGTTTTCAAATAAAGTTTATTTGCTCAGAAATAATGAATATTTAAAAATATGTGTTTCAAATATATTATCTTTTGATTAAAACATATCAAAATAGGAGATTTTGCCCCGTCCACAATTACTTGAAATTTTGTACGGCTTTTATAGGACCTACAGTCCAGTGAATAATGGGCGTCATTGGCACGCCCCTTTTGGTACCACCCGCACAAATAGACTATTTTGCACCAAAAGTTAACAGCTTATAGCATAAATACCCGACTGAACTTTCTTACTTGTTTTTAATTTATAATGTAGCAAATTTCCTAGAAAATATTCAATTTATAATTTTTAAAAAATCTAAACTTCCATAAAATTTAAAAATAAATTGTTCTTAAATGATACGGAAAACTTCTACGGAAATTAAAAAATATTTTATAATTTGTATGCAAATACTAATTGATTTGATTTGAATGAAATATAGGGTGGTTATATTTTAAGGGCCGATGTTGATTGTGAATAAAACACTAATTATTTAGGAAATTGTTGTCATTTCTTTTTATTATGATAATATTGGTATGGAACAAAATATAGGCCAACTGGCCGCCGCGACCTCGGTGGCTCACCTGCATCCGATGGTCTAAATTTTCGATGACGCTGAGGCATAATTGAGGTTCTATGCCGTTAATGTGCTGAATTATCTCATTGTTTAGCTCTTGAATTGTTGCTGGCTGACGTTAACCTTTTCTATCAAATAACCCCAAAGAAAGAAGTTCAACGGTGTCAAATCACGTGATCTTGGCGGCCATTGAATTTGTTGCGCAAAAGACCCATTGTTTCGTTAGCTGTGTGGCAAGTGGCATCGTCCTGTTGAAACCACATATTGTCCATATATCTTCCAATTCGAGCCATAAAAAGTACGTTATCATCTCACGATAGCGAACACCATTCACAGTAACTGCCTGACCGGCCTCATTTCGAAGACGTATGGCCCGATGACGTCGCCGAACTGGGCGAGCATGCACAGGCGTATTCACATCTCCTACAGACCCGGTTTGCTGAAATTTGCGCACAATTCTCCCGATTGTGGACACATTTTGTCGATTATGCTGATCAAAAAAACATCACGAAGTGCACGAAAAGCATTTTGATTTGAACGCCCATTTTCATAAAAGGCTTAAAAAACTTTAACGCGTTGCTCGATTGTGTATCTTTCCATGGTTCAAATTGAGTTTGTCTGAAATTGAGAAATGTCAAATGAAATGCAGAAAAAACAAAAACTTGACGTTTAGGTGTGGTGCACATTCAACATCAGCCCTTTCAATTTAACCACCCTTTACTTGAACTCCAAGACTTTCTTAATTATTTCGTGTCAGTTTCAGCTTCTTTATATAGATTTCAACAAATTCATTATCTTATATTTTGTTAAAGAATTGATTCAATAATCTATCACAGAAAAGTTAATTCAATACCATATTTTTGGTAAGAATATTCCCTCAAACTGCCATTAATACGTACACACTCTGCTTACAATAGAAATGTTCATAAAGGCTTTTTGGAAGGCCTCTTTATACTCTTATTGCACAGCGTCTGCGAGTGCGTTCGTTTGCCACTCGTTCACATTCGCTCACATACACTCACCGCCAGCGCCAATAGGTGGTGTTCGTGTTGCAACATTATAAAGCGAAGTAGTCGATTGCCTTTGGTTCAGCGCGCGCAGAGCGCCAGCGTCGCTGCAATCGTTGAGCCGAGAGATACAACGCAAACAAATGTATCTGTTCTGTGTACAGATACTTTAGTAACACGCGAACTCTTCACATGGAATGTTGTGTGTGTCGTATCGTATCGTGTCGTCTACACTCGGAAATAAAACGTGCAGTGAATCTGCAAATCTATTCTGCTTGTGAAACAAACGTGTGTTATAAAAATAATAACAAATATAGAAGATATTCAAGAAAACGCAACGCATTTACTTGCATTTTGAAATAAATTGAATTCAAATTTGATTTTTCAACATAAAATATGCAATTGCAATTTTTATTGGTAATAAAACGTAAATAATAATAAACGAATCGTTATTAAAAAGAAGAAAGAACTGTTTATGCAAGAAAATAAGCAAATATTGCTAAATTTATTTGTACAAAAACTAAAAATAATACTGATCGCGTATGGAAAAAATGGAATATATGTTTTACGATTTTTAATAAAACAAAAATTGAAAAACAGTTAAAGAACCAAATAAAAAACTCTGGAACTGAAATCATAAATTGTATTATGGATAATCTACAAACTTTGCAAAATTTACTTTAGCAAAAACTGAAAAAAATTGAATTTTACAATTAAAAAACCCCAAATAAAAATCTAAAAATAAATTCGATTTATTACTAAAACGCAAATGGACTTTTTTCTTTTTCAAAAAATAAATTTTAAACAATTTTAAATCGTGCTAAAATTGTTTTACAATTAAGGAAACAAGCAAAGACTTTAGAAACTGAGCAAACATCAAAATAATAAAATTGATTTTCTTCTTCAAAACGCAAAGGAAATTTGTAAATAATTCAAACATATTTCCAAAAATAACATTTGAACAATTTTAAATAAAACCATGACTGTGTTGCAATTAAAATGTGTAATACAAAGCTTTGAAACTGAAATAAAAAATTAAAAGGACAACTGACGTTTATTCAAAACTCAAATGAACTTTTTGTATAAACCAAACAATTTTTAAAAAATAAATTTTATACAATTTTAAATAAATGAAAAAAAAAAAATTAATACTAAAAAAGTCGAATAAAACAAAAAAACATTAATTAAAAGAAAAATTGTTTCCAATTAAAGAACAAAGTAACAACTTTTGCAACTAAGCAAAAATCGAAAAAAATAAATGGTTTTATATTTAAACTTTTTAAATCAACTAAATAAATTTTAAAAAGCTTAATTTTTAATTAAATTTTAGAACAATCTTTTTTATTCAAACTTTGAAAGTCTAAAAAATTAAAAAACTATTGCAGAGATTTTAAATAACACGGAAATAATTTTACTATTAAAAAACTAAACAAAAGGTTCTTAACACTTGCCAACAAATTTTCACAAAATAAATTAAAGAAAGACATTTTGAAATAAAACAAAATTGTTTTCTCTAAAAAAAAATCAAATATAACATCTTTACATTTTTAAAAATATTTTAATAAAATATTCTATAAATACCACAAAGTGCTTTTAAACTACAACTAAAATTATGGGAGCGAATTAAAATTCTAAAAACGCAAAATTAAAAAAATTAAAAAATATTTATTAAAAAAATATAAAATAAAAAAAAATCATTTATAAAGTGTTTATATAAGGAAAAATATAATTTAAAAAGAGATAATTAAAGATAATAAAATCATAAATTGTGCCTTCAAATTATTCACATACAGTGAGATCTATAGTTCAAACGAAAAAAATCCAACAGACCAGACCACCACCACCGCCTTTAGGGAGTAATATATTCCGTTCCGTGTGATCTCCATAATTTTTGCGGTCACAACAAAACTCCCGACAAATATCCGCGAATTTGCGGTACAGGAAAACGAAAACATTTTTTTCAATCCTAACAAGAAATAAAAATAAAACTTCATTATACCCCGCCAGCATATGTATCTCAGCAAATATTCCTCCAAAGAAGAAAGGAAAAAATAATAAAGAGAACAAGAGAAGCAACAGCAAAAAAATCCATAAAAACAACACAACAAACAATTCCCATTGCGTCTTCCTTTTTTGTGGTACAATTCGCCGACGACGAGTGCCGTCACTAATGCCGCGCGTCTAGAATTAAACAACGACGACGAAATAAAAATAATAATAAAAAACAGAATACAAATAGAAATAAAGAAAAATCCTCTTCGCTCTTCTGTGTATGAGAATTTCGCCGTTGTTTGTGCGATATTTTATTTATTCTGCTTTAAACGTACATTCTATACTTTATGGTTGGTTCTTTCTGCGGAGTAAGGAGGCTAAGGCAACGATCCACCACCATCAACAGCAGCAAGAGCAGCAACCAGCACAACTCCACCACCACCAGTTTTGTAAAATAATAATAAAAAAAGAAGCATTTGCAACGATCTCAGGCCAAAGAGTCAAAGACACATGTTTCCTTGTCTTTAATTTTGCGCTGAGTTTTTGTGCTGGTGTAATATACATACATACTCGCATATGAGAGCAGACTCTGCTCTCTTGGCAATAAACAATTGTAAAGACATCCGCTTTTAAAGGATTTAATATTCAAAGATACATGAACTACAAATTGTTGGCTTGAGTGTAATTCATAGAAAGAAGACATCCGTGTTTAAAGGATTTAAAATTTAAAGAAATTAAAATAAGAAAACTGTAAAATAAAAAATTTTTCCTCGAGTGTAACTCAGCGAAAAAAAGACATTCACTTTTAAAGGATATACAATTTAAAGAAAATAAAAAAACTGTGAAATACAAATTTTTTTCTCGAGTGTAACTCAGCGAAAGAAGTGCATTATTTACACACTACAGTAAATCGTAACTTAAAATTAAAGAAAAACATTCCTTCCCACATTGATTTTATAACAAAAATTCTAAAAGAAAATTCTACGCTTTTGTCCCAGATCAAAACCGTTAGAGATTACTTAAAAAAAAAACAACAAATTGACATCAAAAACTAACTATAATCTTCAGCTGAAAACATAACTAAGTTTTTCTTTATCTCATTCATATCCGCAAAACGTCAACAAAACTCATAAAAACACACACTTTTTTATTGGATTAACTTTAATCGAAAAAAATTAAAAAGCTCCAGTTTGTCTTCTGCTGCTCCCCCCGTCCCAATTGAGGATTAAATCATTAAAAGCCGTTGTCGACTTGAGTTTATCATCAAAATAAGGTATGCCATTTCTTTTCATGTTTTCTTCTTTTGCTGTTGTTGCGATTGTCATTTAAATCAAATAAAAAAAAAAACTCTGTTCAGTGTTCAACAAAGATTAAAATATTTGTCAAACTGTTTTAAATACACATAATATTGATTAAGTTTTGATAAAAAGAAACTAGGATTTCCGCACATTTTTCTGTCTAAGAAAAAAGTAATCGCTAATGTAATGAATCGGATCGCAGCGGATCTAAGACATGTTACAAATGTTAATTGCAAAAGAAAGGAAAAACAATTTTTTTGTAGTCGGTATTTTATTGAAATGTAAAAATATGAAAGAAAGTCAAATCAAAAATCAAATAAAATAAAATGAAGTGTGAAATTAAATAATATAAATTATTTTTTCTTATTTTGAAGTTTAAAAACGCAAATAAATGGATAAACTTGAAAAGCTGTGAATGTAAAATCCAATTTAAAATTTATTTATTTTAAAATCTATAATCATAAAAAATAACTTAAATTTGATTCAGTTTTATTAAAATTTTGCACCAATTTATTTTACAAACATATTTGACAAAGTATTAGAAAATTTTGTAAAAGTTTACCCAAATTAGTTTAAGTAAAATAAGGTTTGAGTTAATAATTGTTTATAAAAATTAAAATAAATATTGGAAGTAAATAAGAAATAAAAAATAAATTAAAGTTGAGCTTATCTGACAAATATCAAAAACGGGGCTACTGAAGTTTTTCAAATATTCAAACTTGAGAATTAATTAAAACAAACGAAAATACAATTATAAATTTTTATTAAAAGAAGTACAACTTTGTATGCCATTTTTTTAAAAATGCCATTTTTTGAGATAAATTATCGGATGTTTATTTCATAATAAACAGGAAGGTATGCCGTTAATAATGATAAACAACATCAGCCAAATGGCCACCACGCTTACAGGACCATATCCTTTTCATGAAATTTTCCATAACCAAATCGCAAAGTGGCTGCCCTATGTCCTCAAATAGCCTCACGAATTTTATCTTTGAGGTCTTGAATCGACGCTGGGCTGTTGCGTAGACCTTATCCCTCACGTGGCCCCAAAGATAGAAGTCGCAAGGTGTTAAATCACAAGATCTCGGTGGCCAATTGTGATCACCTCTTCGAGAGATAAGACGGTCCGGAAACTTTTCCCGTAACAGAGCAATGGTTTCGTTGCTTATGTGGCACGTAGCGCCGTCTTGTTGAAAGTAAACGTTGTCCAGATCAATACCATACAACTCCGACCATAAAAAATCATTAATCATCTCTCGATAGCGCAATCCATTCAGCGTAACTGTTGATCCAACCTCATTTTCGAAAAAGTAAGGTCCAATGACCCCGCCGGACCATAAACCACACCAAACATTCACACGTTGAGGATGGAGAGGCTTCTCAACAATAACTCTTGGGTTTTCCGAGCCCCAGATGCGACAATTTTGCTTGTTGACGTAGCCACCGAGGTGGAATGGGCCTCATCAGTCAAGATGATTTTTCGATGATTTTCGATTTTATTGAATTTTAACAAATGTCAAAGAATAAAAGCATCAAAAGTCACAGCAACCGAAATGCCGGGTGATTCAAAATAACACCTCTTGTTGGAAACCCCTGTATTTTAAGCCAAATTGTCCTCTAAAATATAGTTTAAGTTGCAATATGCCTTTCAACCTCCTGCAGCATATTGGAGTAAAATTTTACCTAAAATAAAGGATGTTTTTTGCAGTTAAAATAAAATACAGGATTTTCCATTAAGAGTGACATAATTTCTTTGAAAAAAAAACACATTTATTGTTAAGGAAATTCAAAAGTTTTTTTATTTAATGTGAAGTACAATCGATACAATTAAGTTCTAAATAAAACGTCATTCAAATGGCCTCCACGACTTCTTCTGCAGGAACGAATTCGATGAACCCAATTTCCGAGCACTTTTTCCACTAAATCATGTCACGTTCAATATTGACTTGTAAAGCTTGAAGAGGTGTCTGGCTTATTTCGAAAGACCAAAATCCCCACAACAAATAGTCTAATGGTGTTAAATCACAACTTCTAAAATATTGCTCATGGGGGTCAAGGTCGTTTGTCGACTGGAAAGTTTTTTTTTAGTTAAAAAAATGGACTTTAGCGCGAAAAGTTGCAATTGGAGAACGATTATTTTGATAATAAAACTGAATAATTTGTAAACGTTGTTCTTGCGTATATCTCTCCATGATGAAATTGTAAACACTACTGAATACAATGAAAAACAAAAGACAGATCATGCCATATTAAAAATGGCCGAAACGTCAGTTCAAAATCATATCATCCCTATTGGAAAACCCGTTATTAAACAAGATATTATTTATGAATTTTTGGGTTTTGCGAAAATTTAATTGCTCTTAAACGTCTAAACAGATTTTTACAAAGTTTACGTCGTTTGAAAGAGAACATAACGGGTAATTTTAGGTCTCTTTCAGAGCTATCTTTTTTCCATTGACCATTTTTTTTAAATCCAAAAAAAAAACACTTTCCAGTCGACCTACGACCTTGACACCTATGAGCAATATTTTACCTCTCGTTAAGAGCTATCTTTTTACCATTGACCTATTGTGGCTATGTGCCACACAGCAAATGAAACAATTGAATTGTTGCGAGAAAAGTTTGGAGATTCGATAATTTCAAGAAACTGTGATATTGAATGGCCTCCATGATTTTGTGATTTAACACCATTAGACTATTTCTTGGGGGGTTATTTGAAGTCATTCGTCTTTCGAAATAAACCAGACTCTCTTCAAGCTTTACAAGTCAATATTGAATGTGCCATTCATGACATACCAATTTATTTAGTGGAAAAAGTGCTCGAAAATTGGGTTCATCGAATTCGTTTCTGCAGAAGAAGTCGTGGAGGCCATTTGAATGACGTTTTATTTAGAACTTAATTGTATCGATTGTACTTCACATTAAATAAAAAACTTTTGAATTTCCTTAACAATAAGTGTGATTTTTTTTTCAAAGAAATCATATCACTCTTATTGGAAAACCCGTTATATGTATGTTACCCCGGATTTGATATGTAAGGGCTGTATAACGTATTTTCTATCCGGCATAAACAAGATCGGGATTACTAAGATGATGAGTGTTCTAACGGCACACTCAAGCTTAAAGGCACATCTTCAACGCATAGGACTAGCAGAAAACGACGAGTGCAGGACATGCAGGCCATGCAGGGAAAACATCGAAACGATGGAACATTTTCTGTGTCACTGCCCAGCTTTCACACATTCAAGATCCCGATATTTCAGATCCGACATATTGCCAGACTTGACTCATCTCATAGGATATGACTGGAAGATATTGAGAAAATACGTGTCTTGTACCGATTTGCTGTAACCCGTGGGGTATAAAAATCATAAATAAGGAGCGCACAACAGGCCGAACCACTGGCTTAAGTGTATGTCCATGGACATGAGACGTTTAAACCTCTGCTCTATTCAACCTAACCTAACCTATATACGTTCCTAACTTTTTACCAATTATTCCAAATTATTATCGCAATGACCCTTATTGCTTTGTTAGGGTGGTGTAGGGTATTATATAGTCGGCCCCGCCCGACTTCCTACCTTTCCTTACTGATTTGTACTGATGCATGAAATTGTAAGGTTTTCTTGCAATCGTCTAACTAACAGTACACCTTTTGCTAACAATCTGTCATTGTCAGTACATCCGCCGCACTTTGACAGAGTTGATAACATTGTAAGATCTGACCACCGAGTGTTCATAGCTTAAGTCTTTCTGTCTGTCCGTCTGTCTGGCTGGTGCACACGATAACTCTCGAAATGATTAACAGATTTACTTAAAATTTGGTATGTGATAATATTTTTTCTATCTCAGACTATGTTCGAAGATGGACCATTTCGAGCCACACATACTAGTAGCTCTCACACACAGGGTTAAAATTTAGTGAAATACGAGTATTGATTATCTAATAACATCTATCCTACCTATCCGAATCTTCTGTAATTCCACACTTAGTAATAGCTAATTTGTCGCTATCACTTATAGAAAAATGGGCTAAGTGGCCCCGCCCATTTTGGTACCTCCCACACAAAGGCACCATTTTGTACAGGGTTTTCCAATAAGAGTGATATGATTTCTTTGAAAAAACACTTTTTGTTAAGGAAATTCAAAAGTTTTTTATTTAATGTGCAGTATCGGTCGATCTTGGAAAGCGGTGTTTTTTGGGCATTATTGCCACGCCCCTTTTGGTACCTCCCACACAAATTCGGCAAATAATACAAAAATTGAATGGCTCATAACATTAACACCAGAGCACATAAACACTTACAATTCGGTACAGTACAATGTCTTTGGGGTATCTACTGTTCAGCGCAAAATAGGTGTATTCGCCAAGCCACTTCTGGTACACCGCACAGAAATTGACAAGTTCATTCGAGCACATTATTCCCATAACTTCTGCAGCAATCATATAAATATTTTCATATTTAGTATTTTTAGACAACATTTCGAAAGACTATAGACTGACATAAACTGAATAATTGTTGTCTTCAACGTTCTGGCATCTCCCACCCGGAATACCATATGAAATTACTCACAAAAAAGAAAGGCTATACCTTAGTCGGTTTAAACGATTTATTTTCATACTCGTTATTTTATTAAAATTTTGTCTCCATGTAGGTGAGGTGTTTCAAAATTTGCACATTTTTAAAATATGCAAATTGTCATTGGAATAAAGAAATGTGCCATTACTTCCTTGATGAGAAACTGAAGTTTTGATTCCAGCTATTGAAACATGTAAACCGTAAAGATATTTTAAAAATGCTGACACTCTTAGTGAAATATTCCTAATCTTCCTTGTAGACGTCATGTTAATTCATTTGTAAATATTTTTGTTTCTTCTCAATTTGGATAAAAGAACTTTCCCTCCCTCTTGCATTATAACTATCCACTGTATTGGTAATCTTTTCTATTTATCTTCTAGATGTTTTCATATGTTTCCTTTTTGTTCTTTTATGGCTCCACTCATATTTTGGGGTCATTAAAACGCTTGTGAACAAATTAAAGCATAACATCTTAATTAGTTAGTTTGTGTATCTTTAATTTGTCTGACATATTTGGTCTCTTCCAAATAATTTGGTGAAATTTGGGAGGAGGCAGAGGATAAATAAGGTAACGCGGAGGAAATGTTCCAGACATTTTGATGATGATAATAATTTCTTGGCTTTCTTTACGCACAACCACAAAGTGTAACTAATTTTCTTTTTAGTGTTCATTGACTTTACGTATTTATTTATTTTCTCTACGGCACTTTTTTCTTCTTTCACAAATTCACGCTGCCTGCCAGGGAAAAGCAAACAAGTTTTCTGTTTTGGTCAGTATTTCTTTTATTTATTTTTTTTTGTAATATGCATTTCCATAATTGTGTTAATTTATTAACATATTTCCAATTCCATGCCACCGAACATGTCACACACACATCTGCTTATCCGATTCCGACGATGTCAGTGTTTAGTCCACACAAAAGTGTTGATCGCTGAGCGCAGCACATATTTGTGGCGGCGGATGGGAAAGAGTCTCGTCGGTCGCTTCATATTGAAATGCTTTAAAATACATCCTGGTGAGGCTGATCTGTCTGATCCATCAGTCCATACCCGTTGGGTTGGCATGTTTGGTCACCTCGAACACACACACACACACACATTCGTTGTCATTGATTTTGAGCTCTGTTATTACCTATTCTAATTGGAATTGTATTTTATTTCTCTCTTGGTAATTTTCTCTTTTGTCCTTTTTATCCATTTGGGGTTGTTGCTACACAAACATCCTTTCTGGTTTATCCTGTTTTCGTTTTCGGTATTCTTTCGGCTGTCCTTTTGATTTTGTAGAGTTCAGTTGGCGTGAGTTGCAAATATTCCAGGAAATTGTACTGCGATTGATTGCACGCAAATCAGCAGATGTTTAAATTCGCATAATTTTAGAAGGCAGTTGTTTTTGGTGGTGGAGGATATTATTTTACTCATTTAATGAATTCCCAATCTCATTGACCAATACATTTAATTTTAAAGGGGAGCGACTTATATATATTGGCTGCAATGCCATATGTTCGTCTCAGTAATACAGGGTTTTCCAATAAGAGTGACATGATTTCTTTATTGTTAAGTAAATTCAAAAGTTTTTTATTAAATGTGAAGTACAATCGATACAATTAAGTTCTAAATAAAACTTCATTCAAATGGTCTCCACGACTTCTTCTGCAGGAACGAATTCGATGAACCCAATTTTCGAGCACTTTTTCCACTAAATCAAGTCGTATGTCATAAATGGCACGTTCAATATTGACGTGTAAAGCTTGAAGGTTGTCTGGTTTATTTCGAAAGACCAATGACTTCAAATAACCCCACAAGAAATAGTCTTATGGTGTTAAATCACAACTTCTTGGAGGCCATTCAATATCACAATTTCTTGAAATAATCGAATCTCCAAACCTTTCTCGCAACAATTCAATTGTTATATTTGCTGGGTGGCACGTAGCCACAATCGGTCAATGGCAAAAATATAGCTCTTAACGAGAGCTAAAATATTGCTCATGGGCGTCAAGGTCGCATGTCGACTGGAAAGTGTTTTTTTTGGATTTTAAAAAAACTTAGCATAATTTTCAAATGAGAACGGAAAGTTGTTTTTGTTTTAGCTCCTTAAGGTTACATCGGATCGGGAATCGGTCAATGGCAAAAAGATAGCTCTTAACAAGAGCTAAAATATTGCACATGGGTGTCAAGGTCGTAAGTCGACTGGAAAGTGTTTTTTTGGATTTTTAAAAAATAGACAGCTTCATTTTCAAATGTGAACGTTAAGTTTATTTTTGCTCTAGCTTCTTAACGTTACATCGGATCGGGAATCGGTCAATGGCAAAAATATAGCTCTTAACGTGAGCTAAAATATGGCTAATGGGTGTCAATGTCGTAGGTCGACTGGAAAGTTTTTTTGGGTTTTAAAAAAATGGACTTAGCATCATTTTCAAATGTGAACGGAAAGTTTATTTCTGCTCTTGCTCCTTAACGGTACGTCGGATCGGGAATCGAGAGCTAAAATATTGCTCATGGGTGTCAAAGTTGTAGGTCGACTGAAAAGTGTTTTTTCTTTTGGTTAAAAAAAATGGACTTAGCGCACGAAAAGTTGCAATTGGAGAACGATTATTTTGATAATAAAACTGAATAATTTGTAAACGTTGTTCTTGCATATACATCTCTCCATGCTGAAATTGTAAACACTACTGAATACAATGAAAAACAAATGACAGATCATGACAGTTTATAAATGGCCGAAACGTCACTTCAAAATCATATCATCCCTATTGGAAACACCGTTATAAAGCTGCGTCCTATAAAATATCAAGTGAAAGATAGATACACTCTGTCGAAAATGTAAACTAATGAATCAAATTGTTAACATCAAAAAACATTGACAAAATCCGGTAGAAAAATTAGAAATTTGGAGAAGAATAACAAAATATGTCGTAAATTTAATTATAAACAAGTAAACTTAAAAACAAGAACACAAATGGAGTTTTTGTTCCACAAAACAAAGAACATTGTACTCATATTCTATTCATTCAAATTTATGAAAAAAACATAATACAAAATCTGATTTGGATCGACACATCGATTTGGTTCTCTTAAAAACGGAATTGTCAAAACAGATTTCTCAAGATGAAAAGAATATTTTTCATGTTTTACTCATACAGAATTATAACGTCAATAATAATTCAGACGACGAACTAAAATTGAACCAAAAGTTAGTATTTTTTAACAAAAGTTACTTTATGCTTTAGCTGATTTTATCCTTACTCAAATTAAATTAAAACTGGCACATTATGAAGAATGAAAAAATCCCGATTTATCCCGAAAATCCCGGGATATCGAACAATTTCGGGATCCCGAAAAAATCCCGGGATTTGCAATTTAAAAATCCCGAATCCCGGGTTTTGTGAAAACCAATCCCGTTTGACATCTCTAGTCCACACCTTATAGTACCTCCCTCACAAAGGGTTACAATTTCTATACTACGAGTACGTATCCGAATTCTCTGTAATTCCACACATGGTTTATTTTTGGGAAATTTTGAACAAAAAATTATTATATTAATACCAGTGCATATAAATACTTTCAATTTTATGAAGTGTAATGCTTTTATAGTTCTTATTTATTTAAGCACAAAATGTACTTATTTTTATACCCTACACCACACTGTGGTACAGGGTATTATAACTTTGTGCATTTGTTTGTAACACCCAAAAGGAGAAGAAATAGACCCATCGTTTATTATACCGATCGACTTAGAATCACTTTCTGAGTTGATTTAGCTATGTCCGTCTGTCTGTCTGTCCGTCTGTGCATGTATTCTTGTAATCAAAGTACAGGTCGCAATTATAATCCGATCTCGACGAAACTTTACACATATCTTTTTTTTGGCCCAAGGACGATCCCTATTGAATTTGGTTAAAATCGGTTCAGATTTAGATATAGCCCCCATATATATGTTAGCCCCGATTTGACATATAAGCGCTGTAAAAACTTTATTTTATATCCGATCAGTATGAAATTCGGCAGAAAGAGGTTTCTTATTATATGGATGAACACTATTAAATTTGGAAGAAATCGGTTCAGATTTAGATATAGCCCCCATATATATGTTAGCCCCGATTTGACATATAAGCGCTGTAAAAACTTTATTTTATATCCGATCAGTATGAAATTCGGCAGAAAGAGGTTTCTTATTATATGGATGAACACTATTAAATTTGGAAGAAATCGGTTCAGATTTAGATATAGCCCCCATATATACGTTACCCCCGATTTTACTTGTAAGCGCTGTAAAAATGTTATTTTATATCCGATCAGTGCGAAATTCGGCAAACAGAGGTTTCTTATTACATGAAGGAATACTGCCAAATTCGGAGAAACTCGGTTTAGATTTAGATATAACACCCATATATATGTTACCCCCGATTTGACACGTAAGCGCTGTAGAGATTGTATTTTACGAGTATATCCGATCAGTACGAAATTCGACAGAAGGAGGTCATTTTACATGAATAAGTATTCAGGGAAGATGGGTTCAGATTTATATTAAAGCTCCATATATATGTTCCTCCTGATTTGGTATCAAACAAAATTTTCCAGAAAGATGTTTCTCACTTTAGGAATGAATATTGCTTAATTTAGCGATTATCGTTTCAGAATTAGATAATATGTTTCTACCCATTTACCAATTATTCCAAGTTATTATAGAAATGACCCTTATCGCATTGTTAGGAAGGTGTAGGGTATTATATAGTCGGCCCCGCCCGACTTTCTGCCTTTCCTTACTGGTTAAGATTGGGTCTTTGAGCTATTCACCAAAATTATTTCATTTATTGGAAAAATATTGCAATTACTTTATATGATATATGTTTATTAAAAAAATTTTATTCTATTTTATAGAAAAAAAAACGCAGCAAATTCAAATTGAATGGGGAATGTTTATTATCATTTGAAAGAACATTCTTTGGCATTTAAGAAGACTATTGAAAAAAGTATCTCTACTTGGATCACCCTATATAAACAATTTGATGGAAGTTATTAATCAATTAGTTACGAATTTTGCAAAATATTTTTCCCAAAATGAAGCCATATCGTAGCGTGAGTATTTTGTGTTTGAAAAATTCTTGGAAAATTTCAAACCCTATAATTGTTTACCAAAAAACATGCAAATCATTGAAGATTCATTTTTCAAAAGCTAAGAATGTTTTTTAATAGTTCAAAAGCCTAAATACACTGGGAAAAAAACCCTTTCAATGGGACAATAAGAAACTCCCCTTTTTGATATATAATACGTATGTATTGGAAGCCCTAGGTCTCATTATTCATTAATCATCGATTTTGCTACGGTTTTGTTATGTTTTGAATACAATTTTGAAAGGTTCTTTTTTTTCCTCCATCCTCATTCGCCACACTCATAAAAGAGTCATCAGATTATTATCTGATGATCAAATGAAGCAATAGACAAAGCTGGAGGACGTGCAAAAAATACAGAAAAAAATCAAGATCCGAAAGCAGACAGATGCAGAGAGACAAAACAAGGCTTATTCGGACAGACACAGACGCATTAAGCCAACGAGAAAAGAAAAAAACAACTAGAATAAGAAAAGCTGGACTCGTAACAAATAAAGATATTCTTAAGACACAAACGAGTACGAGTACACGGCTTTTACAAAACTCTAAATGAAGCGTAAATGACATGAGAAGAGTTGAGGCAAACAAATCCAACAAGACAACTATGGACAAATAAAAACACGGAAAGAAAGAGGTGTACAATGTAAAAAAAACACGAAAGATCTACAAAAAGAAGAATAACTCCAACGAGAAAACGAAGAAGAAGATTATTACCAAACCAAGGCAAACAAGTACCACTTCAGAGAACGTACCAGGCCAAGTCCGACCGGCCACTCAAAAATTCAAACACCACAATTGGCGGCTGCGCGCAGACGCACTAACCAGTCATCGCAGCTAGACCGGACAGACAGACGGACAAACGGACAGGCCATTGAGCAGACCAAAACACAAACACGGGGCACCACACTCGGTGTGTCGAGTTCCTTTACATTGGAATTGGACTTGGACTTGGACAATGCTGCCTGAAGAACAACTCAACTCAAGTGACACAATGCCCCCGCGCGCTCATTCGCTTCTATGAGTAGATTCCAGGCAACGGGAAACGAATGAACCAGAAGTCAAAAGCCTGATTTTTTTGCTGGCTGGTTGGTTGTTATTGTCGTCCATGGCGATGGAGTTTGTTGGTCATAAAACGTTGTCGCTTAAAGAAGAGTTGCAAAGACCACAACAAAAACATTGTATGAACTTGGTATTGGAATTGATGTTGGTTTGTTGTCCGTCCGTTCGTCCGTCCGTCCCCCCGTATGTCTGCCTGTCGTGGTCTAAAGGAAATGTTACAACAACGAGAAACTCATTTATTCTACAGGTTAAAACCTCATTAAAGTGACATGGAAGGGAATCACCGCCGCACCGCACTGCAACATAAACTGCAACAACACGCAATCACAGGAATGACAACATGTGGCTCTGGAACATTGGCACCTTTTTTCGATTCCGGGAAGGTTTTTGCCCCTCTAACGGAATGACAGGAAAAGGTTACATATGTACGTACAATTCTCCGCTGAGGAATTGCAACGATGTTGCAGAGATAGTGGTTCAGAAAATATATTTGTAGAGAGCTCCAATTGAAATTCATGAATTTCACAAAATGTTCTTAAGTTTATCAGAACAATAAAATTTAGATATTTAACAAAATCTCTACATCATATAGTCATAAATTTTTTTACATTTAAAAATTTTCAAATTTCTATATGTACTCTAATTAATAGAGAAATTTCACTGTAATCCAATTAATACGAGTATATACACTTCACTCACCCACTCATAATAATAGGTTATTATAAAAGCGATACCAAATCGTGAACTACTTTTCTGAAGAGTATGCAATATTTCCCCACCTTAACATTTTAATGTGACAATGTCATCATTTAAATGATAAATGAGACAAGGATGTGTTGTGACACGGGTGTTTTTTTGTTTTTTTGAATTACAATACTTGAAAATAAAATAAGGCAAAGAAAATTTTTTTAAAATCAATTAAACTGGCTTTATGCGGTAGGTAAAGGCATGACATTATTGTTTAAATATGAATCGAGCAATGTGGCGGTCACGGCTGGCGCGTATATGGCGCTATCTGGAGCTTCACACCGACTTCGCATCATTTGCGGCCGTATTGCGCCAATAACTCGTCGACTGTTGATTTACAGACTTTGCAATTGTCTCTGGTTTATCAGCGTAGACGAGTGACTTAACATAACCACAATGAAAATAATCCAATGTGGTTAAATTACAGAGCCATTATGTGAAATTATTCTTCCATCCAAAGTTTATTTGAGTAAATTAATTGTAGAGTGCGTTGTGTGGCACATGGCTCCTCCGTCCTGTTGGAACCACATGTCAGCAAGATTAATGTCAGCTAATTGAAGTACGAAAAAATCATTCAATAATTTCTCTATACATTCTACCGTTCATCATTGATCGTAACTTTCTGCCCATCATCGTTTTTGAAGACATCTGGACCCGCGGGCCAATAAAATACACAAAACGGTAATTTTCTGTGGATGTAATGGTGTTTCCAAATGCGACAATTTTAAACATTCGACTAAAAATTAGCTTCATCGCTGAAGTTTGACGAACATAACCATTATTATACCGGCAATTTTGTGAAGCTGGATATATGTATCTGTGGTTTTCTGGAGTAACAGCCTATGTCGGAAATTTTCGATTTCGGGATTGTAGCATAAATATATTCAGCGATCGATCCATGTTAATCCATTTTTTTTAAGACTTTTTCCAATGCTCATCTATACACTAGACCGGGTCACCAAAAAAATGTATCAACTGCGAGGCGGAATATTAAAGCCTACCGCGAGACAATTGCAAAAATATTTTTTTTTAAATTTTTGCCGACCCCGCAGAATCGGCCCAAAATCACTTTTTTATCGTATAGGGTCACCAAAAAAATAGCAAAAAAAATTTTTAGAGCCCGCAGAATCAGCCTATCGTAACTTTTTTGTTTGTAGCTCGATTGTCACATGCGATACATCAATATGTTGGTCTCGACGAGTACTACATTGCCTCATAGATGTCGCCAATGTACATTGTCATCTTCTAATGAAGACATTACTTTTTTGTTATTTTATAAAAGTGCGTACACCCAAAGCAAAATGTTCATGGTGTTAAATTGAAAAATATTTTAAATTTTAGGGGTAGAAACTGCAGTAAATGAAGTCTTCATTAGAAAATGACTTTGTATGTCAGCGACGTCTATGAAGCAAATGTAGTACATATCGAGACCAACACATTGATATATCGCATGTGACAATCGAGCTACAAAGTTATGATGTCTTTGGGATTGTCTCGAGGTAAGCTTTCATATTCCGCCTCGCATCCACGAACTTTTTTTATTACATGGAGGCCAACCCGGTTTACTGTACACATTAAGTATCAAATGTACTGCGAGAGAAAAAGTATTTTAGATCTCCTGAACATTTTGTTTTTTTAAGATGGGTTTTTATGTTTGAATATCACACACGGGGCAAAATCGCCTTTTTTGATATGTTTGAATGGAAAGAAAATATATTTGGAACACAAATTTTTAAATATTATATATTTCTGAACAAATAAATTTTATTTGGAAATCAATAAAATATATTTGGAACGCATATATTAATATATTACAACAAAATATATTTGCAAACTAAATTTCCCAAATAAAATATGTGTTTAAGTACAAAAAAAATTATTGTTTAGGAATTTCTTCAAATATATTTTATTTAAAAAAGATTTTCAAATCTTTTGCTTTCTTTTTCGAATTTCATTTTTAATTTTTTCTTGGTTCCCAATTGTACCTCCCAGTTATGATACCATATGCAGCATTGACTTCTGTTTCAAATCAATTATTTCAATTTCTGAGCATTCCAAGCCATCATTAGTTGTCAATCCACCAAAAAAAATTTTTTGATCCAAGAAAATAGGATTTTAATTATTATTTTTACGAACATTAAACATTTTCTAAAAAAATACATTCAATTACTGAACAATATAACACAATTTAGGTATTTTCTGAATACTTAAATGTGAATTTTTTATTTGTTTCGGAAATAATAGTCCCAAATAAAGATTTGTTTATAACACCATCTTCCCAAACATATAACCTTTGTGTGTACCAAATATTATATGTTTAGAGTGTGCCCTGAACATATATATGTTTCAAGCCGAATATGTTTGGGACAATATACTACAGAAGCGATTTTTTTTCAGCGTGCATATATATCATTTGCTACGGGCTAAAGTGCTTCCGGCGGAAATCCGTTGTAAGACATTTTAAATAATTTAAGCAATTTCCCTCTGTCTGGCATAGGATAACTCTCGAAAGGAGTAGCAAAAGATGGAGGTTGCGAAAAATTCAAATTTGGTATGCCAAAATATTTTTATATCCTCCACCATAGGATATATGTATATTTTTTTTCGTAATTGTACTTTATTTGTGCAATCTATTTCGAATATAAATTCTTCAATATTAAGCACTATGTGTGTTCATATACATATATGGAAATGATTCAGTAATCATCCCATTACATTAAAAATTTTTCAACAATTACATTGGTCGGCTTGTCGGCGTAACACTTATCTTTGAGGGCACCCCACAAATAATAGTCCAACGGTGTCAAATCGCAGCTCCGAGGTGGCCAAACGACATCAGCTCTGCGGCTGATAATGCGATCTTCAAAAACAGGGCCCAAAACATCGAGTGTAGCTTCGGCTGTGTGGCACATAGCGCCGTCCTGTTGAAACCAAATGTTGCCAATATCCTCCTCTTCAATTTTTGTGAACAAAAATTCGTTCAACATGGCCCGATAACGATCGCCATTGACTGTAACGGCCACTCATTGCTCATTTTCGAAGAAAAATGGCCCAATTATGCCTCTGGACCAAAATCCGCACCAAACAGTGACTCGTTTTGGGTGTATCGTCTTTACAATGTATGCGTGCGGGTTTTCTGTGCCCCAAATGCGACAATTTTGCTTGTTTACATACCCGCCGAGATCAAAATGAACTTCATCTGAAAAGATGATTTTTTTTGGCAAAATACTTCTGCAACATTACCATGATTTTCAAATCAGACATGAGGTAAGTGTTACCATTCACGACATAAGCACTAGTTGAAAAAAAAAACGTTAGATTGCGAACCCTTTATTTGTAAAATTCTAAAACGATTTAGCCATGTCCGTCTGTCCGTCCGTCTGTTGTAATCACACTACAGTCCGTAATAATAGAGCTAGGTTGTTCAAATTTGGTAGAAATATTTATTATAGTTGCAGGTTGTTTGGGAGATTGCAAATGGGCCATATCTGCCAATGTTTTGTTATAGTTCCCTACAGAGGTCGCTCTAAAATACGGTTTTTGAGCCATCGATACCACATTTTTCAAGCAATTTAGCGGAAACTTTGCAGTTTGTACTCTATTTTGACAAGAATTTATCGCAGTAAAAATTTTACAAATCGGTTCATATTTTGTTATAGTCACCCTATAGAGGTCGCTCCAAAATATACGTATTTAAGCCATAATTACCAGATGAACTGAAACTTTGCAGTTTGTATTTAATTAAGACAATAATTCATCGCAGTACAAATTTGTAAATTAGTTCATTTCTTATTAAAGTCTACCTTCAGATGTCGCTCCCTAAAAGGCTTATTGAAGCCATAAATACCACATTTTTCCGATGAAGAGTTTGGCTAAAGAATTTGCGGCCTAACATTTGGCTAAAATTGCAGCGTCCGTTTTTTTAATAATTTAATTAAAAAAAGGATCGTTTCATGATTTGGTCCATATCCAAAGATTTTTTCAGTAATAAAATTTAATGCAATCCATGGTGGAGGGTATATAAGATTCGGCATGGCCGAACTTAATGCTTTTACTTGTTCTATTTCAGGCTATGTTTGAAGATGGGAGAATGTATATATAATGTATATGTACTATAATACTTTAATTTGAAAGGTCTAAGTCCAACCAATTATAGTCCAACAGATTCTACTTTGGGGAGTCTACGCCTTCGTTTACAACTATAAAATATTGGGTGACAGAGTTTAAATGGGGCCGAGCTGCCAAGACGAAAACCGCAGTGATCGATCAATTGAGGTGTCCACGCCGTATTGGATGGCCGTCGGTTGAAGGTACATAAGAGAGCTAAAGTCATAGGCATTTCAAAAAGTGCTATACATTGCATATTGACGGAAAATTTGATGATGAGATAGCTGTGCGCAACATGGGTGCCGCGTTGGCTCACAATCAAGACAATGCACCAGTTAACACATCCACCATTGCAATGGCAAAAATCAATGAATTTAGGTTCGAATTGCTTCAGCACGCACCTTATGCGCCAGATTTAGCTCCCTAGGATTATTTTTTGTTTCTAAACTTGAAAAAATAGCTACGACCTTAACACTCATGAGCAATATTTTAGCTCTCGTTAAGAGCTATCTTTTTGCCATTGACCGATTCCCGATCCGACGTACCGTTAAGGAGCTAGAGCAAAAATAAACTTTCCGTTCACATTTGAAAATGAAGCTAAGTCCATTTTTTTAAAAAATCAAAAAAAAAAAAACACTTTCCAATCGACCTACGACCTTGATAGCCATGAGCAATATTTTAGCTCTCGTTAAGAGCTATCCTTTTGCCATTGACCGATTGTGGCTACGTGCCACACAGCAAATGAAACAATTGCATTGTTGCTAGAAATGTTTGGAGATTCGATTATCTCAAGAAATTGTGATATTGAATGGCCTCCAAGAAGTTGTGATTTAACAACATTAGGGGTTATTTGAAGTCATTGGTCTTTCGAAATAAACCAGACTCTCTTCAAGCGTTACAAGTCAATATTGAACGTGCCACTCATGACATACGACTTGATTTAATGGAAAAAGTGCTCGAAAATTGGGTTCATCGAATTCGTTCCTGCAGAAGAAGTCGTGGAGGCCATTTGAATGACGTTTCATTTAGAACTTAATTGTATCGATTGTACTTCACATTAAATAAAAAACTTTTGAATTTCCTTAACAATAAGTTTTTTTTTTTTTCAAAGAAATCATATCAATCTTATTTGAAAACTCTGAATGAGCAATGTAATGCAGCTATTTAAAATTGCTGGAAAAAGTGTATCGAGTTTTCAACAATTTGCAAGCGTTGCTCTCGCCTAAGTCTATCCATGATGAAATGGCAAACCAAAGTAAACTAAAAGCAAATATCAGCTCTTAAATCGGTTGTAAAATAAAGCAGTGTTAAAAATTTTATATGAAATGAAAAATTGTTAAATTTAATTCACATGTTTTATTGTACGTCTATCTATTGCTCTATTCGAACTAGTATTTAGTATAGACTCATAAAACCTGGACCTTTTTGTTTGGGTTTTGGATAAAGCTTACTGGTAGGTTTTGTTGTGAAGACATCTGCAAACATTTTCAAATTAGGAAAAATCCAATAATTGTTCTTCAAATTCTCAACAACCATTACAAACAAGTGGAGTGAGTGATCCAAGGATTTTTCCTAGCATTTTCAAATATAGGCGAAAAAACTCACCCAATATTATAAATTTGTTTTCTTTCAATAAATACATATTTTATTTCCTCGAAATGTCATGTCTAACTTCACCCAACTCTCTTCACTAGAAGTGTCCTAAAAATTCTAACTACAATCCATTCCATTCAATGAGCATTTTTAAGTACAGAATATTTTTTGTCTCGTGACACAATCTGATGTCGATTCAGATACCGATTCCGATATGCTGATGCCGATGTTATTCTATACAAGATTGTATTCTATGTACCAAAAGTACACAGAATACAAAAACGAAGAAAAATACCATAAAACTACCTTCCCCAAACATTTGATAACCTTTTTGGTAGTTTGGTTTTAAGTTCAAAGCCAGAGCCACTTGTGGCATGTGCTCTCTACCTTACCTCTGTGTGTGTTTTGCTCCTAAAACGACTTTAAAGTGTTTCTTCGGCCTCTTCCCTTAAACAAATAACAATTATTATTATTAGTATTTCTTCACCACCACCATTGTTTATAAACATTTTTTTTGGCAGCAAACACAAAATTTTTTTGTTACAATACTTCGACGATGAGTGCATTTTTGGTGTTTGTTTATTTTGCTTCGCTTTTTGATGTAGTTTAGGTTGTCGGGCCGGGCCGCCTCTTCAAAACTGAATGTTTGCATTTGCGTCTGCGCAAAGCAGCAACCACCACTAGTACTTTAGAGCATTCTAAAAATGCACATTTAGTTCCTACCGTCTGTCTGTCAGTCCGTCTGTCTGTCCGTCCGTCTGTCTGTCGTCATACCCACATTTTTTTGGGGTTCGTGCTTGTTGCACATTTCCAGTTGTTGGCTGGTTGGTTGAATGGTTGCCTGTTGTTCTTCTTGGTTATCTCAGCCAGGGTTCTCTGGCTTGTTTGTCTGTGTTTTTTTTGGGGGGGGGGGGGTTTTGGAGGTTGTTGGGGCTTTGTGTTTATCACCAGAACTTTATCTCGTTTATAGTCGGCCTTAATAAGGAGACGGCTGGTTGGGTGAGTGTCTTTTTGTTTTTGTTGGTTGTTTGGTTCCTCATTTTATTCGGTTTTCAGTCTTTGGATATATTTGGTTAAGAAGGTCTTCACCTTATGCCTCACCATAACAGAGAGTAGTATTCCATGCCACAACCAGCAGTATGGCGGGACTCCCTGCCTGGTGGCCAACAATGCTTCCTTAAAGCAATCCCTTCACCCCAATCCTGCCCCGCTTCCCCTGTCCGTGTTTTAACTTTTGGCCTACCTACCAACCTACCTGCCTGTTGACTGAATGACTGGCAAACTACGGCCATGTGTTGTCGTTCTCATCATGGCTGTTGCTGCTGTTGTTGTTTTGGAACTCGTGCTAAAGTCTGGAAGAATTGCCTTCATTTGTTTGTTGTTATTTTTTATTTTGTTATATGTCCCAAAACAAAAAATCTTTGAAAACTTGTTTTTTTAACATAATAAAAATAAAGGAAAACATCTTCTTGGTTGTTTTTTGGCAATACAAAAAGGAGTTTGTCGTCTTTAGCACTGCGAAACAAGTTTCGAGTCTAAAAATGTGGTCGCTAAGAGTTTAATAAACTTTTGGGCGAAAAGACGTCATGATTTATTACAAAATATAGGAGGAAGATGGGTTTTTTGTGCAACACAAAATTCTATACTTTGTTGTAAGTATTTTAAGTATTCGGCCTACAGGAAAACAGGGCCATTTAATAATAAAAAAAACATTTAAAATAAGTAAAACGAGTAGTAAGATTCAGTTAAGGGAAATTGAATAAAATGGACCTGAATATTTTCACCATTTCAAGTAGAAACAGAGCCGTTTTCACTTAGGAAACAAATCCGTTTGTGTCTTTTTGCCTGTGAATTTTTCAGAGATCAATAAACTTAAATAATCAAAGTTCGTAAATTGATAAATTTCATTATTTTCTAAGATTTTAAATTTTCGCAGAATATTTTCAAAGAAATTCTGTGGGTTTCACATAAATCGTCATGTATATATATTATATACTTTTTAATTTTAAAATTCTGTGGTTTTTCACGTAAGTCGTCATTTCTTAGTTTATATTTTTTAAGTGTTTGAGAAAATGGACTTTTTTGAACATTTTATATCGCATTTAAATGAATATAGATTCTTTGCATAATTGGTTATTGGTGATTTTTCAGGATTTCACCCATTCATGAATTTAGAAAATTTATTAATTGAGAAAATTCTTAAAACTTTAAAATTCACAGTATCACAAAATTAGAAATTCCAAAATGCAGATATACACCAAAAATTGAATCGGAAGGTACTATTAAAAGTTCGCAGATTCGAATAAAAAAATTAATTAATTTCGGAGTTATTATCAAATTTGTAACATTAGTTATTTTTTATAAATTGATCAAAGTCTATTTCAATTATATTTACAAAAAAAATTATTATATTTGTTTCAATTTAAAGCAAATTTTTTAGATTTTATTTAAATTCATTAATTGATCCAATTAAATATTTGATTGAAATGCTAACCATTGAAATGCTAACCATAATGCATAACCACTCAAACAATGAAATCCAGATTTAATTAAAAAAATAGCCAATTCAACTAAAAAACATTTAAAATTTTGAAATTTGTAATAATAATCATTTTCTTCAATAAAATTATTAAAATCCGTTTCAATTAATATAATACTGTATTTATTAAAAAAAATATAGAAAAATATAGAATTGAACTAAAACATTATTCATTTGGAATTTGCAATATTAATTATTTTGATCAGTAAAATTATTAAAATCCATTTCATTTAATTAAAAAAAACTATATTTATGAAAAAATTTCTCATCTGGTTTGAATTTCAATTACAAATTTAATTCAACTACAAACCATTTTTTCTTATTTTAGTTAAATTCTTTAACTGAATCAATTAAATATTTTATTTCAAACTAAAAATCACTTGATATATGTAATTTCATTTTTAATGGCATTAATGGTACATAAACAGTTATATGTATATTTATACAGAATTAATGACATCTAGAGTCAATTAAAGAATAAATTCATATATATTTTTTTTTATAAATTTATCAAAATTCTTTATACTAACTTAACCTTGTTTTATTTAAAAATAATTAAACTTTTATTCTGATTTTAATAATATTCTCTATATGATACAATTAAATCTTAAATTAAAAATCAATTAAAATATATTTTTTTTTTATTTTTGTTAATCCTTGAATATCCCGGAAAAGTGTCGATTCAGGTTCTGGAAAAGTATTTTAATGACATGACATAAACAATTTTAAATTTATACAGAATTAATGAAATCTAGATTCAATTAAAAAATTAATTAATTTTGGACTTGTTTAAGCTGATATTTTTTTTATAAATTTTTAAAATCCTTTTTAATTGAGATAATTTTGTATTATTTAAAAAATAAATCAAATTTTATTCTAATTTTAACAAAATTTTCTGTATGATTCAATTAACTCTTTAACTAAAAATCAATTAAATTATTTATATATTTAATTTTTTCTTGAATATGCTGGAGAAGTTTCCATTCAGGTCCGGAAAAAATATTTAAATGACATTAATGGGACATATATATTTATACAGAATTAATGAAATCTAGATTCAATTAAAAAATTAATTAATTTTCTACTTAAAAAATTAAAATTAATAAATATAAAAATTAATTCATTTTTTGTATTATTTAAAAAATAATTAAAATTTTATTTTGATTTTAATAATATTATCTACATATGTGATTCAATTAACACTTTAATTAAAAATCAAATCAATTAAAATAGTTCATGTATTTAATGTTTATTAATGCTTTAGTATCCTGAAAATGTATAGTATTCATTTTTTCAATTTCTTGTGCATTTAAAATATTAATTACTTTTGTCTATAAAATTATTAAAATACGTTTCAGTTAGTATAATACTATATTTATTAAAAAATATTATTTAGAATTCAACTAAATAATAATTAATTTTGGAATTTGTAATATGTATTATTTTTGTCAATAAAATTTTTAAATTCCGTTTCAATTACTATAATACTATATTTATTAAAAAAATATCAATTAGAATCTGTTTCTGGTATTAATTAAATGTCTTATTTGGTTTGAAATTAAAGATTTAATTGAAATTCAAACCACTTTTTCTTGTGTTAATTAAATTCTTTAACTGCTTCAATTAAATCTTTTATTTTAAACCAAAAATTAATGAAAATATTAGTTGATATAAGTAATTTCATTTTTAATGACATAAACAATTAAATATTTATACAGTTAATGAAATCTAGATTCAATTAAAAAATTAATCAATTTTGGACTTAAAAAAATTTTGATATTTTTTTAAGAATTTATTAAAATTGATAATTTATTATAAATTATACATTTATTAATTTTGTACAATTTGAAAAATAAATAAAATTTTATTCTGATTTTAATTAAATTCTCTATATGATACAATTAAATCTTAAATTAAAAATCAATTTAAATATAATTTTTTTTATTTTTGTTAATTCTTGAATATCCTGGAAAAGTGTCCATTCAGGTCCTGGAAAAGTATTTTAATGACATTAATAGAACATAAACAATTAAAAATATATACAGAATTAATGAAATCTAGATTCAATTAAAAAATTAATTAATTTTGGACTTAAACAAATTTTGATATTTTTTTTATAAATTTTTAAAATCCTTTTTAATTGAGATAATTTTGTATTATTTAAAAAATAAATCACATTTTATTCTGATTTTGAAAAATTTCTATATGATTCGAATAACTCTTTAACTAAAAATTAATTTAATTATTTATATATTTAATTTTTTCTTGTATATACTGGAGAAGTTTCCATTCAGGTCCTGAAAAAATATTTAAATGACATTAATGGGACATATATATTTATACAGAATTAATGAAATCTAGATTCAATTAAAAAACTAATTAATTTTCTACTTAAAAAATTAAAATTAAAAAAAAAAAATATAAAAATTAATTAATATTTTTATTTTGTTTTAATTATATTATCTATGTGATTCAATTAACTTTTTAATTAAAAATCAAATCAAAAATCAATTAAAATATTTGATGTATTTAATGTTTATTAATGCTTTAATATCCTGAAAATGTATAGTATTAATTTTTTCAATTTCTTGCGAATTTGTAATATTAAAAAAATTATTCAATAAAATTGTTAAAATCTGTTTCAGTTAGTATAATACTATATTTATTAAAAAATATTAATTAGAATTCAACTAAATAATAATTAATTTTGGAATTCGTAATATGTATTATTTTTTGTCTAAAAAATTTTTAAATTCCGTTTCAATTACTATAATACTATATTTTTTACAAAAAAAATATTAATTAGAATCTGTTTCTGGTATTAATAAAATGTCTTAATTGGTTTGAAATTAAAGATTTAATTGAAACGCAAACTATTTGTTTCTTGCTTTAATTAAATTCTTTAACTGATTCAATTAAATCTTTTATTTTAAACCAAAAATTAATTAAAATATTAATTGATATGAGTAATTTAATTTTAAATTACATAAACAATTAAATATTTATACAGAATTAATGAAATATAGATTCAATTAAAAAATTAATCAATTTTGGACTTAAACAAATTTTGATATTTTTTTAAAAATTTATTAAATTTGATAATTTATTATAAATTATAAATCTATTAATTATATCAATTTATTAATTTTGTATAATTTCAAAAATAAATAAAATTTTATTCTGATTTTAATAAAATTCTCTATATGTCTCAATTAACTCTTTAATTAAAAATCAATAAAAATAATTATTTATTTAATCCTTGAATATGCTGGAGAAGTTTCCATTCAGGTCCTGAAAAAGCATTTAAGTGACGTTAATGGGACATATATATTTATACAGAATTTATGAAATCTAGATTGAATTAAAAGATTAGTTAATTTTATATTTAAAAAATTCAAATTTTTTTAATTTATTAAAATTTTTTATAGTTAATATTATTTTGTATTATATAAAAAAAATTAAAATTTTATTTTGATTTTAATAATATTATCTAAATGATTCAATTAAATCTTAAATTAAAAATCAAATCAAAAACAAATTAAAATATTAATTTATTGAATGTTTTTTAATACATGATTATCCTGGAAAAGTATTGTATTAATTTTGCCAATTTCTTGCGTTATTCGAACTGATTTGTATTTGCTCTGTATTGGAATTAAAGAATTATATACTTATACAGGCATTAAAGTTGTTCTTCCTTGAATTCCTGGACGGCCCATCAATGACTCAGTCCTTGTCACGTTTTTTGGGACAATGGCGTGATAATCCTTACTTACCCCTACACTCGTGGGACCTATATGAAGTCCCTTTAAACATAGAAAAACACACACTCTAACAACAACAACAACTAACTGATACTGAAAACTAGTACACGAGGACCTAAACCTGGGACAGCTAGCCTATTGATCCAAGGACCTCTTCTAAGACGGCAGCACTACTTAACACTTCGGTTTTCCATGGAAAGCATTCAGGATCCTTGAGAAAACCTACCCTGATATCCCAAAGGAAGGTATGGTGTATTTCTGAAGCACAGGATACTACGCAAACGCTTAGCCTATTAAAGGGGTGCACGCAGGCTGGTATCAGGACCGCATAGAACTAACACGGTTTAGTAATATCCGCTCTGTTGAGTGCTACCGCTATACTTTAGAGAAGATTGGTGAAATGTAGTCGGATGCGGCACTGGATTTTTTCAATAAGGAGGACATCTGGTCTCAGCACAGGGCACATGTATGGTATCATATGGATTCAGCAAAATCTGACATAAGGTGTACCAAAGCATTGAGGGAGAGGATTCGAAGAAATACTGTGCAATATAACACTGCCGTAGTACCGAAAGATTAACGATAAATCTGGTGGGAACTTGCGTTTTACCCTCCCTTTGGCTTATCGTTGCCAGGACCACAACTGAATGCATTTCTTTTGAATATACGACTATATGTTACAATCAAACTATTATTTGTAATTTCCTCTTAAATTTTGATTATTTCATGATTTCCTCGAAAATTTCATTTTGCAACAGTTTAGGGAAAGGTCAGTCAGTAATTGGTTGCGCAGGATAATGTTTACAAGTTTTTTTCCTTCTTCAGAAAACAAACACAAGCTCTACTTTGTAGCATTCTATAGGGGGCGCTGTCCAAAGTTGTAAGCATACAACTTTCAAATGGTTAAATTGCATGTCATAATTTCCTGTATGAAAACTAACGGAAATTGTTGTTAAAGGAGCAGCGAAGAGCAGCTCTCGACAGCTCGCTCCTCCGATGATGTAACACGCCGCAAGAAGAACATTTGAAATTGAGGTGCGACCGAGTGCAGTTGAATACTTTTATTTGAAAACAGTACACTTGGGATGAATGCTTTTTATTAAATTAAATGTTGCAAACAACACGTCAATTTTTACAAGACAAACAAAAAATGCAGCGGCTGCAGCGATATACCATCCGCCGCTCCAAGCCAATGACCCACGCAAAACACAATGAGTTTGTGTGCAACATGCCTCAAAGCGTCGCGTCGTCGGCCACACAAATTCGCCAAGAATACGCCGCAACGCGCTCCAAAAGTGCGGTGTGTCAAGAAGCGCTCCCCCTCGTTTAGTAGCTCCAAGAGGCACATAAACACACACAGAGCGGGCGGGCCTCATGATGAAATTTTCCTTATGGTGGTGTTGTTGTCGTCATCATCGATGTCGACGACAACGTTGTGGCAGCCACACGCTTCAAAACGCTGGAGAGAAAAACAAACAAAAAACTCGATTTTGATGTTGTGTTGTCGCTGTCGCCGGTTTTTATTTTGGGGAGTTAATGCAACAACCCAAACAGGCGACATCATCAGCCAACAACAGCCAACAACGCAACACGAGGAAGGTTGTTGATATAACATTTTCCAGAACCCGTCAACTTTGCATTTATGCAATTTCGTGTTGTGTAAAAAAAAGAGAAGATATTGCTGAGAGGTTGAAAGAGCGATAACACGAGGAGTGATAGAACTTAAAATGAGAACGAGGGAAAATCTTTCATATTGTGAAAGGCAAGAATTCTATAAATTTTATGAAATCTTTGATTTCTATGAATTTTATGAATTCTACGAATTCTGTGAATGTTATAAATTCTATGATTTCTATGAATTCTATGAATTTTATGAATTCTATGAATTCTATGAATTTTATGAATTCTATGAATTTTATGAATTCTATGAATTTTATGAATTCTATGATTTCTATGATTTCTATGAATTCTATGAATTCTATGAATTCTATGAATTCTATGAATTCTATGAATTCTATGAATTCTATGAATTCTATGAATTCTATGAATTCTATGAATTCTATGAATTCTATGAATTCTATGAATTCTATGAATTCTATGAATTCTATGAATTCTATGAATTCTATGAATTCTATGATTTCTATGAATTTTATGAATTCTATGATTTCTATGAATTCCGTGAATTCTATGGATTCAAGAATTCTATGAATTCAAGAATTTTATGAATTCAAGAATTCTATGAATTCCGTGAATTCAAGAATTCTATGAATTCCATGAATTCTATGAATTCCATGAATTCTATGAATTCCATGAATTCTATGAATTCCATGAATTCTATGAATTCTATCAATTCTATGAATTCTATGAATTCTATGAATTCTATGAATTCTATGAATTCTATGAATTCTATGAATTCTATGAATTCTATGAATTCTATGAATTCTATGAATTCTATGAATTCTATGGATTCTATAAATTGTATGAATTCTATGAATTCTATGATTTCTATGAATTCCGTGAATTCTATGGATTCAAGAGTTCTATGAATTCAAGAATTCTATGAATTCAAGAATTCTATGAATTCAAGAATTCTATGAATTCAAGAATTCTATGAATTCCGTAAATTTTATGAAATCTATGAATTCTTTAAATTCTCCATAGAATCTATGAATTTTAAGAATTCTATGAATTCTATGAATTTTATGAATTCTATTAATTCTATGATTTCTATGAATTCTATAAATTCTATGAATTCTATAAATTCTATGAATTCTATAAATTCTATGAATTCCGTGAATTCAAGAATTCTATGAATTTTATGAATTCCGTAAATTTTTTGAAATCTATGAACTCTATAAATTATATGATTGTTACAATTTTTATGAATTCTATAAATTCTATGATTTCATTGAATCCTAAGAATTCAATGAATCCTATGAATTCTATGAACTATGAATTCTATGAAATTTTTGCATTTTATGAATTTTATGAATTTTATGAATCCTATGAATTCTATGTAATCTATGAATTCTATGAATTCTATGAATTCTATGAATTCTATGAATTCTATGAATTCTATGAATTCTATGAATTCTATGAATTCTATGAATTCTATGAATTCTATGAATTCAAGAGTTCTATGAATTCTATGCATTTTATGAATTCTATGCATTTTATGAATTCTATAAATTTTATGAATTCTATAAATTTTATGAATTCTATAAATTTTATGAATTCTGTAAATTCTATGAATTTGTGAACTATGAATTCTATAAATTCTATGATTTTTACGATCTCTATAAATTCTATAAATTCTACGAATTCAATGAATCCTAAGAATTCAATGAATTCTATGAACTCTATGAATTCTATGAATTCTATGAACTCTATGAATTCGATGAATTCTATGAACTCTATGAATTTTAATGAATTTTACTATCTCTATGAATTCTATGAACTCTATGAACTCTATGGCTTTTACGAATTCTATGAATTCTTTGAACTCTATGAATTCTATGAAATTTATGAACACTATGAATTCTATGAGGTTTATACATTTTATTAATTCTATGAATTCTATGAATGCTATGAATTCTATGAGTTCTGTGAATTCTAAGAATACTATGCATTCATTCTATGAATACTAGGAATTCTATGAAAACCAGGAATTCTATGAATTCTTTGAATTCTATGAACGCTATGAATTGTATGAATTCATTGAATCTATGAATTCTATGAACTCTATAATTCTGTGAATTCTATGATTTTTATTAATTCTTTGAATTCTGTGATTTCCATGAATTCTATGAATCCTTTTAATTCTATGAATTCGATCGTATGGATTCTTTGATTTCTATGAAAACTATGCAAAATGTTGCAAACATTTCAGAAGAATTTTAATACTAACCGATTAGGTGTATCTATTATTATTATTATTATAAATATTATTATTTGGTCGAAAAAGGCTCTTAACTTTTTTGGTAATTTTTATGTAAATTAAATTTGTATGAATTTTTTTTTAAGAAATTAAAAATTTTGTTAGTGATAATATTTTCCCCATCTTCTTTGTTTGAAGATGGATCATATTGGTGCACCATCTCTGGCCCTTCCCCTTCAAAGCGAAATTGCAACAGTTTCAGTCTGGGCAAAAATGAGAAAGTTTTTTCCGCCAACTCCCACGCAAAGTACCAGAATTCCATATTACATTTCTCACAAAAAATAACGCTATAGTTTATTCACCTGAAATTTTGTTACTTCTTTTATTAATTCATACTCGTATTTCATTTATTTATTTATGGTTCTCTGTTCGTTATTTGTTATTATTTAGTTAATAAAAAACATCGTTTAAGATTTAAATGTTTTCTGAATTTTATAATGAAATCCATATGAAGAAATTGCTTCACTAGAGTTTGTTTGATTAATGATCACTTTGCGCGACTAAGCAAAGTTTGTCAATGATATTTTATATTTTTTATGACAGATAAACTTTTCACTTTTACAAGTCTTCAAAATAAAGATGAATTGTATTTATATGTTAATTTATTTGGAGGTTATAAAAAACTTGAATTTCGCCTCTGCTCAAGATGGAAATAATATTTTCCAAACGATATTTGTTAGTGGTTATTATATTCCACTAAATTGTTCATTGGGTCAAGCTGAATTGTTAGAGATATGTTTTTTAAGATTTCACCCAAGACAAAAAGATACGTGAGTAGCTTCTCTAGAAAGGATAGATCGATGGTTGAATGACCTCTGTTGTTGTTGGCGATTATAATTAAATTGACATTTAACTTCGAAAGTTATCTAGATGAGATCTGTGCGCAGTGTTTTTTTTTTTGTTTTTCAATTTAAAATGCCACATTGAACAATTTCGATAGTACAGGTTGAATGAAGTAGATGTCGTTATCAGATTTTGTTCATTCATTAATATCAATTTTTGCAGAAATTAACTTTAATTGCATTGTGTGCAACAAAACAGTAATTAAGGTTGTTGTCTCTGCTACCGCAGTTCCGTCCTCATTATTGATTTTCTGTAGTAACACCAGAAAAGAAGTGGCTGGAATTCACACACACACTCACATACACACTCGTACGTTTTGCCAAAGACCAGACCATATCTTATTTCTTACAAAGCCATTCACTTGGTCTGTTGTAGTTTTTTCCTTTTTTTGGTAGTTTGATATTTATTTGCAACCTTTATTATTATTTTTTGACGTTTTTTTGCTGTTGTTGCCTTGTTACTATTATTATTTTACTGTTGCACTGGTTTCCATGAAGAGCCCAACAACAACAAAAAACTTGTTAAATATATTGCGTGCTTCAAGTGATTTTCAATTTTTCTTTTCAATACTTTTATGGACGGGGGCTTGGAACGCATGACTTCACATAGTACGAGTAACTTGAAGTGGTGTTTTTCGTACGTTTTCTATCAAGTGGCGGTGAAGCAGAAGAAGTATTTACTTAAAAGCACTCAACCATAAAGTTCTTGAACACCAAAATTGAAAGAAAAAACGCGAAAGAAATAAAAGACCAAAAAAATCCAAGACAGACTGAAGAGCTACGATTTGGACATGAACAACAAATTCCCAGGCTATTGCAAATAAGTGTAAATACAAATTCGTAGATTTGTTCGAGAACTAAAAAAGCAAAATACGGAAATGCATCTATCGCTACATGTATTTTTTATACTTTGTCTAGAAATTACGAATTTGTTCATAATTATATCATAATATTCACATGATCTAAAAATTAACATTTTATGATAAAGTATACGTTAAAAGATTAGCAGGAGAGGGCTAAAAACTAATAATATTAATATAATATGATGTAAGATTTTGGCGATCTAAAATTGTATTTTTGGTACAAGAACAAAAATTGTTTTTTGTTTCATAGAACCGAATCACAGGATTTATATATTTCAAAGATTTCTTTAATTTTAAGAAATATTTCTTTATATTCGAAAAAGGTTTTCTTAGATATTGAACGATTTTTTGTTCTTAAAAATTATAGACAAAAATATTGATGAAAATAAATTTTGTATTTAAAATTAAGAAAAAATCGTTGATTCACTTAATATATTTCTTTAATTAAAAACATTTTTCTAAAAAAATTATTTTCTTTTAAGTAAAATAAAAAACTTTGAATCAAGGATATTGGTCAAGGGCAAAAGTCGTTATTTTGTTTCATTGAAATTAAAACAGAATTTCTTTAATGCAACGATTTCTTCTTTCTTTATTTGGTATAATGACAAAAATCGTCTTTGGAACAAACAAATAAAAGTACAAAATTCGTTTTTGTTCCTTTGAAACCAACAAAGGATTTATCTAAAAGATTTCTTTAATTCGAAGAAGTATTTCTTTATACCTATTTATTTGAGAAATGTATTATACAACATACAAAGATATTTCATACTTAAACAATATATATAGAAAGACAAAAATTGTTGTAAGAAAAAAAAAAATTATATATAAAATAAAGAAAAAATCATTGATTCGCTTAATTTTTTTCTTTAATTATAAACATTTTCCTAAGCTTTTTTCTTCTTTAAGACAAAACATCTTTGATTCAATGATATTAGTCTTTAAAACAAATAACAGTTTTTATGGTATAAGGATAAAAATCGGTTTTGTTGCTTTGAAACACTCAGGATTTCTTTAAGTCGAAGCATAAAAGGTTTTTTGTTCTTTAAAAATATATGAAACAAAGACAATAATCGTTGATGCAAGGCAATTTCGTATTTAAAATAAAGAAAAAATCTTTTATTCACTTAATTGTTTGTCTTTAATTAAAAACATTTTTCTAAGAAATTTTCTTCTTTAAGATAAAAATCGTTGCTTCAAAGATTTTTTGTCTTTAAAACAAAGAACAGTTTCTTGGTATAAGGACAAAAATAATTTCTTGTTGTTTTGAAACAAACGCAGGATTTCTTTAATTCTAACAAATATTTTTTATATTTGAAAAATGTTTTATAAAGTATACATGGATTTTTTGTTCTTACAAAAAAAAAATATACATTAAAACAAAGACAGAAATCTTTGATGCAAAGAAATTTTGTGTGAAAACAGAATCTTTGATTTTTTTCACCGGTTCATTAATTAAAAACAATTTTCTAAGTCTTCTACATCTTTAAGACAAAAAATCTTTGATTCAAAGATATTGGTTTTTAAAACAAAGAACAAATCTACCAGGACAAGAGTCATTCATGGTTTCTTTGAAACGAAGACAGGATTTAAATGAAAGATTTCTTAAATTCGAAGAAATATTGCATTAAATATAAAGAGAAATGTTTTATAAAGAAAACCAAGATTTTTGGTTATTAAAAAATACGTAAAACAAAGACAACATTTTTTGATGCAAAGATATTTTTGTATTTAAAATAAAGAAAAAAATCTTTGATTCACTTAATTTTTCCTAAGATATTTTCTTTTTTAAGCCAAAAAATTTCTGAATCATAGATATTGGTCTTTAAAACAAAGAAAAAATAGTTTTTTGTTTCTTTCAAACAAACACAGGAAATCTTTATTTCAAAGATTTCTTTAATTCGAAGAAATATTTCTTTGTTTTTGTCTTAAAATATATATAATCTGGGCGCCCCAGTAGGCGAGTTGGTAGCGTACTCGCCTATGAGTTTGGGGGTCGTGGGTTCGATTCCCACCAGAGGCTCTGGTCTGTCGCTGCGAAATTCAGCCATATGGTCTTTGTAAACCGGCCTTTCCCTGGACCTTAAAATTAGAATATAAATTTACTTTGTATTGTAATTCATATAAATAAAAAAATAAATAAAATAAATAAAATAAAATATATATAATCTTCTTTGATGCAATACAATTTTGTATTTAAAATAACTAAAAAAAAATCTCTGTTTTACTTATGTTTTTTTTCTTTAGTTAAAAACATTTTTCTACGAAATTTTCTTCTTGAAGACAAAAAATCTTTGATTCTAAGATATAGGTTTTTAAAACAAAGTTCGAAGAACCGTTTCTTTGGTATAGGGACAAAATCATTTTTTGTTTCTTTGAAACCAACACAGGATTACTTGAAATCAACGATTTCTAAAACCCAAGACAAAAATCTTTGATGCAAATAAATTTTGTGCGGAAAAAAAAAATTTAATTTTCTTCACTGGTTCTTTAATTACAAACAATTTTCATATTTAAGACAAAATATGACAGACAGAATCATTTTTTTCCTGTGAGGCAAAGACAGGAAATTCAAAGAAATATTGTTTTAAATATAAACAGAAATATTTTATAAAGTATACAAAGATTTTTGGTTGTTAAAAAAATATGTAAAGCAAAGACAAAAAATTTTTGATGCAAAGAAATCTTGTATTTAAAATAAAGAAAAAATATTAAATCGCTCAATTTTTCCTAAGATATTTCCTTTTTAAGACAAAAAAATCTTTTATTCAAAGATATTGGTCTTTAAAACAAAGATCAGTTTTCTTGGCACAAGGACAAAAATAGTTTTTTTGTTTTTTCAAAAAAACACAGGATATCTTTATTTCAAAGATTTCTTTGATTTGAAGAAAATTTCTTTGTTTATTTTTTTTAAATATATAGAAAAAAAAGACAAAAATCTTTGATGCATAGAAATTTTGTATTTAAAATTATGAAAAAAATCTTTGTGTTACTTAATTTTTTTCTTTAATTAAGAAAATTTTTCGAAGATTTAAGACAAAACAGTCTTTGATTTTCAGATATTGGTGTTTAATACAAATTTAGAAGAACAGTCACGGACAAACATAATTTTTTGTTCCTTTGAATCCAACACAGGATTACTGCAAATCAACGATTTCTTTAATTCGAAAAAAATAATCTTTATAAATATTTGAGAATTGTATTCAAAGATTTTTTATTCTTAAAATATAAAAAATTTTATTTAAAACAAAAGGTTTTTTTTTAAATAAAAATAGATAAAGTAAATTTCTTCTTTAGAACAAAAATCGTTGGTTCAAAGAAATTTGTTTTTAAAACAAACAGAATAGATTCTTTAAAAAAAGACAAAAATCTTAGAAATTTGACATTTAAACAAACAAATTTACAATTTCTTTATTTCAAAGATTTTTTCTTTAATTATATCAAATGTTTGGGTATGTTTTAAGTGATTTTTTGTTCTTAAGAATTTATTTATATTGCATTTGAGTTTTAGTTTTTTCACGTTTTTGTCCACCAAAAGTGAGGGTACAAAAGTAAACTTGATTTAAAAAAATTATAAATTATTGAAGTGTAAATATTATTAAAATTTAGATTTTATAACTTTAATACTAACTTATTAGATGCACCTTTTATTTAAAGCAGATGAGTTTAAAAACGATATAAAATTTTAGGTTTTTGGGACATTTTTCGATTTAAATTTTACTAAAAAGTTAAAAAGTCCATAGAAATTAACATATTATAATCTGTGGACCATTACACATATTGATATCGATACCTTTATTGCAAAGTATGCTAAGTCGACTTGGCATCATTTCATTTTTAAATTCTAAATATTCCAAATTATATTCAGTTAAAGTTTAGTGTTTATCCGTCAATCCAAAAAAAGTTATGCGCATAATATTATAAGTTATCAAATTTGAATTATAAAGAAATTCAATATAAATTTAAAAAAATCATAAAACTTTGACCACTACTTTGGAATGGAGGTATCGATATGAATTATTATTATACTCGTATTCGGATTTTCCTCTTTTTGCATAGTGTAATATGTATATTAGTTCATTGCTAAATTATTAAATTTAAATTATTTTTATTACATTAAGTAATTTAAAAAAACTTAAATAATGCGCATAACTAATATTTACTGTTTGTTTGCATTTTTATAAATTGTTTCCCAAGAAAAAACTTTCTTTTCATAATATTTTTTTTATTTTTTTTTTTTTTCAACTTTCTTAACCATGCGTTTTGTTATTTAATATTTATTTGAGTGCTTGAGTTTTTTAACAACCTAAGTGAAACCAAACAAAATGTTTCTTTTATGTGTTTTCATTGTTGCGGTTATTATGGTTTTCGGTTTTGGTTTTCCAAAACAATAATTTCCAATTTAATTGGCAAATTCCAAAATTCACATTCAAAATATATACATACATATGTCTAATCGTATATATGTAGCTATGCCGCCGATAATCTCAGCATAACAATGCGATTATTGGCAATTTATCAATAAATTTCGAAGAGTGAATGAAACAGTCAAAACATTTGTAAGTTTAATGACTTTGGCTTATAATAATTAATTGGAAACAGATATTTATTTGAATTCATTTGTGGTTTAAAAAAAATGTTTCTCACTCTCTCTGCCATTTCGGTGAAATTCAAAGAAACATGTAAAATAGTTAAATGAGCAATTAATGAGTATGAAAAAGTACATAATTTATGCGAAATACGTTAGGTAATTATTTCTACTAAATGGAATATTTAATTACTCCAATTATAAAATAAATAATGAATCATGTTGTAATTATTTGTTATTGATAGTTTTCTCTGAGTAAATAGAATATTTAATTATTCAGTTATAAAATAAATTGAAGTATAAATATTTATATATTTTTTATGATTTATTTACTCTGATTATTTATTATTTCTCAATTTATTTCATTTATTATTCAACTGCAGAGAATAATTACATTTTTAATTTATTTTTTATGATTTTTGGTTTATTTTTCAATATATTATTTAATCACTCAGATTATTCAATTACTACATTTAGTGGTTTATAACGCGATTTTTGTGGTTTTAAATATTTTCTAACCAAATCAATTATTCTTATTTTTCTTCATAACTTAATTTATATTTAATTGTAAACTATTGCCATTGGCTTCCTTATCTATTATTGAATTTATTCATTTCTAATGTCTATACCAAACACGGAAGTTTTCAAAATTAATAGAAAATTAACATGAAACAATAATTGCCACACACACACATTGAAAGTAATTCAAACTTTGTGGTTTTTTAACTGAAAATCACATGCCACAATAAAATATATTATTTTTGTTTTTTTAGCAAACCGCAAATTTCTATGTGAACGACCAATTCACGTAATATTCACGAGTTAAACAAAATATAAACCGATTCGTTTTAGTTTGTGTCTATTCAAAACGTAGTTAATTATATAGAAATACTAGTCACAGAAAATTAAGGAAAAACGAAACTCAAAAACTGAAATAAAAATAAAGAAATAACGAAAAAAATAAACGAAGAGAAAATGCAAAAAATACGTTTTAATGTCAATGATCTGGTTTTGTTTTGGGGTTAAAATACGAAAGAAAAATGCTTAACACACTCAAATTTAAATGTAAAACAACAATGAATTTAATAAAAACAACACACTCGAAACTGAATTTTTGCACTTTAACAAACATTGAGGAGGAGTCTTTACAAAAACCCCTTTGGACGTTCCAAAACCCCAGCTCGTCCAGCAAAAGCGAAATTATGATTACTGAAGAAATAACACAATTAAACTAATTGTGGCAATTGCTTTACGCTGTAAATACGAGGGTAGAGTCAAAAGTAAAGAAAAACAAGTGTGTTGTGTTGTAACAACAATTTTTTTCACCAATTGAAGATTTGCGATTGACACAGCAAAAAATGTTGTTCTTTAAAACAAAGACAACAATCTTTGTATCAAGGAAAATTTGCCTAAAAACAAAGACTAAAATCTTTGATTCAAAGAAATTTTTTATTTAAAGCAAAGAAAACCATTTAATTTAAATGTGCTTCTTTTTCTAAGAAATTGTGAACTTAAAGCAAAGAAAACAATTTTGATTCACTACATTTTTTCATGAATTAAAAACATTTGCTAGGAAATTTCAGTCATAAATCAAAAAATTTTAATTCAAAGATAATGGTCTTAAAACATTGAACAGTTTATGTGGTAGCAAAAAATGTTGTTCTTTGAAACAAAGACAACAATCTTTGAATCAAGTCAAATTTGTCTAAAAACAAAAACTAAAATCTTTGATTCAAAGAAATTTTGTATTTAATGCAAAGAAAATCATTTAAATTAAATGTGTTTTTTCTAAGAAATTGTGTACTTAAAGCAAAGAAAACAATTTTGATTCACCATATTTTTTCATTAATTAAAAACATTTTTTAGGAAATTTCAGTCATCAATCAAAAAATTTTAATTCAAAGATAATGGTCTTAAAACATTTAACAGTTTATGTGGTACAAGGACAAAATTCGTGCTATGAAATAAACACAAGATTTCTTTAATTCAAAGATTTTTTTCTTTAGAACAAAGACTTATTTATTAGTTCGAAAAATATATATTTTTTTATATTTGAGAAATATTTTCTTAGGTATTCATAGATTTTTTTTAAAATTAGCATTTAAAAGATAGATTTTTTCTCTAATCAAAGACATATTTCATGATCTAAAGGTTTTATTATTAAAAAATAAGAACAGTTTCTTTGGTACAAAGGCAAAAGTCTTCATAGATTCAAAGAAATCTGTCTTTTAAACAAGTAATGTTTACTAACTTAAGAAAGTGGCAATGATTTAGAACCAGTGACACATAATCTTTAATGTAAAAACATTCCACACTTAATATTTAGACAATTTAATAAAAATTAAGCCGAGTTTTTTAATATTAAGTAAATTATCTTTAATTTAAGTAGGAAATGTACTAAGTTTAAAGCCAACTTATCAATGGCTCGAAATCATTGCCGCCGTCTTTAACATTTTTTTCAGTCTACTTCTTTTTGAACACTCAAAGAATTTTTTCTTTACATTAAACAAATTTTTAGGTTAGGATTTTAAAGACTTTTTTTGTCCCTAAGAATTGTTTATATTTATTATTTATTTTTCAGAAAATTGTTTGATTGGGTTTCGTTTACTTGAGCTCTTATTTAATTTAGTTTTAGACTGTTTAAACTTTTTAATCTTAAGTAATATTTACCAATATTTAACAAACTTTTTCTTAAAAATCAAAAAAAAAAAAATTTTGGTTCATAAAAAAGAAAAATAGTTTCTTTGGAACGTAGTTACAATTTCCTTATTTCAAAGAATTTTTCTTTATATTTAAGAAATTAGTTTTGTTCCTAAGAACAGCTTTTATTTGCTATTTATTTTTTGGAAAATTTTTCGATTGCGCTTAGTTTTTACGTTTAGCTTTTATTAAAATTTTAGAATGCTTTAATTTTTTCCATCTTAAGTAATATTTCTTTATAGGTATTAAACAAACGGTTTCTAAAGAAAACAAAAAAATGTCGGGTCTTAAAAAAATTATACATAATTAAAACAAAGAAATTGTCTTCTTTAGGAAAAAATCGTTCATTCAAATTTTAAAAATTTTTTTTTATTTAAAACAAGGAAAATTACTTTAGCTAAAATTTTTTTAAGATTTTTTTTTCTTTAAGAAGAGAAATCTTTCATTCAATGATATATTTCCTCAAACAATTAATTATCATTGGCCAATTGTTTTAAATCTTAAATTCAAAAAAGTCCCTTTTAAGACAACGTGTACATAGTTCCTTTGCAACAAAGCCGGCATGTAATTAATTCAAAGAAATATTTCTTTATATTTATCAAACGTTTTCTTAAGAATACAACAATGTTTTAGGTTTGGTTGCAAAGAAAATATTTTATGGTTTAAATCTCTGATTAGGAAATCGTCTTCAAGGCAACGTGTACATAATTTCTTTGCAACAACGCCGCCATGTCATTAATTCAAAAAATGTTTCTTTATATTTATCAAACGTTTTCTTAAGAATAATATGTTATATTTTAAATCTTTGATTAACAAAAACGTCTTTAAGAAAACATGTAGTTTCTTTGGAGCAAAGACGCCACGTCATTAATTCAAAGAAATATTTCATTATATTTACCAAATGTTTTCTTATTAATACAACAATATTTTTCTTTCTTAAAAAGGTAAAATTTTTATTTACAACAAAGGTTTTCTCTCTACTTAAAGACATTTTTTAAATCAAACGTCTTTTTTACAAACTATTCTTAAATCAAAGAAATTTTTCTTAAAAAAAAGGGAAAATTTCTTTAAAAAACATAAAAAAATTGATTCAAAGAAATTTTTTATTAAAACAAAGAATAGTATTTTAATTCAAAGAAATGTTTCATTATATTTAAGAAATTTTTTCTTAGTTTCTTAATGATTGATTTTCATTAAAACCTTCATTTATTTTTTCTTTGTTTCAATGAACCAACTTTTTTCTGTTAAAATAAACCACCCTCGTATCGACAGTCTTGCAAACGTCCAACGTCGTCCACTGACCGTGTACTGACCAAACCCGTCATGTGTTAAGCTTTTAGTCCATTCGGAGTCATATAATAAACGTCCATCCGATTGGTGTGTCATATATACATATTTTTTTCTTGTTTTACGAAGTTTTGTTTGTTAGCTTTTCCATTCTGTGCGCAATTTTCCATTCCATTCCATTTATTTGGTGTATAGTGAGTTCCTCCGAACTCCATAATCAAGCGACTACGTGCCAGTCATCGAGTTTTTCCATGTGTTGATTACTTTATTTACCATCAACCGGACAGACGGACATTGGCAGTTTTTTCTTCTTAACTTTAGAATTTTAATACAAAAGCTGTTGTTTTTTTTCATCAGAGAGTTTTTAATTGCAAAATTAGTCCGGTAGTTAAGCTCATGAGCATATTCTGTGTGAGTGTGTGTTTGTGCTGTAATCCAACAAATTAAAATGGGTATGTCGGTCGGTGTGTTATGCAAAATTGGAAGAATATAAAAGATAGAGAGAGAAAAAAAAATCGTGTAATAAAAACTCATAAACAATTAACTAAGTAAATTTTTTTTCCTACTTAATTGCCGGTTGGGGGTTTATTATTTGTTATAAACAAAGCTGTTGATTAAAGGAGTGGAATATGAATATGGGAAAATCATCAACAACTTTCAAGAAATGGGTAGGAAAGAAGGCGATGATTCTATGAATTTTTAGAAACTTTCCAAAATTTTTTAAAAACTTACGAAGAATCTGTTATTTTAACAACAAAAAACATGTACATATGGGCTGTTTTTTAATGTATTTCTGATTGAAAATACCTAAATTGAACTCATATTAAACCACTAATCGTATAATTCAAAAGATTTTAGTCTTTGTTTTAAGAATAAAATGTATTGATATAATTAAAGCGAAAAAATTCAAAAAGATGAATACTACGAAATGTAATATACAAAATAAAAAAAATCTTAAATATAAGAAATCGTTTAATAGAATTAACGACACATTTTACTTATAGCAATTAATAAACTAAAAATTAGTTTTTTTTTGTTAATTGAGTAAAACGTCCTAAACTAAGCTTTAAAAAATATTTAAAACTTTTAAAGGTTTTGCGACAAAATCGGAAAAAGATCATTTTTTATACTCAAAATTAAGAAAATGTACTAATTATTAAGGAGATAATTTTATATACGGAATGCATTTTTTCTGGAAAAATAGGAAGTCTTTGTAGCCAAATCCTTAAAATTAGAACAATATTTTTTTTCAATGTATAATTGAGAAAATTTTTCAAAAATATCGCACTAAAGATACTGTTTTATAAGTAAATTTTGCTGTAACAAAAAATGTTGAACTAATATTGATTACATGTTTCTTTTGTCTCTGTATTTACTAAGGAATTCATTTATTATTTAGTAATTGATTTATATTTATTAATAAAATAATTATTCCATTATTTCATAAATATAAAGAAATATTTCTTTGAATTAAGGAAATAAATTCCATATCCAAAATATACCACATTCTCTGAGAAAACGTTTCTTTGTTCTAAAGAAATTATTCTTTGACAAAAAACGCACATTTCCTTCATTTATCAATTCATTTATTCTTTATTTAGATACACATTTCTTTAATTCAATACTTATTAATAATATTTTTAATCTCATTGATTCTAAAATATATTTCTTTACATCTATGGCGCATTTTTTGGTTAAAAAATTATATATTTTGTTACCGAAAAACAAAAAACATTCTCTGAGAAAACGTTTCTTTGTTCTAAAGAAATGATTCTTTGACTGAAAACGCACATTTCCTTCATTTATCAATTCATTTATTTTTTATTTAGATACACATTTCTTTAATTCAATGCTTATTAATAATATTTTTAATCTCATTGATTCTAAAATATATTTCTTTGACATTTCTTTAAATCTAAGGCGCATTTTTTGGTTCAAAAATTATATATTTTGTTACCGAAAAACAAATATGTTTTTTTTTATTTGAAGCAAATTTCATTGATTCAAAAACATATATCTTTGATTCAAAGACACATTTCTTCAACACAAAGACCTATTTCTTTAATTGAATGAACTTTTTAAAATATAAATATATATTTCTTTGAATTAAAGAAGACATTTTTTCCTTGTTTAATTGAGAACAAATTTCCAAAACTGTTATTAAGTTAATTTTACTGTAACAAAAAAAGTTGAACTTATATTGATTACATGTTTCTTATTTATATTGTCACCAAAAAGCTGAGACGTTTTTTTGATTAAAAGCTAAATTTCATTAATTCAAAAACATATTTCTTTGATTTAAAGATTGAATGAACTTTGTAAAACATAATGATATATTTCTTTGAACTAAAGAAATAAATTCCTTATTCAAAATATACTACATTCTATTAGAATACAATTTTTTATTCTAAAAAAATTTTTCTTGCCCAAAAAAGGAATATTTCTTTGATTCATGGACATATTTTCTTGATTCAAAGACATACTTCTGTGATTCAATACTTATATTTATTGTTTTTACCAAAAAACAAAGACGTATTTTTTTTTTGAATTAAAGCTAAATTTCACTGATGTTTAAACATATTTCTTTGATGCGAAGACAAATTTAATTTCTTTAAAGAACAAAAGACACTTTTCTGTTATTCGAAGACACATTTCATTGATTTAAAGAATAAAACCTCTTAAGTGCAATTAATAATTTTACATTTTGCTGCTCTTTCTTTGGTCCTTCGTCTCGGCCATTCTTTTACCGAAAAAAAATATATTTTTTTAAGACACCTTTCATAGATTCAAAAACATATTTCAAAGGTATACTTTTTATTCAAATTCACCTTAACTTCATTCAAAGACATGTGTATTTCTTTGATTAAGTTAACTTCGTTTTGGTTTTAAAGATCAAAAACGCTTTGAAATTTGAAGTATTTGGTCTTAAACAATTTTTTTAGGGGGTGGGGTTAACTTTTAATATTTTTTTATATTTTTTTTTTCTGAATAGAGAACTTTTCAAGATAATTGTGTGAAAATTTGAGGTGAATCGGAGCAAAACTGCAAAAGACACAGCAGTCTAAGCAACCACGCCTCATACGTGACTCAGTAAATCAGAGATACAATAAAGCATTTTTCCCACAATCCATGTTTTCAAAGACGATGCACCTCATAACTCAAAAACTACTGAACCGATCCTTTTGAAATTTTTAACAAGGAAAATGAAAAATGAAACCTTTTTAGCGAAATTATCAATCTACTCTATCGTAGATGACTCGTGGAGTCATCTACTCTATACTAGACGACTCGTGGAGTTATCTACTCTATAGTAGACGACTCGTGGAGTTATCTACTCTATAGTAGACGACTCGTGGAGTCATCTACTATTCTGTATAGCCATCTACTACAGATTAGATGACTCTACCTGTCGTCTACTATAGAGTAGATGACTCTACCTGTCGTCTACTATAGAGTAAATGACTCCAGCGTCGTCTATTGCAGAGTAGAGCCATCTACTCTATAGAAGACGGTTCGTAGAGTCGTCTACTCTATAGTCATCTATTCCAGCACGACTACGATAGAGTAGATGACTCCAGATGTCTTCTACTGCAGATTGCAATTTTAGATTTTTTATATTTCTCTTTTTTATTTCTTTTATATTTCTCTCTCCTTTAAAGAACAAAATCTTGTCCGCATAATTATTATTTATAATTTTCCCTTCTGCTCTATTTTTGGTCCTTTGTTTCGGCCATAGATTTTTATTTTTATACCCTACACCACTCTGTGGTACAGGGTATTATAAGTTTGTTTCACGGCAGATGTTTGTAACACCTTAAAATAACACAGCTAGACCCACCTTAAAGTATACCGATCGACTCAGAATCACTAGCTGAGTCGATTTAACGATGTCCGTCCGTCCGTCCGTCCGTCCGTCCATGTAAAGTTGTTCGTCGACTACAGGTCGCAATTTCACACCGATCGTTCTGAAATTTTGCAGTTTAGAGTATTTCGCGGCTATTAAGATCGCTATTGAATTTGGTTGAAATCGGTTCAGATTTAGATATAGCTCCCATATATATCTTTCGTCCGATTTGGCCCTTTAGTCCTATAGAAGCTGTATTTTACATCCGATCGTTTTGAAATTTAGAATGGTAGAGTTTCTTGATCCATGAACCAACATTGCTGAATTTGAAGAAAATCGGTTAAGATTTAGCTATAGCTCCCATATATATGTTTCGTCCGATTTGGCCCTTTAGTCCTATAGAAGCTGTATTTTACATCCGATCGTTTTGAAATTTAGAATGGTAGAGTTTCTTGATCCATGAACCAACATTGCCGAACTTGGAGAAAATCGGTTTAGATTTAGATATAGCTCCCATATATATCTTTCGTCCGATTTGGTCCTTTAGTCCTATAGAAGCTGTATTTTATATCCAATCATTTTGAAATTTAGAATGGTAGAGTTTCTTGATCCATGAACCAACATAGCCGAATTTGATGAAAATCGGTTAAGATTTAGCTATAGCTCCCATATATATATTTCGTCCGATTTGGCCCTTTAGTCCAATAGAAGCTGTATTTTACATCCGATCGTTTTGAAATTTAGAATGGTAGAGTTTCTTGATCCATGAACCAACATTGCCGAATTTGAAGAAAATCGGTGCAGATTTAGATATAGCTCCCATATATATCTTTCGTCCGATTTGGTCCTTTAGTCCTATAGAAGCTGTATTTGACATCCGATCGTTTTGAAATTTAGAATGGTTGAGTTTCTTGATCCATGAACCAACATTGCTAAATTTGAAGAAAATCCGTTAAGATTTAGCTATAGCTCCCATATATATGTTTCGTCCGATTTGGCCCTTTAGTCCTATAGAAGCTGTATTTTACATCCGATCGTTTTGAAATTTAGAATGATAGAGTTTCTTGATCCATGAACCAACACTACCGAATTTGAAGAAAATCGGTTAAGATTTAGCTATAGCTCCCATATATATGTTTCATCCGATTTGGCTCTTTAGATCCAATCGTTTTTATACCCTACACCACACTGTGGTACAGGGTATTATTTAAGTATAAAATGTCCTAAAAGTAAATTTATGTAAACAATTTATACATGAATTACAAAATATATATATCAGAGTTACTCAAAATTACGAGAGTGGTGTAGGGCCTTTCCTTACTGGTTTATTTATTTCGTTAGAAGAAATTGTTTTCTTTCCTTTAAAGAATAAAATCTTTTCCGCGTGATTATTAATTTTTATTTTTCCTCCTGCTCTATTTTTGGTCCTTCGTTTCGGCCATATATTTTTTCCATTTTTTTTTCTTGGAAAGATTAAGTTTTTCTTGGGGATTTTATTATTTTTGTTAAGAAAAAATAAACCAAGTTAATAATAGTGAGCTTATGAGTTAATGTTCAGCCAACATGGTTGACTTTTCTGTGGCAATTAAGTCATTTTCTTTGTTGTTTTAGGTTGGTTGGTTGGCTTAATCATTGTTTCGTTTCCTGAGGCCATTATTAGGTTTCATCGTTGTCGTCACCGAAACCGTCGTCGTCGTCGTCGTCGTCGTCATCGTTATTTTTGGCTAAATTTAATGAATGTTGTTTTTTCTACGGATTTCTTGTATTTTCGGCTTACATTGTTGCTTTTGCTGGGGGTTTTCTTCATTTACATTTAATTTGTTTAACTAATTTTTATTGACATTTTAAACCTGACAATAATTTATGTTGCAGACGATGACTACAACAACTATATGTCTATTTAGCATATGTCAGAAATGCTGTAAGTTTTCTTAATGATTTGCTGTTTTCACTAAAGTTGGTTTTTGTTTCTGAGTCTTGTCACGATATTTCACTGATGATTTCACTTTACTCGATTTCGGTTCGCCACCATGTAATTAAGCAATTAAATAAAAATTGGCCATAATAACAGATGGAGAACAATGACTTGAATGACTATGCAAACATTTTGTAGAAAAAATTAAAATTTGGACTTTTTTACCAAAAAAATTTTATAAATAATATATATTTTTCAATTTAAAAAATTATTATCTACCTAAACTGTTATACTCTCTTACTGAAGAAAAATTTATAAATTTTAAAGATTTTGCATCCAAAAAGACTTAATCTTTAAAATAAGTACATTCCATATCTAAAATTAATACAATTTCTTTAATATTAAGTAAATTGTTTTAATTTTAAAAATGAAATGTATTAATTTTAAGGTTAGAATATCTTTGATGCAGTTTTTGGAAAAGGATAGGTGTATGTATATTTACCTATAGTATACTCCGTCCTTATCTATAAAATGTAACTGCATATCATACATAAAATCATGACATTATCTTTAATATTATGAAAATTGTCTTACATTTAAATATGAAGTGTACTTATTTTGAAAGACATTGTATTAATTCCTATGCCATGTTTAGTCCTTACTTGTAAAGTAAGTGCATTTCATACACAAAATGAAGACATTATCTAAATATTCTGTAAATTGTCTTAATTTTAAGTTTGAAATATACACATTTTTAAAGGTAATTGGGCCTTTAAAGCTTTTGTAATGTAATAATTATAGTAATATTTCCTAACTACATGTTCGAATTGCCCATTTAAACATTAATTGATTTTAATAAATTTTCCCACCACAAAAACCCACCGAATCTCTTGCAGAAAATCCCCCTAAGTTCCTGTTAAATTCACAAATGGTTGTCATTAAACTATAATTATAGGCAATTTAACAATACACAGTTATTCCGTACAACGTTATCTAGATACCCTTATTAATACTCCATAAAGTATCACCGCCACTACCGATTAATTTGAACATATATTTTAATAATATCTAATTTTTTCTTGTCTCTGTTTTGTCTTTCCAGGTAAGTGTGTCCGTCCATTCATCCATTATGGTCTCTACAACATTATTAGCCATATTTGTAAACTGTAAGTAATTTAAGACACATTTTTGAGTTTTTGGTTTTCGTGCCGCTTTGATTTCTGTTTTCTTCAAAATAGAAATGCCATTTGGAAAATTTGTGATAAAATTAAACAACCATAGCAAAAAAATAACAATACAATTCACTTCGCTTCACATACAAAAATAGATATATTCAATGGATATATTGAATTTTATCACATCAACATACTAAAATTACACAAAAATTGTTCAGCAGAAATCGATGCAGAAATAAATGAAAAAAAGTTTTACTTTGACTTCGGCAGCGCCAATAAAGCTGTAAATGTTGTCGGCATTTTTCCAACTCTTAAATTTCATTTTGATTTTTTATTGCCGGCGTGGCCGATCGTGCAAGATGCGGTTAACGTTTTTCACATTTAAGACTGAAAGTGTGACGCTATCGACAGTGTTGTCTGTCTGTACCGTTTTGTCTTCGAAATGTTCCCAGGGGAGGGAGGACATACCAAAGTTTAATTGTCATCATTTAGCAGGTATGATGTTATATGTCATTTGATGTACTTTCCTTGTGGAACTCTAAAAGAGGTTTCATATAGATGACATAAAATATCTAGGAAACTAATGATTTCACTGGTTCTCACTCACCAATTATTTCGAGAGATCCCAGTTTCTCATCAAAAACTCCCCAGGATTGAATTATTTTAAAAAATCTGAGAATCTACTCTGTCATAGACGACCCGTGGAGTCATCTACTCGTGAATTCATCTACTTTAAACGACTCGAGGAGTCATCTACTCTATCATAGATGACTCCTGGACTCATCTACTCTATCATAGATGACTCCTGGAGTCACCTACTCTATCATAGATGACTCGTGGAGTCATCTACTCTATCGTCGACGACTCTGGAGTCATCTACTCTATCGTCGACAACTCCTGGAGACATCTACTCTATAGTGGACGACTGGTAGAGTCATCTACTCTATAGTAGAAAACTCGTGCAGTCAATAGTAGACTGCACGTGGATTCTTCTACTCTATAGTCGACGACTCGTGGAGTCATTTACTCTATAGTAGAAGACTCGTGGAGTCATTTACTCTATAGTAGAAGACTCGTGGAGTCAACTACTCTATAGTACTCTATAGAAGACCGAACAGTCTTCTATAGAGTACTATAGAAGACTGTTCGGAGAGTCATCTACTCTATAGTAGACGACTCGTGGAGTCATCTACTCCATAGTAAACGACTCGTGGAGTCATCTACTCTATAGTAGACGACTCGTGGAGTCATCTACTCTATAGTAGACGACTCGTGGAGTCATCTACTCTATAGTAGACGACTCGTGGAGTCATCTACTCTATAGTAGACGACTCGTGGAGTCATCTACTCTATAGTAGACGAATCGTGGAGTCATCTACTCTATAGTAGACGACTCGTGGAGTCATATACTCTATAGTAGACGACTCGTGAAGTCAACTACTCTGTAGTAGCCGACTCGTCGAGTCAACTACTCTGTAGTAGCCGACTCGTCGAGTCATCTACTCTATAGTAGACGACTATTGGAATCATCTACACTATAGTAGTAGTCATCTACTCTATAATGGACGACTCTTGGAGTCATCTACTCTATAGTAGACGACTCTTGCAGTCTACTCTATAGTAGACGACTCGTGGAGTCATCTACTCTATAGTAGACGACTATTGGAGTCATCTACACTATAGTAGTAGTCATCTACTCTATAATAGACGACTCTTGCAGTCATCTACTCTATAGTAGACGACTGGTGGAGTCATCTACTCTATAGTAGACGACTCGTGGAGTCATCTACTCTATAGTAGACGACTATTGGAGTCATCTACACTATAGTAGTAGTCATCTACTCTATAATAGACGACTCTTGCAGTCATCTACTCTATAGTAGACGACTGGTGGAGTCATCTACTCTATAGTAGACGACTCGTGGAGTCATCTACTCTACAGTAGACGACTCGTGGAGTCATCTACTCTATAGCAGACGACTCGTGGAGTCATCTACTCTATAGTGGACGACTCGTGGAGTAATCTTCTCTATCGTAGACGACTCGTGGATTCATCTAGACGAGCCGTGGAGTCATCTACTCTATTGTGGAGTCATCTACTCTGCTGTAGACGACTCGACATTTAATAAATTATTAAAAAAATCATTTTGCACATCGTTAGAAAATCAGATTTCTACTAATAACAATTTTTTGTTGACATTGAGAGCATTTAATACCTTGAAATTGTACAACAAAAAATCATGTCGCTCAAGTCTAATAGATTAGTTTGTGGTCTAAGTTGTAAATCTTGAAAGCGATTCCTTGACTAACTTTTCTTTTTAGTGGAGAGAAAAAAACTAGGCCACATTTTCTATAGCCACAATTTTGTCCCACACTGCGTTTTGCGTTTGTGGTCACTCCGATTCTGCGCCATCTGTTTCTGTTGTGCGACACAACACAACACTTTATATGGAAAATAACAATAATTTCTGAGTGAGTTCTGTTTAGAGTTAAGCGTTAAATTCAAATCAATTCTACAATGTACGACGGCTACTTTTGGAAATTGTAAACAAAAATGGAAAAATGAAAACATGAAAATCACTTTGTTTGAATCCAAATGCATTTTGCCAAGAAATGCTACACTTTTCACTTTAGACAGACAACAGACAGACAGACGGACACTGTGAGACCGCAACACTGTGATTTGTGTGGAATGTTGTTGCATTTAGTGTTTTGGTTTTTTTCGGTTGAGTATTTGATATGATTGGCAGTTTTTCAATAAATTTCAAAATAGTTAAAAAAATGCTGTTGAAGCTATCAGAAACCTTTAGTCCCCGAAAAGTGCCACATACGACGCCATCCACATAAAATAACAGTGGTCAATTGAAATGCATTGTCCGTTTGTCTGTGTGTCGGCTGACCATTTGTCCGTCCGTACATCCATTCGTTCATCTGTCCGCCCATTTGTATTGCCTTTGTTTGAAAATATAGGCGTTGGTTTTCTGCAGCATTGTTGGTTTTTCAATTCAAAGCATTTGAATTTTTGTTATCTTTTTTAGGAAACCAATGAAAAAATCCTTTTATTAAATGTGTGATTTTAAGTATTCGAATGTAACGCTTTTTTCATGGTTTCGTTGGCGGTGGTGGTGTGTAGACCCCTTTAAGGCATTTTGGTGGTCGCCTTCGCTGTCCATGTCCACGTTAACGTTAACGTTCACATGACCATGTTAGCTGTTATTAGCCATTCATTTGTCCATTAAATGGCTAATATTTATACGCTTTTAAATGTGGCAATATCTATCCATATCTGCATATTGTTCCTTTTCTTGCTCTCCCCAAAAAGCAGCAACAACAGCAATAACAGAAATAAAAATCAACAAAATTGTACTTGTGCAACTTTATGACTTTAATGCTATTTGCCATTTATGCGGATTTGTAAAAAAGTGTTTTTTTAAGAAAATCTTTAAACATTGGCAGTGGTGTGTGTGTGTGTGTGGTAGACACTTTTCATTGTTACCATATGTTTGTTGACTTCTTGACCCATTGTGTCTATTATTTTTGTTGCTGTTGTTGATCTTATGCTGTGAAAAATACAGTCATTTTTATTTATGGTCTTTAATTATTTTCATATGTCCAAAAAAAAAACAAAACTCTCCATAACGTGCGGCATTTTTTATGATAATAAATGGCATGAAATTGTGCTCAAAAAATGATTATTCACGAAATCATAAAAGTAACTGTGACAGAAAAAAGGCACATAAATCAAATTAGGAATAGTCATGGGGAATGTTTAGCAAAGTACCCAAAGGTCCTTTCCTTAATACATATTTTAAAACAAAATTAAAACAAACAATCATAGAAAAAATCTCATCCTTGCTCACTTTTCTTGTAGAAATGTTCATCCTAGATGACTTTTCTTATGGAAAAGTTCATCCTAGATGACTTTTCTTATGGAAAAGTTCATCCTAGATGACTTTTCTTATAGAAAAGTTCATCCTTGATGACTTTTCTTATAGAAAAGTGCATCCTTGACGACTTTTCTTATAGAAAAGTTCATCCTTGATGACTTTTCTTATAGAAAAGTTCATCCTTGATGACTTTTCTTATAGAAAAGTTCATCCTTGATGACTTTTCTTATAGAAAAGTTCATCCTTGATGACTTTTCTTATAGAAAAGTTCATCCTTGATGACTTTTCTTATAGAAAGCTTCATTCTTGATTACTTTTCTTATAGAAAGCTTCATTCTTGATTACTTTTCTTATAGAAAGCTTCATTCTTGATTACTTTTCTTATAGAAAGCTTCATTCTTAATGACTTTTCTTATAGAAAGCTTCATTCTTGATTACTTTTCTTATAGAAAGCTTCATTCTTGATTACTTTTCTTATAGAAAGCTTCATTCTTGATTACTTTTCTTATAGAAAGCTTCATTCTTGATGAATTTTTTTTATAGAAAAGTTCATCCTTGATGACTTTTCTTATAGAAAAGTTCATCCTTGATGACTTTTCTTATAGAAAAGTTCATCCTTGATGACTTTTCTTATAGAAAAGTTCTTCCTTGATGACTTTTCTTATAGAAAAGCTCATCCTTGATGACTTTTCTTATAGAAAAGCTCATCCTTGATGACTTTTCTTATAGAAAGCTTCATTCTTGATTACTTTTCTTATAGAAAGCTTCATTCTTGATTACTTTTCTTATAGAAAGCTTCATTCTTGATTACTTTTCTTATAGAAAAATTAACTTTTCTTATAGAAAAGTTCATCCTTGATGACTTTTCTTATAGAAAAGTTCATCATTGATGACTTTTCTTATAGAAAAGTTCATCATTGATGACTTTATTTTATACAAAAGTTCATCCTTGTGGACTTTTCTTAAAGAAAAGTTCATCCTTGATGACTTTTCTTATAGAAAAAATCGTACTTGAAGACATTTCTTATAGGAAAGATTATCCTTGATGACTTTTCTTATAGAAAAGTTCATCCTTGATGACTTTTCTTATAGATAAGTTCATCCTTGATGACTTTTCTAATAGAAAAGATCATTCCTGATGACTTTTCTTATAGAAAAGATAATTCTTGATGACTTTTCTTATCGAAAAGATAATTCTTGATGACTTTTCTTATAGAAAAGTTCATCCTTGATGACTTTTCTTATAGAAAAGTTCATCCTTGATGACTTTTCTTATAGAAAAGTTCATCCTTGATGACTTTTCTTATAGAAAAGTTCATCCTTGATGACTTTTCTTATAGAAAAGTTCAATCTTGATGCGTTTTCTTAAAGAAAAGTTCATCCTTGATGACTTTTCTTATAGAAAGTTCATCCTTTGTGAATTTTTTTTATAGAAAAGTTCAATCCTGATGACTTTTCTTATAGAAAAGCTCATCCTTGATGACTTTTCTTTTGAAAAAGTTCATCCTTGATGACTTTTCTTATGAAAAAGTTCATCCTTGACGACTTTTCTTATAGAAAGGTTCATCCTTGATGACTTTTCTTATAGAAAAGTTTATCCTTGATGACTTTTCTTATAGAAAAGTTCATCCTTGATGACTTTTCTTATAGAAAAGTTCATCCTTGATGACTTTTCTTATAGAAAAGTTCAATCTTGATGCGTTTTCTTAAAGAAAAGTTCATCCTTGATGACTTTTCTTATAGAAAGTTCATCCTTTGTGAATTTTTTTTATAGAAAAGTTTAATCCTGATGACTTTTCTTATAGAAAAGCTCATCCTTGATGACTTTTCTTTTGAAAAAGTTCATCCTTGATGACTTTTCTTATGAAAAAGTTCATCCTTGACGACTTTTCTTATAGAAAGGTTCATCCTTGATGACTTTTCTTATAGAAAAGTTTATCCTTGATGACTTTTCTTATAGAAAAGTTCATCCTTGATGACTTTTCTTATAGAAACGTTCATCCTTGATGAATTTTCTTATAGAAAAATTCGTCCTTGAAGACTTTTTTCTAGAAATATTCATCCTTGATGACTTTTCTTATAGAAAAGTGCATCCTTGATGACTTTTCTTATAGAAAAGTTCATCGTTGATCACTTTTCTTATAGAAAAGTTCATCGTTGATCACTTTTCTTATAGAAAAGTTCATCGTTGATCACTTTTCTTATAGAAAAGTTCATCCTTGATGACTTCTCTTATATAAAAGTTCATCGTTGATCACTTTTCTTATAGAAAAGTTCATCCTTGATGACTTCTCTTATAGAAAAGTTCATCATTGATGACTTTTCTTATAGAAAAGTTCATCCTTGATGACTTTTCTTATAGAAAAGTTCATCCTTGATGACTTTTCTTATAGAAAAGTTCATCGTTGATCTCTTTTCTTATAGAAAAGTTCATCCTTGATGACTTCTCTTATAGAAAAGTTCATCGTTGATCACTTTTCTTATAGAAAAGTTCATCCTTGATGACTTTTCTTAGAGAAAAGTTCATCCTTGATGACTTTTCTTATAGAAAAGTTCATCCTTGATGACTTTTCTTATAGAAAAGTTCATCCTTGATGAATTTTCTTATAGAAAAGTTCATCCTTGATGACTTTTCTTATAGAAAAGTTCATCCTTGATGACTTTTCTTATAGAAAAGTTCATCCTTGATGTCTTTTCTTATAGAAAAGTTCATCCTTGATGACTTTTCTTAAAGAAAAGTTCTTCCTTGATGTCTTTTCTTATAGAAAAAATCGTACTTGAAGACTTTTCTTATAGGAAAGATTATCCTTGATGACTTTTCTTATAGAAAAGTTCATCCTTGATGACTTTTCTTATAGAAAAGTTCATTCTTGATGAGTTTTCTTAAAGAAAAGTTCATCCTTGATGACTTTTCTTATAGAAAGTTCATCCTTTGTGAATTTTTTTTATAGAGAAGTTCAATTCTGATGACTTTTCTTATAGAAAAGCTCATCCTTGATGACTTTTATTTTGAAAAAGTTCATCCTTGATGACTTTTCTTATGAAAAAGTTCATCCTTGATGACTTTTCTTATGAAAAAGTTCATCCTTGATGACTTTTCTTATAGAAAAGTTTATCCTTGTAAACTTTTCTTATAGCAAAGTTCATCCTTGATGACTTTTCTTATAGAAAAATTCGTCCTTGAAGACTTTTTTTTAGAAATATTCATCCTTGATGACTTTTCTTATAGAAAAGTGCATCCTTGATGACTTTTCTTATAGAAAAGTTCATCCTTTGTGACTTTTCTTATAGAAAAGTTCATCCGTGATGACTTTTCTTATAGAAAAGTTCATCCTTGATGACTTTTCTTATAGAAAAGTTCATCCTTGATAACCGATATAAAGCATGTACTATTTATTAAATAAGAGCTAATTAGTTTCGCTCCACAACTTTTTTACTTATTACAATCTTATTAATGTCTTTCTTTGTTTTGTCAAAATAGCAAAACCTACAATTATTTATGGCCTAATCAGTGGCACGCGAATGTTGTCAAATTATTAATGATGTTTGTTGTGTGTTTTTTTTTTATCATTTTTACTACAAATCTTGTAGCACAGAAGTTAATAAATTGTCATATTGTAACATTTTGTAAACGCCCCAAAATGTACTCGTTACTTTTTTTTGTATTGTCTGCCAAACAGTGAAAAAGTTTTTCCAAGAAAAGAAAATCAAAAAAAATATGGGAACTATCAAAGGCGATTGAAAACCTGTCAAAATGCAACAATAACCCACAAAAATTGCTACTAAATACAGTCAACAAAGTTTCGGAGTTTTTTTTTGTAATAAACCTTCATAGTTGGCGGCTGCGGTATTATTTTGTGTTATTATAATTTATGTGATTTCTAAGAGATAATGACAAAATACGAGTGTCATAGAATTATTTGAAGGTATTGCAGACATATTTTCTTATTACCCCCCAAAAAAACTCTATTGTCTTGCAGTGGTAGTTGTTGTCACAATTGTTATGGTTGAAGTTTGTGACATGAAAATTATGACAAAATTTGATTTAAATGGGAGCGGTTTTGAAAAATAACTGAATTCCAAAAAAAAAACAAAATCTACAAACACGTGTTTCGTAATATTAAAGAAAAACATTTTGAAGGGGAAATTAGTTTTTGTTTGAAAAATTAGAATTCGATTTTTTTTCCAAAAAAAGGTATTCGTGTTGCTTATCTCGCTTGAACAATCATGATTGGATTGCATTTTTCGGTTTGGTTTACAATCGGGTATTGTGTTGTTGGTGTTGTTGTTGTTGTTGATTTAGATGAAGTAACACTTAGGCATTGCCCTACACTACTCCCTCCCTCGATTTTGTTGACTGACTCCCTTTGTATATCAGTCCGTCCGTCAGTCTGTGGCTTTTACTATCTGTCATCATTATTGTTGACTCATATAATTAACCCTCTTGCGGTAACGTGTGCCCCGAAACCAAAAAAAAACAAAAATAAGTCAAAAAAGCGGTGTGTTACAAAGGGAAAACCACCTCCTCCCCTCAAAAGTAGGAAAGTCACTATGGCCTAAATAGATTATAATTAACTTAGTATCGACGCAATCGACCCTTTCGCGGATGGCTGAACTTTATTTAACATTTACAACTATGGTAATCAATATATAAATCCATAATTTTTATTTATGACTTTACTTCGTCAGAGAGAGACGAGACTCATCAGCAACGAAATCAAAAAATAAATAAAAACCAAAACATGCATAATACAGGTGGTCTCGAGGGGTCGCTTTGGTCGCTGCTCTATGGAAACCCAATCCATATGACACATTTCACACAGGAATAACAATATTTATTTCCTGTTTGTTTATTTTACTTAATGATAAGATTAAATGTGGATGCAATTTTTAACATGTCTATATTAAAAACAATCACAAATCTTAGCCTGTGATTTCATAGCAATAAAACAGCGGCGCAAAATGTTATTTCGATATAGAAATTTATATTTCGTGGATTTTTTGTATTAAAACAAGTATAGACCCAAAAAGTGTACCACAAAATCTGAGTAAAAAATCGACACTGATTATATTGATGAGAAACTTAATTTTTTTCGTTATTATAAGTTACCAAAATACCTAAGATGTGTGATTCTGCACGTCTGTGGAAGCATAGCTTTCCATTGATATACATTTTGTAACTATTTCTAAACACCAAATGTACAAAAAGCGTACCACAAAATCTGTGCAAAAAGTCTACACTGATTATATTGATGATTTAGTCTGGAATTTTAACAAATTCAAAAAGTTTGCCAAACTTTGTTGTAAATATGGTTCTGCACATTTTTGAAAAATAGCTTTTCATTTATAAACAAGTTGTTAAGTTGTGTGGATATTAATGGCCCTTAAAGTGTACCACAAAATCAGCGTTCAGGTGCTTATACGAGTATTGATGAGTTAATCCGAAACCTAAGTTATCTCTTATTTAACAATTAAGTATTCTGCACACCTCTGAAGTAGGACATTTCCATCTATACATGTTTTATTAGCAATATTGAACATTAAAGGCCCAAAAAGTGTACCACAAAATCATAGTAAAAGATCTACACTAATTATATTAATGATTTCATACGAAATTTAAATTAACCCTTACCTGTCTTTATGGTAAATATTATTCTGCAAATCCATGTAAAAAAATAGCATTTAATTTAAAAATATTTTATTAATTTGAGCACATTATAGCCCCAAAAGGTGTACCACAAAAGCAGAGTAACAGCTCTACATAGATTATAGCGATGAATTGAGTGAGGAATTAAATTTTTTTTCGTTATTATAAGTTACTAAAATTCATGATAAATGGTATTCTACATGTTCTTGTAAGTAGAGCTTTCCATTGATATTCTTTTTATAATCATTTGTAAACAATAACGGTACAATAGATGTACCACAAAAGCAGTGTAACAAATCTACATTGATTAAATTTATGAATCAATCCAAACTTTAAATAAACATTTGACCAACTTTATTGTAAATATGATCCTGCACATTGCTTGAAAAATAGCATTTCATTTGTATACACTTTATTAACTTTGTTGATATTGAAGACCCTGAAAAAGGTACCACAAAATCAGCGTAGAAGTGCTACACTAATTACTTATATATTGACGATTTTATACCAAATTTGTGTTATTATTTACAACTGTTCTATATATTTGTTGTGCTGCACATCTCTTAAGCAGGACATTTCTATACAACCTTTATTGCCAATTTTGAACATTAAAGGCCCACAAAGTGTACCACAACATTAGAGTAAAAGATATGCATTGATTATATGAATGATTTCATACCAAATTTAAATTTACCCCTTACCAGTCATTATGGTAAATATGATTCTGCAAATCCTTCGAAAAATTAAACATATTTTATTAGCATTTGATCATATTATAGCCCCAAAAAATGTACCACAAAAGCAGAGTAACAGCTCTACACAGATTATAGTGATGAATTGATGAGAAATTTAATTTTTTTCGTTATTATAAGTTACCAAAATTCAAAATGAATAGTATTCTGCACGTTTCTGGAAGTAGAGCATTCCATTAATATACAGTTTATTACAATTTGTGAATACTAAAGATCCAAAAAGTGTACCACAATATCAGTTCAAAAAATATACTCTGATTAAATTGAGGATTTTATCCGAAATTTTAAATAATCATTTTTCAGCCTTTATTGTAAATACAATTCTGGCAAAATAGCTTTTCATCTACATACGAGTACACATTATTAACCCTCGTAGATATTAAAAACCATAAAAGCGTAACACAAAATCAGCGTAAAATCCGAAATTTAAGCCCTTTTACTTAAATATAATATATATATGTTGCTGCACACCTCTAAAATATGAAATTTATATTTTAATACTTTTTACTACCAATTTTGAACAGTAAAGAACCAAAAAGCGTACCACAAAATCTGAGTAAAAGTTCTAAACTGATTATATTGATGATTTCATACCAATACAAATTTAAATTAACCATTACCAAACATTGTAATAAAATTATACGAAATTGAAATTAAACTTTAGCCAACTTTATGGTAAATATGGTTCTGATTTAAAAATATTTTATTAACATTTGATCATATTGTAGACCCAAAAAGAGCACCACAAAAGCAGAATAAAATCTCTTCAAAGATTATATTAATAATTTGATCAAATACAATTTTTTGTTTTTTGTAAGTTACCAAAAATTCATAATAAATGGTTTTCTGCACGTCTCTGGTAGTAGAGCTTTCCATTAATATACATTTTATAACCATTTGTGAACACTAAAGATCCAAAAAGTGTACCACAAAATTAATGAAATTTATTTACATTGATTAAATTGAGGAGCGTAAAAGTGTTACACTAATTGTATTGATGATTCCATCATAAATTTAAACTATATATCTTATTCTGCACACCTCTGCAATATGAGCGCCCCAGTAGGCGAGTTGGTAGCGTACTCGCCTATGAGTTTGGGGGTTGTGGGTTCGATTCCCACCAGAGGCTCTGGTCTGTCGCTGCAAACATTTAGCCATATGGTCTTTGTAACCCGGCCTTTCCCTGGACCTTATAATTAGAATATAAATTTACTTTGTATTGTAATTCATATAAATAAAATAAAATAAAATAAATATTTTATTAAACAACATTATAGACCCAAAAAGTGTACAACAAAATTAGTGTAAAAGTGCTACACAGATTTCATACGAAATTTAAATTAACCTTTACCAACATTTTTTGCAGATATGATTCTGCAAATCACCGGAATTTAATTATATAAATTATATATTTTATTAATTTTATATTTTATTAATATCTATGAATATAATAGACCCAGAAAGTGTACTACAAAATCAGAGTAAAAGTTCTGATCTTAAAATATATTGACGATTTGATGAGAAAGTAGATATTTCACGATATTAAAAAATACCAATATTACAAAATGTATAGGATTCTGCACGCCTCTTGAAGTTGACCTTTCCACGGATATGCATTTTATAACCATTTGTGAACACTAAAGATCTGAAAAGTGTACCACAAAGTCACTACAAAACTGTAATATTTTATATTGGCGATGTCATCAGAAATTTTCGTTAACTTTTATCAAATTAATTTTAAAATATAATTCTGCACATCTATGAAATATGAACTTAAAATTTATATAAATTGCACATCCATTTGTGGCCATTAAAGTCCAAAAATTTGTACCACAAAAGTCAGGGTAGCGCTTTTATTACGAGGATTTTATTGATGAAATTCAACTTTAGTTGATAAGTTAATTAAATATTTTAGAAATACCATTCTGCCCATCTATGAAAGACTAACCTTCATTTGAAATAAATTGTATTTTCACTTGTGGTCACTAGAGTGTGAAAAAGTGTACGACAAAAGTCAGGTGGCGCAATAAATGCATAATTTTTTAAATAATTTGAATGTTTTCATTATGTAGCTACCAAAATACATAATGTACGGGATGCTGCACGTCTCTGGAAGTAGAGCTTTCCACTGATATACATTTTATAACCATTTGTGAATACTAAAGATCCAAAAAGTGTACCACAAAATCAGTGTAAAAATGTCATATACATTGTATTTGTGATTTTATCAGAAATTAAAATGAACATTTATTGAAATCATTTTTAAAATTTGATTTGGCACATTAGTGAAAAACTAACTTTCAATTGATGCAAATTGTAGTTTCACCAGTGACCATTAAAGTCCAAAAAAGTGTACCGCAAAAGTCAGGGTAGCGCTTTTACTACAATGTTGTTTTTTATGAAATTCAACTTTTGTTCATAGTTCAGTTAAATTACTACAAAATATTTTTGAAACATGATTCTGCACAGCTATGGAAAACTAACCTTAATTTGATACAATTTATAGTATTTTGATTTGTGGTCACTAGAGTCCGAAACAGTGTACCACAAAAGTCAGGTGGCGTTTTAATTGCTTAAGCTTATTTTATAAGTATATAATTTAAATTGTTTTTATTATAACCAAAATACATAATGTATGGGATACAGCACCTCTCTGGAAGTAGAGCTTGCCACTGATATACATTTTATAACCATTTGTGAATGCTAAAGATCCAAAAAGTGTACCACAAAAACAGTGTTAAAGTGTCATGTACATTATTATAATGATTTGAACCGAAAATTGAATGAACTTTCATTAAACAATTTTTAAAATATGATTCTGCACATCTATGAAAAATTAGCTTGGAATTGCTATAAATTATATTTTCATTTGTGGCCATTAACGTCCGAAAAAATGTACGTCAAAACTCCGACTTTTGAGCTGGAACGCTTTATTACATGACTTTTGCTTTGTAATTTAACTTTAACTTTAATTATGAGCATTTTAATATATATCAAAATGCTGCGTAAATAAATTTTTTATTTATTTATATGAATTACAATACAAAGTAAATGTATATTCTAATTTTAAGGTCCAGGCTAGATTATTGCAGCAACAGACCAGAGCCTCAGGTGGGACTCGAACCCACGACCCCCAAACTCATAGGCGAGTACGCTACCTACTCACCTACTGGGGCGCTCATAAATGTTTTATATAATTCTGTTTTTTTTATATTTTTTTAATGAATTCTCAATAGAAAAACTTTATTTTAGTATTCAGAAAAATGCGTATGACTGAGTCAAAGAGTTTTCACAATGATTCCCACGTCTGCTATGAGTTGGCAGTCTTCCTTGATCTTCCCAGGGTCTACTATTACACCACAGCAATCCAAAAAATTTTAATTACAACATATGGAAGCTCATAAAATTTCCATTTCATTTGCCAGTAGTTTTCTCCAAACCAGTAGTCCGCAATCCGTCCTTCCTTCCGTTCATCTGTCCGTCTGTTTTAAAGGTAAAAGTGTTTTCATTTTTTCACCGCTGTTGTCACAAAATTTAATGTCACAACGGATTCACCTTTTCATTAAATTTTTTATGATCGTCAATAAATTTGCCTGCAAAGGATTATTGTCGGGTTTTTGGTATGTCGTGGCGGTGGGTAAGTAAGCCTGGTGTGATTGGATGGTGGAACACTACAATGTTTTCTGGCTTACATATGTTGACCCGAATGGGGATGTTCAAAATGTTGTTAACACAAACCAACAGACACCGGGCCACAGAGACAGCCACGGCCGCAAATGATCATGCATAAATTATGTAAGTGAAAAGTTTCTTGGGAAACATGTTTTTTTACATGACTTTAATATTGATATTGAATTTAAGACCTGGGAGGGTTGGAGGAGGCTTTACAATGAGGATGTACCTTCATACACCAACTGAAAAAAAAACTTTAATAAAAAAATGCCGAGGGGCGGAATGGTATTACAACCTGTCTGGTAAAAAAAACTTTTGCAGATTTTAATTAGCCATAACTGATGTTAACTTTCTTTTCGGAAGAAAGTGCAAGTTGCAGCTTTTTTCCTTAAAGTCAGCTTTGGTTATGAATTTTGAAGTCTAGAGCGAGAAAAAAGGATGTCATCTTATATAACTCGGCGTGAAATATAAGCACATATTTTTAAATAATCATTTTTTATGTTTTTTTCAATTTTTTTGCTTAGTCTTATAATTGTTAACTTGCCATAAGAGGTGTGTCTCTGAGCTGTCTATCAACAGTCAACGTCAGCCGTTTTACAGGAGCCCACAAAACGAACAAATGCAAATTTGTTTTTATTTCTTTGCTGCTGGAGCTATAAACTACCATAGGCCCCCATTTCAAGAAACTTCAGCGCACAAATTTGCATAGAGCTTTTGTTGTTGGGGTAACAGTAACAACAAGTGATGATAGCCCGAGCATTTCCTTATATGTTACAAATAATTTTTCTGTTTGCCACAATGTTTGGCTGTTGGCAGGCACATTTCTTTAACGCTTCCACATTTTAGCAGAAACAAAACGAGAAATAAAAATGAAATGAAGTGTATTGTATTGTAGAGTAGAGTGAGAAAGAAACTACTAAACATGGAAATTGTTACAGCAACTATTTGCTACCGCCCCACAGTGCTTTGATTCCACACAAACTATGAACAAAAGTGATATAAGATAAAAAAAAAATCATTAAATTATAGCACTTCTCTGATTTTTGTGGTACACTTCTTCGGGCTTTAACGGCTACAAATGGAAATATAGTTTAAATCAATGGAAATTTCCCTTTCCGCAGATGTGCAGAATCATATTCTAAAAATATTTTGACAAAAATTAATTGAAATTTCTGATGAAATTCCCAATAAAATATGTATTATACATTTACACTAATTTTGTGGTACACTTTTTCGGACTTTAAAGTCCACAAATAAAAGTAAAATGTATATCAAGTGAAAGCTTTCTTTCTACAGATGTGCAGCAACCTATTCTAAAAGTATTTTGATGACAACTAAATTAAATTTCTGATGAAATCCCAAATTTATTACAAATTTACACTGATTTTGTGGTACACTTTTCCGGACTTTAGTGGCAACAAATTGAATTAAAATTTTTAGCAATTGGAAACTCTCTTTCCAAAATTGTGCAGACTCATATCTGACAAACAATTTGATAGCAATTAATTAGAATTTTTGAAGAAATTAATGTATTATACATTTATACTGATTTTATAGTACACTTTTTCGGACTTTAAAGGCCACAAATGGAAGTATACTTTCCATTAATTGAAAGCTCTCTTTCCACAGAAGTACAGTTACCTATTTTTGCATCATTTTGCTAACAAAAAATGTATTACACATTTACACTAATTTAGTGGTACACTTTTTTGGACTTTAAAGACTAGAGATAAAAATAAAATGTAAACCAGATGAAAGCTTTCTTTCTACAGATATGTCGAAATATTTTGTTAAAATTTAATTTGAATTTCCGATGAAAGTATCAGTATAAAATGCATTACATTGTTACACTAATTTTGTGGTACACTTTTTCGGACTTTAAAGGCCACAAATGTAAATATAATTTATGTCAATAGAAAAATCGTCTTCCAAAGATATAAAGAATCATGTTTTTAAACATTTTGGTAACAATTAACTAAAATTTTAGATATAATTGTCAATATTATACACTGATTTTGTGGTACACTTTCTTGGACTTCAAGGCCACAAATAAAATTAAAATGTATATCAATTGAAGGCCCTCTTTCCACAGATGTACAGTAACGTAGTTTAAAAGCATTTTGATTACAATTAATTTAAATTTCTAATGAGATGGTCAATATAATATATATTACACATTTACGCTGATTTTGTGGTACACTTTTTTGGACTTTAAAGGCCAGAAATAAAAATAAGATTTATATCAGCTGAAAGCTTTTTTCCTACAGATGAGTCGAATCATATTATTAAAATATTTTATTAAAATTTAATTTAAATTTCTGATGAAACTGTCTATAAAATGTATCAAATATTTACACTATCTTTGTGGTACACTTTCTCGGACTTTAAAGGCCATAAATCTAAATATAATTTATGTCAATAGAAATATCTCCTTCCAAGGATGTGGAGAATCATATTTTAAAAAAAAATGTTCGTAACAGTTAATTAAAATGTCTGATGTAATTGTCAATATTATATGTGTTACATATTTACACTGATTTTGTGGTACACTTTTTTGGACTTTAGTGGCCCCGAATGGAAGTACAACTTATATCAATTGCAAGTTCATTTCCCAAAAATGTGCCGATTCACATCTTCTGATAAAATTTAATTAGAATTTATAATAAAATGGCCAGCAATATGTATTCTACAATTACACTGATTTTGTGGTACACTTTTTCGGACTTTAGAGACCTCAAATAAAAATAAAATGTATATCAATTGAAAGTTTTTTTTCTGCAGATGTGCCGAATCATATCTTAAAATAATTTTGATAAAAGTTAAAAATTTAAAAATTTGTACATAATTTTTGTGGTACACTTTTTTGGAATTTTATGGCCACAAATAAAAATAAAATGTATATAAATTGAAATCCTTTTTTCTACAGATGTGCAGAGTCATATCTTATAATAATTTTGATAAGAGTTAAGTTTAATTTCTGATAAAATTGTCAATATAAAAATAATTGCATTTTTGGGACTTTAAAAGCCACAAATAAAAATACAGTTATGTCAGGTGCAAGCTTTCTTTCCACAGATGTGCCGAACCTTATTTTTAAAATATTTTCCTAAAATTTAATTTAAATTTCTGATGAAACATTTTTGCACTAATTTTGTGGTACAGTTTTTCGGACTTTAAAGACCACAAATGCTAAAATGATTTATATCAATAGAAAGAAATCCTTGTAAAGATGTGGTGTTAGATATCCACAATACTTACTTTATAAAGCTAATATTTATAAATGAAAAACTTTTTTTCCGGAAATGTGCAGAATCGTTTTGTAAATGTTTATTAAATTTTGTTTGAATCATCAATGTAATCAGTGTAGATATTTTGCAATGATTTTGTGTTATATTTCTTGGGGCTTTAATGTCCACCAACAGTAATAAAATATATATCACTGTAAAGCTTTTTTCATAAGATGTGCAGAAATAATATACATACATACGAGTATGCAATACATTTTGAGAAGCTATAATATCAAAAAAATAATTGAATTTTCTGATAAAATTATCATCGTAGTTTTGTGGTACACTTTTTGGGCCTTTAGTAATAATAAATTGCAATAAAAATTTTTTACATTGAAAGATGTTATTCTCGGGATGTGCGGAATTAATTTGTTTCACTAGTTTCTTAAAATGCAACACCAATTAAGCCTTTTAGTCAGAATGGTTTTTCCAAGATAGACCCAAGGCTCTATCTTTTGGTCCGAAGGGTTTCGGACTCTTGCTAATGCCTTTCAGACTGACAGATTGACAGTCACTGGATGATATCTGCCTTCAAATCTCATTAAGTGGATTTCACTAAAAATATTTTGAGAATACATAGACTGACTTTCCGTTTGCAGATTGGTAATCTGCTGTAGATGCAAATTTCAGGTAATTTTTAGACTTGAAGATTTTTTAATTCAATTTCAAATATTTAATGAATTGATCTTTACACTTTGAGTAAAAAAAATTATAAATATTTAAATTAAATCATTGCTTCAACCTTTGAGATTTCACTTTAGACTTTAGGATATCATAATTTCCGCCGTTACCAAACACTGTGCACTCTATCCTCCTCCTGCTGCTCGACGCGTTGTTATTCATTTAACAACTTTATTGTAATTCAATGTTTATTGCAGTTTGTTTGATGTTGTTTTCATTTTCTTTTGTTTTCTATTTTTTTTTTGGTATTTTATTCGGGCAAAGTGATCTCAATCTTGATTTAGGATTTCAGTTGTTGAAAAGCCTCTTGTCAGCTGCCTTCCAACACTATTATTGCCTCGAATTGCACTTGCATAAAATGCAATTCGCATTTGTGGGATTTTGGGGGCTATTGGGTGGTGTTATCGCACATCCACACACACAACTTTGCGTTCGTTGTTGTGCCAAAGCTCTAGGGGGCCGCCATCAAAATTCCTCCTCTGATATATTCCGTCATTTTCTTCGGTGTGAGAGTGTGTGTTACTGTGGCTGCCACCTCCAGGCAAGAGATTAAGAAGAAAGACAAAAAATCCGATTTTTGCATAAAAGTGTGCCGAAATTCATGGCTTAGCGCGACTTAGTTGAATGCTTTAAATACTGTAATGCCTGAACGTCAGATAAATTTGTTTTTAATTTTGTTAACAGAAATATAATAAAATAAAATTAACGGTATTGTTGTATAAGTTGTTTTTTCTTTCTTGACACTGGGGTATGGTGGGAAACTTTTTGTACGTATCTGTAACAGGAAATATTGCTTAATTTTTAATAGAGCGCGCTTAAGGCATGGAGTTTGTGGGAATTTGTTTAACACTTAAGTTTTAGTAACAAAAATTTGGAAGGACCTTAGTATATTCTCAATTCTGCTCAAAATTAAGAAACGTATTCGATTAAAGTTGGTTCCATAAATGTGTTTCCTGCCATTGCTAGGACTGTTATAACGGAGGTTTTTTTCTTAGGGTTACTGAACTTCAATGAAAAATATTTTTATTATCTGTTATACTGGCTTTATTGGACAAAAAAATATTTTATGTCATCTCATGCCGGCTGGAACGTACATGGCGCAATATAGAACTCCAATGTTCAGACACTTTTCGTATCATTTGCGGCCGTATTTCGCCAAAAACTCGTCAAATGTTGATTTACAGGTGTTCAATTGTCTCTGGCGTATCGGCATAGACGAGAAGCTTTACATAACCCCAAAAAAAAATCCAATGAGATTAAATCTGTCGATCTTGGTGGCCAACGTGTCAGCAATATTAATTAATGCCAGCTAATTGAGGTATGAAACAACTTGTACTCATTTCTCTACACCGTTCATAGTTGACAGTAACATTCTGCCCATCATCGTTTGTGAAGACATTTGGACCAATGACTCCGTCGGCCCAAAAAACGCACCAAACTGTAATTTTTTGTGGATGTACTGGTGTTTGGACAAAAGCTTGTGGATTATCTACACTCCAAATCTGACAATTTTGCTTGTTTATGTACCCATTCAACCAAAAATAAGCTTAATCGCTAAAGTTTCACGAAACGAACCATTATTTTGATAGAAAATTTCAAGAAGTTGCAAGCGTTGCTCTCGTCTATACATGATGAAACGGCAAACCAAGCTAAACAAAAAACAACTATAACCTATGAAATCGGTTTTCAAAAAAGCATGGTGGTGAACCAGCAGAATAAACACCCTTCACAATTAGTTTAGAATGGAAAGCAGGGCTACATATTGGATCCCATGATGGTCTCGTAACTATTATCGACATTCTGCTTATACTGTTCAGTCTGGAAATTCTCACAGCTTTTATTCTGATTTACAGTCTCTTGATGATATCTTACCATCTGCTGATTTTCAAAGTCCTGATGACTCCTCTGAGTCTGGCGATTTTTGGGCTCCTAGTTATGCTTTTTATTCTGGGGAACATAGTTTCGTGATGTCTTTAAGCCTGGGATTATTCAATTTTGGTATGATGCCTATCAGTCTGCTAGATTTTAGTCTCCTTATAATGCTTTTCATTCTGCCGTTGGCTACTGATGATAGCTTTCATTGTGTACTTCCGAGTTTGCTGATATGCGTATTATTGCTGATATCCTACATTTAGATTATTATAGTTTTCAGATAAATAGTTCTTCGTAATATACCAGCTGATGATGTTTTTTTAGTAATCTGATGATATATTTCATTCTGCTGATTTGTAGACAACTGCTTAAAATATTTTAAAACGACATCCGCATCTCTGTAGTCTCAGGGCATTATTTGAAGCTTTTCAGATTTCATATAATGATATGCCTTTCGTTCTGGGGAGAACTTTTATCTCCTGATAATGCCTCAGTCAGGATCTGTATAGACTCCGGACATTGTTTGAAGCTATTCAGATTTCGGGTAATGATAGACTTTCGTTATGTGGGAGAACTTTAGTCTCCTGATAATGTCTTTCAGTCTGCTTGCTTTTTGCCTCTTGAGAACCCATTTTTAGTTTCCTGCAGATGTTAGCTTCCTGATGATGCTTACCATTCCTCTGGTGACTACTAATGATACGAGGGCGGTTCCAAAATAGCCGATCTAACAAAGAAACCGCAACAAATTTGGGAATATTTTTCTTTTCTTCTTGAAGCTTATCAGATTTCGGATAATGATATGCCTTTCGTTCTGGGGAGAACTTTAGTCTCCTGATCATGTCTCAGTCAGGATCTGTATAGACTCCGGGCATTGTTTGAAGCTATTCAGATTTCGGATAATGATAGACTTTCATTCTGGGGGAGAACTTTAGTCTCTTAATAATGCCTTTCAGTCTTATTGCTTTTACCCTTTGAGAATGCATTTTTAGTTGTTAGCTTCCTGATGATGCTTACCATTCCTCTGGTGACTACTAGTGACACGAGGGCGGTCCCAAAATAGCCGATCTAACAAAGAAAACACAACAAATTTGGGAATTTTTTTTTTTTGCTTTAAATATTTCTCAATATAATCTCCCTTTAGCTTTTTCCAGCGATTTTCAATATCTTTGATTTTTCAATATCTTTCTTGTAGTAAGAACTGTTCTAGCTCTTGAAAATAGCCATCAACAGCAACCTCCACATGTTCATTGCTGGTAAAACTTTTTCCGCCGAGCCATTTTTATACCCTACACCACACTGTGGTACAGGGTATTATAACTTTGTGCATTTGTTTGTAACACCCAAAAGGAGAAGAAACAGACCCATCGTTTATTATACCGATCGACTTAGAATCACTTTCTGAGTTGATTTAGCTATGTCCGTCTGTCCGTCTGTCTGTCCGTCTGTCCGTCTGTCTGTCTGTGCATGTATTCTTGTAATCAAAGTACAGGTCGCAATTATGGTCCGATCTCGACGAAACTTTACACATATCTTTTTTTTGGCTCAAGGACGATCCCTATTGAATTTGGTTAAAATCGGTTCAGATTTGGATATAGCCCCCATATATATGTTAGACCCGATTTGACATGTAAGCGCTGTAAAAACTTTATTTTATATCCGATCAGTATGAAATTCGGCAGAAAGAGGTTTCTTATTATATGGATGAACACTATTAAATTTGGAAGAAATCTGTTCAGATTTAGATATAGCCTCCATATATACGTTACCCCCGATTTGATATGTAAGCGCTGTAAAAACTTTATTTTATATCCGATCAGTATGAAATTCGGCAGAAAGAGGTTTCTTATTATATGGATGAACACTATTAAATTTCGAAGAAATCGGTTCAGATTTAGATATAGCCCCCATATATACGTTACCTCCGATTTGACATGTAAGCGCTGTAAAAACTGTATTTTATATCCGATCAGTGCGAAATTCGGCAGAAAGAGGTTTCTTATTACATGAAGGAATACTGCCAAATTTGGAGAAAATCGGTTCAGATTTAGATATAGCTCCCATATATATGTTACCCCCGATTTGACATGTAAGCGCTGTAGAGACTGTATTTTATATCCGATCAATAGGAAATTCGACAGAAGGAGGTCTTTTTACATGAATGAGTATTCAGGGAAGATCGGTTCAGATTTATATTAAAGCTCCATATATAGAAGTTGTATTTTACTTCCGATCATTAAAATTTTCCAAAAAGATGTTTCTCAAATTAGGAACGAATATTGCTTAATTTAGCGATTATTAGATAATATGTTTCTACCCATTTACAAATTATTCCAAATTATTATGGCAATGGCCCTTATCGCATTGTTAGGGCGGTGTAGGGTATTATATAGTCGGCCCCGCCCGACTTTCTGCCTTTCCTTACTGGTTTCAAGTTAAAACTGGCGAATAAGGTGCGTGCTGAAGCAATTCGAAATTGAATTCATTGATTTTGGCCATTGCAATAGTGGATGTGTGAACATTGACTTGATTGTGAGCAAACGCGGCACCCATCTTGCGCACAGCCTTCTATCATCTTTCATCATATTTTCCGTCAATATGCGCTGTATAGCACTTTTTGAAATGCCTATGACTTCAGCTAGCTCACGAACCTTTAACCGACGATATCCAGTGCCATTTTGTGGATTTTTTAAATATTTCTGGGGTGGACTCTTCAGTTGGTCGACCACTACGGTGTTCGTCTTGGCAGCTCGTACGGCCTCGTTTAAACTCTGCCACCCAATATTTTATAGTGGTAACCAAAGGAGCATACACTCCCAAAGTAGACTATAGATTGGTTTTAATGTTGATTAGACTGAGACCTTTCAAATGAATGTATTGCATTACATATCGGTGATAATTTTTTTTCATTTTTACAAAATCACTAAGATCGTTTTTTTCCTAAGATGTGCAGAGATAATATATGCAATAGATTTTGAGAAGCTATAACATCAAAAAATGTTCTGATAAAATTATCATCGTATTTTTGTGGTACACTTTTTGGGCCTTTAATAATTATAAATTGCAATAAAAATTTTATACATTGAATGATATTATTCTCGGGATGTGCGGAATTGTCTTTTTTGACTATTTTCTTAAAATGCAACACCAATTAAGCCATTTAGTGGTTTCGTCCAAGATAGACCCAAGGCTCTATCGAAGGTTTTCGGACTCTTGCTAATGTCTTTCAGGCTGACAGATTAACAGTCTCTGGATGATATCTGCCTTCAAATCGTTTACTTTTGATTGCCCAGAAACATATGTGTAGAAGTTGGCAACTTTTCACGATAGTAATTTGTTTTAAACTACTACCGCCATCTATATGTCAGGTCGGCTTTTTTTTAGGACCACCCTCATAACATACATTGTGTACTGCTGTAGAGATTTGTTTTGCAGACTACTGATGATAACTTTTTCTGATTTGTAGACAAATCCTATCAATCCTAAATGCCTATAAGGGCTATGTCCGCATTTTCGTAGACTCAGGAAATATTTTAATCTTTTTAGACTTCTGATAATGCTTTTCATTCCGACATTTCACGCCTACTCATGATATCTTCCATAGACTTCCCAGTTTGCTGATTTGCATACTAATGTTGATATCCCATAGTTTGATTATTATTAGCTATCATATAAATAGTTTTTAATATTATACTTTCAAGTCAGTAGATGATGCTTTTTAGTCATCTGTGGAAGTCTTGATTCTGCTTAATTGTGTACAAATGCCCGAAATCTGCAAAGACAACTTCCGGATACCTGTAGACTCAGAGCATTGTTTGAAGCTTTCAGGTTTCTGATAATGCATTTCAGTCCTGCGTTTAGATACTGCTGATTTTAAGACTCCTTACGATACCTTCCAGTATGCTGATCATGTCTTGCAGATTTGCAGACTCCTGTAATTACCTATCAGTCTGGAGATTTCCAGGCTTTTGATAATATCTTTAAGTCCGCCATTTCACGACTACTCATGAAGTATTTCATTCTGCTGCTGTAGACTCTCAATGCAAACTTTTAGACTGCTGGACTTAAGACACCTTCCATACCTTTCAGTCTACTGGTGAAGTTACTGATTATGCTGAAGGTTTGTTGACTCCGCATTATAAATTCTATATCTAGAGATTTTCAGACTGCATTCACGACTGCTCATGATGTCTGCTGCTCTAGACTGTTAGACTGTGTGTTTTAAAACTCCTTATGATATCTTGCAGTCTAAAATCTGAAAAGTTTCAGGCTTCTTTCAGGACTGCTCATGATATCTGCTGCTGTAGACTTAGATACTGCTGATTTTAAGACTCCTTACGATACCTTCCAGTATGCTGATCATGTCTTGCAGATTTGCAGACTCCTGTAATTACCTATCAGTCAGGAGATTTCCAGGCTTTTGATAATATCTTTAAGTCCGTCATTTCACGACTACTCATGAAGTATTTCATTCTGCTGCTGTAGACTCTCAATACAAACTATTAGACTGCTGGTCTTGAGGCACCTTATGATATCTTCCAGTCTACTGGTGAAGCTACCGATTGCTACAGGTTTGTTGACTCCGCATTATAAATTCTATATCTAGAGATGTTCAGGCTTCTTTCACGACTGATCATCATGTCTGCTGCTGTACACTGTGTGTTTTAAAACTCCTTGTGATACCTTGCAGCCGGATGATGATTTTCTGAAGAAGATTCTGCAGATTTTTAAACTCAGACGTTATATTTCATATCTGAAAATGTTCAGGGATCTTTCAGGACTGCTTATGATGCGTGCTGCTGTAGACTTAGACACTGCTGATTTTAAGACTCCTTACGAAACCTTCTAGTCCCCTGATGATGTTCTGCAGATTTTTAAACTCGGGCGTTACATTTTAGTCTGAAGATTTTCAGGATTCTGATATCTTTAAGTGCGGCATTTCACAACTACCCATGATGTCTTTCTGCTGCTGTTGCAGAATCTCGCCATAGGTTTTTAGACACCTCATTTTTGGACTCCTTGTGAGACCTTCCAGTCTGCTAATACTGTGTTTCATTCTGTTGCTTTATAGACACCGAGGTTTTCAGGCTTCGGACTGATAATGGCCGTCAGTCCGGCATTTCACCACTACTGCGGTGTCCTTCAGATCGCTACACCTGACCACTGATTTAAGCTGTCAGTTTACCGATTTTCAGACTACTGGTACCTTTCAATTAAAATATTTGCAGTCTCCTGATGGTACCTTTACTTGTTGATGATGGTTTTCGGACATCAGCTTCTTCTTAACCAATTTTTTTTTGGAAACAATTTAGTTTAAATAAAAATTTTACCCCAATGTGGCCATGCTATTTGCCATGTTTTGTTGTTGTTATTGTGCTACAAGTCCGTTTGCGACATTTGTAAATTGTCTACACTCAAGAGTCCGTCATGCGGGTCTTGTCGCGGAGCTCTCTTGTCTTTGGCTTGTTGTGTGTGGACAAGTGAACAAAATAATTCCTATTATTATGTTTTCATTCATGGAAATGGAAATGAAAATGGAGAGATGTTGAGATGGTGATGGCGATGGAGATGTGGAAATGATAAAGCTCGTGTGTGGTTTTGTATGGATAGTGTAGTAAAGTGTGATGTGGTATGGCATGGTGTGGTGTGGAACACATTGCCCCACCACAATGTCAGTTCCATGTACTCCTTTTTAACGCCCACCGCCACACGCCTTCCTAGCGGTAAATCGCCAACATATTTCATGCCGTAACTTGAATTCGGAAATAATAACAGATACAGCTAAAGCTCCAGCAATAGCAATGGCAGATTTAAACAATTTTAAACAAATGATAATAGACCTATGTGTCTTGACTACTCACAAGTGAGCCGCGCGCAATGCCACGCCGCCGCTTCACGTCTTTTCGTGGTGTAAAAATGAAACATGGAAATTATGGTTGGCTGGGTTAACGCCTCTCATTTAGTAGTAGTAGGCTTCGCGAAAAAAAAACAACATCCCAGACACACCGCGAAAAAATAATGCCCAACACAACACGAAACATAAAAGCGCGTGAAAAAATGTTATAATTTTTCTTCATTGTAAATAATTTGTATAATAAACCACGGAGTGGCAGAAGAAAAAAACGCGAAAATTTTTCAACCCCAATGTTGACGTATACTCGTATAAAGAAATAAAGCGGAAGTTTTTGGGATTTGGCGCCAAGCAAAAAAAAAAACAAAAAACGCAACAGAAAATGCAAATGAAAATGCAATCGTTGTTGTCGTTGTAAAGGAAGTCATCATTTTGCCGTTGTTTGTTTTTTCTTTCACTGGAATGCCAAGCATTGTACACAGAAACAAATTATATGCAAAAAATTAGCAATTAAAAAAATTACAGACAAATTTAAGATGTTCAAGTTAAGTTTTATTTGAAACGATGAAATTAATTTAAGAGATTTTTTGAATGCAATTGATTAGAAATTAATAGTCAATTAAGAAATAAATGAACCAATTAAGAAATTAATTGAGTCAACAAATAATTTTATTAAATCGAAATGATATTTATTAAATCAACAAAAAAAATTAATGGAATCAATTTTTGTTATTAGAATATTATATTTTGAAATGTCTTATAAGAAATGCATTTTTTCATTTAGGAAGTAATTTAAGTAATTCAGCTAAATATTCATTGATTCTGTTAAGAAATTAATTAAATCTTTCGGCAGATCAATTGAGTCAAAGAGAAGGTAATTGAGTCAATGACAAAAATGTGAGTCATATAAAAATTTAATTGGCCAGTAAGAAATTAATTAAATCCAAAATTGTTGAAATTGGTAGTTAAGCTCGAGGTCAATTTTCAATTATGAAATTAATTGAGCCAATAAAGAATTTATTTATGAATTTTCAATTAATTCCATTTTTGATTTAATTAATCTGTGACTTAACTACATTTTTAAATGATTCAAATTCTTAGTTGATACAATTCATTTCATAAATGAAACAAATAAATCATTATTCACCCATTCAATTTTTTAATTAACTCAAAAAGCTTTTAATGTAAGTGACTAAATTAATTTCTGAATTGAATCAATTCATTTGGTAAATAAGATGACTCCTTAATTGACTCAATTACACCTTATTTGAATCAATTATTTTCTTAATTGCTCTAATGATTTTCTTAACTGACTCAATAAATTTGTAAGTCGCTAAAACAATTTCTTTATTGATTCAATTAATTCCATTTTGACTCGACTTAATATCTCAAATGATTCAAATCACTTTTTATTCACTCAATCAATTCATACAAATTATATCTTATTTTAATCAATTAATTTTTTAATTGACTCGACTAATTTTTTAATTGACTTAATCAATTTCTTAACTGACTAGATTAATTTTTTAATTGACTCAATTAATATTTTAATTGACTCAATTAATTTTTTAATTGACTCAATTATTTTTTTAATTGACGTAATCAATTTCTTAATTGACTCAATTTTTATTCGGGTGATTATGTTGGTTTAATTAATTACATTTTTGTTTTATTTAATTCTTAATTAACTCAATATTATTTGTTAAATGACTCAAATAATTTAATATTTACTCAATCAATTTCTTTATTAACTCAATCAATTTCCAAATCGAGTCATTTAATTTCTTAGTCGACTTAATTATTTCCTTCATTGACACAAATAATTTCTAAATTGTCTTAATCAATATCTTAATTGACTTCATCAATATTTCAATTGACCCAATAGATATCTTAATTAAATCAATAAATATCTTCATTAACTCAATCAATTTCTTAATTGACTTAATCAATTTCTTAACTGACTCGATTAATTTTTTAATTGACTCAATTAATTTTTAATTGACTTAATCAATTTCGTAATTGACTCAATTAATTTTTTAGGTGACTGTGTTGGTTCAGTACATTTATTTCTTAAATGACTCAAATAAATCTTTATTTACTCAATCAATTTCTTAATTGGCTGAATTAATTTCCTCATTGACTCAATTCATTTCAAAGTCGAATTAATTATTTTCTTTATTGACACAGTTAATTTCTAAATTGTCTTAATCAATATCTTAATTGACTTAATAAATATTTCAATTGACTCAATAAATATCTTATCAATTTCTTGATTGACTCAATTATTTTCATAATTGACTCGATCAATTTCTTAGACGACTCAATTACATTTCGTCTTTTTTAAGTGACTTAATTATATACTTAATTATATCAATTAATTTAATGACTCAATTAATTATATAAATAATTTATTTAATTTCTTAACAGAATCATTGAATTTCTTAAACGATATCATTGATATAATAATTGATTCAATTAATATATTTTTTTGATTCAATATTTTTTTATAGATTCAATTATTTCCTCAATTAAATTATTAGTTGGTTCAAATTAATTTCTTAAATGACTCAAATTACCTCCTATTCACTCTATCAATTTCTTAAATGACTCAATTTATTTAAGTGCCTAAATTAATTTCCTTATTGACTCAATTATTTCTTAGTCGACTGAATTATTTTCTTCATTGACAAAATTAATTTCTAAAATGAATCAATATCTTAATTGACTCAATCAATATCCCAATTGACTCAATCAATATCTTAATTAACTCAATCAATATCTTAATTGGCTCAATCAGTTTCTTGATTTCATAGATGACTCCATTATTTTAATCGTTGACTCCATTATTTTTTTTAGCGACTCAATTATATTCTTAATTGTATCAAATCATTTATTTGCTCAATTAATCTCTTATATGATTTATTTAATTTCTTAATAGATAATTTTGATTTACATTTTTTGATTGATTTAATTGATTCCTTATAATAATTTCTTAATTGACTCAAAAAATTCTTAATTGACTCCATAAAGTTCTGAAATGACTACAATAAACATTAATTGACTAAATAAATTTCTTAATTGGCTCAATTATATTCTTAATTGGCTCAATTATATTGTTAATTGACTCAATTATTTTATATTGACTCAATTATTTTTTTATTGACTCAATTGGTATCATAAATAATTTAAATAATTCCAGAACTGATTCAATGATCTTCTTGAATTATTTCATTATATAATAATTGATTCAATTAATTTATTTGTTGATTTAATACCAGTCTTTATTGGTCGATTAATTCTGTTTCTCAGTTATTTTCTTAACTGACACAGTTATATTTTTAATTGACTTAAATATATTCTTAATTTACATAAATAATTTTTTAGGTGATTTATAAATTTCTTATTTGGTTCAATTAATTCGACTCAATTAAATTTTAATTGACTCAAATAATTACTGAAATAACTACACTTACTCCTTAATTAACTTAAATATTTTTTTTAATTGGCTCAATTTATATATTTTCTTTATTGAATCAATTAATTTCATAAATAATACATTTTTCAAATGAGTTTCTTTCATTTCTTTATTGTTTCAATTAACTAAATTTTTGATATATTTAATTTTTATTTGACTCGAATTCATTTCTTAAATTTAAATTTTTTTTTAAATGACTAAAATAATTTTTTATTCACTCAATCAATTTCTTAATTGACTCAATTAATTTAAAGACTCTATTAATTTCTTAATTGACTTAATTAATATCTTAATTAACTTAATAAAATTCATATTTGACTTAATTAATTTATTAATTGACTTAATTAATTTCTTATTCGACTCAATTAATTTCTTAATTGACTACATTATTTTCAAATTTATAAAATCAATTTCTTCATTGACTCAATTATATTTTTAAGTCACTCACTTTTTCATCATTAACTCAATTAATTCTCAAATGACTTAATTTGCTTCTTAACAGAGTCAATGCAGAGTCAATTAACTGAGTTGATGAATTTCTTTGATGAATCAATGCATTTCTAAAATGATTTCATTAATATAATAATTAATTCCAATAATTTATTTGTTGATTTAATATATTTCATTTCGAACTAATTAAATTCTTTATTGGCTCAATTAATTTCATAATTGATTCATTTATTTCTTAGTTGATTCAATTATTTCTTAATTAACTCAGTGAATTTCGTAATCGACTCTATTAATTTTATAATGGATTTATGAATATAATTGAGGAATTATTTGAACCAATAAAGAAATTTAATACACACTTAAAAAACGTAATTGAGTTAATTAAGAAATTATTTGAGTCTATTAAAAAAAACAACTAATTATTTTAGTAACATAATAAATAAAATGAGCCGCTTTACAGTTAGTAAAATCAAAAAATCAACAAAGAAATTTATTTGATCAATATATTAATTGTCTAATAAGTTAATGGTATTATTTAAGAAAATCATTGAGTCAGAAATTCCTTGAATCAGTAAAGAAATCAATTCAATCAGTCAAGGAATTAATTTTGTTCATTAAGACATGATTTAATTCAAAATACATTACAGTCAAGTAAAAAATTAATTGAGTCTGTTAAGAATTTAATTGAGTCAAAGAAATTAATCGAATTGAAAATAAACAGAAATTTTTATTGAAGATATTAAAAATAGCTTTATTTTCATCGGACATTACTTTCTGTGTAGTTGTGTTTCAATGTCCCGGATGGGCAGTAGCCGAACCCTGCATACTCTCAGCCTCTCTAAGGAGTCCCTTCCTTAAGTAAAAGTGATTGGTAACGCATGAAATTACCTCTCCCAACTCTTGATTACTTTATCGTTTTTTTTTTTGGTTTAATTTTTTTTCCTCACAATGTGTCAGATGATTTTTGCATCTTTAACTGGTGTTGGAAATTTTTTTGTTTTGTTTTTTTATTTTCTTTCTGTGGCTTCTGTTGATCTTTGTTCGCTGGTTTTGGTCAAGACGAAGGCAGCTGTGCTCTGCCTCTGTCCAATGACTTGTGGTACTGTGGCAACCGAAGTACGTCGTACGTCGTTCATATGTCCATACGTCCATACGTCCACACTCCTCAACCATGCAATCATTTATGTATAAATGTGCCCCTATGCAATTTTTATGGACATTTTTAACAAATTGTTTGCTTTGTCAGGGTCACTAGTGTTACAATCTTCAGAAGAAGTAACAAAAACCCACAAAAAAAAACTTTAAAAAAATAATAATAAACTCAACTTAAGTCAACACTCAACTGGAAAAAGACACAGCTTTGCATTGCATTTCCAGCAAAATTTAATATACAATAAATAAGTTAAGTGTAAGGTCACACGAATGGCTAGAGAGAGACACTTAACAACAACAACAACCAAAAAAAGTAGAGATTATAGACTTAGCCAAGCTAAAGGCGAACCTGCATAACTCCATAAGTACTTACATATGGGCATAAACGATAATGACAACGAAGACGAAGACAACGACTCCATATGACACGGATGCGCTTCTTTCTAACTAACCAAAGATGAGGCAATATGCCAAATGGATATGCTTGGTTCCCTCAAAGCTCTCCGGATTAGATGAGGCACATAATTTGTTTAATGTTTTGTTTAAAAGACATAACAATTTATTATAATTTAACCCATTGGTGTCAGATGTCTTTCGCGAACTCTCTTCTTCTTCTTCTTTTGGGAGGGGGAACATTAAAATTAATGACATTTGATACTAGGAAAAATGTTTGGCTTTAAATAGAAAGTGAGAGTGATTACCCTGTAGACATGTTTTCTAGTAATTCACAAAAAATGTTTAGAAAGACAAATAATTTCAATAAAATGACATTTTTCTAATTCAGTGAGATTTCCTGTAACAAAATTGAATTTTTGCCAATCAAACGAAAATTTCCTAGAGAACTATGTTCAGAGAAACCATTATGATGCTGAGTTAAATTTGACTATCATCAAACTATTGAAAATGCCTTAGAAAATGTCTATTGGAAACTTCTTACATTTAATAACCGCATTATTTTAAGATATTTTTCAATCTTAAGAAAAGTTTTAAATTCTATTTTCTGTACAAAAATTTCTGGCATTTTTTAGACGAAACTTTCTGGTTTTTCTTATTATCTTTGTTGTTTAAACTGGGCTGTTTGGTTTTTCTTTAGGATCTTTTACATTTTTGCAATTTCTGTAAAAAAAATCTCGATTTTGTAAGTAAACTTTTGTATACAAAATTATAGGATTTTTATAAGAGAAATTTTTAAAGAATTTTATTATAGAAAATTTCTGTCATGTATTTGGGTAAATTTATCACATTCGTAAGCGTGAAATATTCTAATTTATAACTGGTACGTTTTCCCGACTAAAGACTATTTCCCCTCTATATTGATCTTGAGCCGGGAAAATATTCTAATTAGAAATCTAATTATTAATTAATATTATATATTATATGAAATATAATATTGAAAAATTCTCTCACAATTTGAACAAATTTCAATACAAATTTAAGAGCAACTTTCGGTATATCATTTATCTCATGTTAAAATCGATTTTCGATAGCAAGTCTCTCTTTAATAGACGCCAATATTCCATTAAATAGTTCTCTCACATTTTGAGCGTCATTCAATTGAAAATTTTCCTCATATTGTGAGCAATGAGAAGAAGATTCTAGAGGAAATTTCTCTCGAATGGAGAGCAGTATTCTATAGCAAATTTTTCTTTGAGAGCAATTTCCTATAGGAAACTTCTCCTTTATTGAGGGCAACTTTCTATTGTTTTTCAATTGAGAACAATTTTCTATGAAAATTTCTCGCATTTCTATAAAAAATTCTCTCAAATTTATTTCGCAAAATTTCTATTTAAAATCGTGAGCAATTTTCCGCAGAAAACTTCTCTTAAATTGAGAGCAATTTTCTATGCAAAACATTTGTGTACAAAAAATCGAATCTATAAGAAATTTCCCATTGATTAAGATTCATTTTCTATATAAAATTCCTCTTTGATTGAGAGCAATTTGCTATAGGAATTTCCTCTTTGATAGAAACCAATTTCCTACGGAGAATTTCTCTCTTTCAAAAAAAAATCATATTTTGAGAAATTTTCTGTAAGAAGTTGCCCTATTCCCCCAAAAAAATCATATTTTGAGAAATTTTCTATAATAAATTTTTGATAAATTTCTTAAAAAAAAGTTGAGAAATTTTCTAAATAAAAATTTGAGAAATTTTCTATAAAAAATTTTGAGAACTATATAAAATGTTGAGAAATTCTCTATAAAAATGTTGAGAAATTATCTATATATAAATTTGAGAAATTTACTATAAAAAATTTTGTGAAATTATAATTAAAAAAACTGAGAAATTTTATGAAATTTCAATAAAATTTGCTTTAACAATTTTAAGAAAAATTTGAGTAAATTTTCTATAACAAATTTTGATAAATTTTCTAAAGAATTTTGATAAATTTTCTAAAAAGTTTTGATAAATTTTGTATAAATAATAAATAAATTTGAGAAATTCTATATAAAAAACATTGAGAAATTACAATTAAATTTGCTTTTAAAATTTTGAGAAATATTTGACTACATTTTCAATAAAACTTGAGAAATTTCCTATAATAATTTTTAGAAATTGTCTATAGATAGAAATTTATTATAAAAAAGGCTGAGAAATTCTATATTCTATAGAAAACCTTGAGAAATTTCAATTTAATTTGTTTTTAAAATTTTGAGAAAAATTTTACTACATTTTCAATAAAAATTTGAGAAATTTTTCTATAATAATTTTTAGAAATTTTCTATAAATAATTTTTAAAAATTTTCTTTAAAAAATATATTGAGAAATTTTCTATAAAAATATATTCTAAAAAAAATTTGTAAAATTTTCTCTAACAAAAATTTTAAGAAATTTTCTATAATAATTTTTTGAAATTTTCTATAAAAATGTTTTAAAAATAATTTTAAGAAATTTTCTATAAAAAACTTGTGTGAAATTTTCTATAAAAAATTGTGAGAAAATTTCTAGAAACATATCGAGAAAAATTGTTGAGAGATTGAAACATTTTTTATACAAAATTTTGAGAAATGTTCTATACAAGATTTTGAGAAATTTTCTATACAAAATGTTATAAAAAAAATGTTGAGAAATTTTCGATCAAATTTTTTAGAAATTTTCTATGATTATTTTTAGAAATTTTCTATGAAATTTGTTTGCTTGAGAAATTTACAGTATAAAATGTTGAGATTTTTTTTTATAAAAAGAGTCGGAGATTTTCTATAAAAAAAAGAAATTTTCTATAAAAATTTTGAGAAAATTTTCTATAAAAATGTTTTAGAAATTTTCTATAAAGAAATTTTCTATAAAGAAATTTTCTATACAAAAATTTGTGTGAAATTTTCTATACAAAAAATGTGTGTGAAATTTTCTATACAAAAATTTGTGTGAAATTTTGTATACAAAAATTTGTGTGAAATTTTGTATACAAAAATTTGTGTGAAATTTTCTATACAAAAATTTGTGTGAAATTTTCTATACAATAATTTGTGTGAAATTTTCTATACAAAATATCGAGAAAAATTGTCGAAAAATAAAATTTTGACAAATTTTCTATTCAAAATTTTATAAAAAAAATTTTGAGAAATTTTCTATAAATTTTTTTAGAAATTTTCTATGAAATTTTTTTGCTTGAGAAATTTACAAAATAGAATGTTGAGAATTTTTTTTATAAAAAGTTTTGGGAAATGTTCTATAAAAAAATTAGAGTAATTTTCCATAAAAAATTTATGGAAATTTTCTATAAAAATTTTTAAGATATTTTTTATAAAAAAATTAAGAAATTTTCTATAAATAATTTTTAGAAATTTCCATAAAAATGTTTTAAAATAATTGTTAGAAATTTTCTATAAAAAATTTGTGTGAAATTTTCTATAAAAAAAGTTTGTGTCAAATTTTCTATAAAAAATTTGTGTCAAATTTTCTATAAAAAATTTGTGAGAAATTTTCTATGAAAAATATGGAGAAAAATTTTTGAGATTGAGAAAAATTTTGAGAAATTTTCTATACAAAAATTTTGAGAAATTTTCTATACAAAAATTTTGAGAAATTTTCAACACAAAATTTTGAAAAATTTTCAACACAAAATTTTGAGAAATTTTCTATAAATTTTTTTAGAAATTGTCTATGAAATTTTTCAGAAATTTTCCATGAAATTCTTTTGCTTGAGAAATTTACAATATAAAATGTTGAGAAATTTTCTATAAAAAATTGTTGAGAAATTTTCAATAAAAATTGTTAAGAAATTTTCATAAACATTGTTGAGAAATTTTCAATAAAAATTGTTGAGAAATATCTATAAAAATTATTGAGAAATTTTCAATAAAAATTGTTGAGAAATTATCTAAAAAATTATTGAAAAATTTTCAATAAAAATTTTTAAGAAATTTTCATAAAAATTGTTGAGAAATTTTCAATAAAAATTGTTGAGAAATTATCTATAAAAATTGTTGAGAAATTTTCAATAAAAATTGTTGAGAAATTATCTAAACAAATTTTTCAGAAATTTTCTATAAAAAATATTAAGAAATTTTCTATAAAAATTGTTGAGAAATTTTCTATAAAGGTTGTTTAAAAATTTTCTATAAAAAATATTGAGAAAAATTTTTCTTACAAATTTTCATTAAAAAAACGTTTTAGAAATTTACTATAAAAAATTTTTGAGAAATATACTTGAAAAAAATTTGGAGAAATTTTAAAATAAAAGAAATTTTTAAAATAAAATTAAAAAAAAAAGTAATTTTTTTTCTATAGAAAACTGCTCTTTCAATAGCAGCAACATTCTTTATAAAATTTATCTGACTATAAGATTGATTTTCAAATAAATAAATTTCCCATAGGAAATTTCTCGTTGATTGAAAGCAATTTCCTATAAAAAATTTTCGCTTCAATTGAAAGCAATTTTATGTAGGAATTTTCTCTTCAATTGAGAGCAATTTTTACCGATTATTTCTCGCTTTGGCTATAAAAAATTCTCTAACATTTTGAGAAATGTTCTATAAAAAAATCCCTGGTATTGGGAGCAACATCCTGTAGAAATCATATCTAACTTTAAAATTGACTTTCTATAGGACAGATTGAGACCAATTTTCTATAGGAAATCTATTGCCAATTGAGAGCAATTTTTTATAAACACTCTTCATTTGAGAGAAATATCCGCTTCAATTTATTGCAATTGAGAAACTTTTCTATAGGATTTAATATCACTACAATTGAAGTCGGTTTCTATAGACAATATTTCTCTGAGTCATTTTCTCACTGATTGTCAGTGAACTTCTAATAAAGATTGTTTTAAATTGTAAATAATTTTCTATTTAATTAAATTTATAATTTTTTTCACAAACTTCTCGAAAAACCGGAATAACTTGCTATAAATTGTTAGTTTTTCATAATTTACATAAAATGTACCATAATTTTGACAAACTTGCTTAACGGACTGGCCATACCACAAATTCAATTTTTTTTTTGTAGGTCAACCTCTGGCATCCATTGTCGTTTTATGTTTTGACAAATGATCATCAAACCCAAATCAAGCAAAAGTGACATTTCATATAAATGTTTAACACTTAAAACCCACCAACCGACCAAACAAAGATGATAAATTATGGCCATAACACGGCCAAGCCAAGTTAATAGCCAAAATGTTGGTAATGTTCAGATGGTGGTTCAATTTTGGTGTAATTTTAATTTAAAAAAAACCAAAAAGGTGCTTAAAAAGCAATAATAACAGTGGAAAAAATTACCCGTGACAATTACCATAATACAATTTATAACTAAAGTGGCGGTGGTAGGAGAGTTAACAGACGGACAGACCAAACCGAGAGCACCCAATACAACACCGGCTTTTTAGCAAAGACCAGCACCGGTATCACTCACACGAGACACTCGTTCACTCACTCCACCGAGGTGGTGGAGGGCTACCACCACATAAGGTAAACTCCTCACACGCAGAAATGCGTGATTGCCACACATGTCTGAATGTCTGTCCATCCGTCTATCCGTCTGCGCTGTGGGGTTCGACACCGACGACAACAAATGCAAGGCATTCCATAAAAAAGTATTAAGTTTTTAGCATTTTCACATTATTTATCTTCAACATCGTCAACGTAGCCGTCGTCATCATCATTATTGTCAACTCCCGTCTCGTCATTATCATGGCAAACGTCATTGCCAACTCAAGAGTCATTATCCATTTATGAAAACAACGACAACAACATTACCGGCAGTAGAAATTTGCTATGAAAACTTTGGAAAATCATTATAACTGAAAAACGCTTTTCATTCAATAGTCAGAAGGACGGACGGACGTACGGACAGACAGACGGAACGGAACAACAGATACAATGTTCGTCGCAACGCAATACAGACGACAACAATAGCATTGGAAAATTATGCGTTATTTTCAACGGTAAGCGGAAAATCAACGAATTGGAACGCATTCGGTAGACAACACAATCAAACAAACAACAATTGTTGTTATTCAATAATGACAACATCGACACAACATCCCACCAAATCCAATTCAAAGGTTTCTTCGTACAATACTTGTCGAACGAACTAAGTATTGTTGTTCAGGGTTCGTGGTTCGCGGTTCGGGGGCTGAAATTCCTTTCATGTGACGGTGGAAATTGTTTAGGAAAAACAACATTAACAACATCAGTAGTGAGTGAGGCGACAACAAAAGAATTTTCACGCAATTTCCAATGACAGGAAACCCATAAGTGGTTGCTTTGATCTCGCAGTAGTGGTGGTGTCGTACCACAAAAAAAGGGTAGTGGTTCTGTGTTTTCAACCGTTCGATAATTGCCGGAATTGCCAACAATCGAGGGTTAAAAACAATTAAAAATTTTGAGTGGTATGGCAAATAAATATTAACCACATAAATATTCTCTCAAAATATCACATATGTTCCGATCGTTATCCTTTTGCCTGTCAGATTGAGGGTGGAAATTCGGAAGTGACAGTATTTAATTTCCTGGGAATTATGAGTAAAAGGTCCCTTTTGGTAATTGCCATGAATTGAAAAAATATGAAATTACACAAAACGCATCAATCAAAAACGTACATAAATTTACTTTCATAAAATGAGAGAAATTTCTTATAGTTAATTTAACTCGTAACGAAATTGTTTTAAAGCAAACTAGTTCAGGAAATTTCTCTCTATTAAAAGGAGCAATTTTCTATAGACATCAAACATTTATAGTAATTTTCTAGCAAACTTAAAATTTTGAGATATATCCTGTAAGAAAAATTTTCAATTTATGTTCTAAGAATTCGAATTTTTTTTTGTCAAATGCGTATATTTTTCTATCGAACATTTCTTTCAAATCTCCTCTCAAATATAGACAACGTTTTCTAAAAAAAATTTCTCAATTTCAGATAATTATGCTATATTAAATTAAAAAAAAAATACTGACAATTCAAATTGTTGAAATTTTCGTATATAAAATATCCCTAAAAATTTGAAAAAATAAAAAAACCCATACAAATTAAGTGTCTTATCCAATTGATGCTTCGCAACAATTTGTGAAAAAGTTACCATTGAAAACTGTTCTCATTTTGAGAGTAGAACTACAATTTTCAATTTTTAGTTCCGAGAATTCGGAAATGCGTTTCTTTTATCAAATGCTTTTTTTCTTTCAATATTCCTCTCAAATATAGACAAAGTTTTCTAAAAAATACTCTCAATCTCAGATACTTTAGCTATATAAAAAATGCTCTCAATTTAAGAGAAAAATTAAAAAAATCCTCACAATTTAAAAAAACCTCTCTTTCGAAAGGAAGAGTTGATCGAAAAGCTGAACAATTCGAATGTGAAAAAATTCAATAAATAAATCTAAATAAAAATTAAATCGATCATTAACAAAAAACTTCTAAAACATTTAAAATTGTTTAAGTTTTCCTTACAAAAAAAAGTCCTCAAAGTATGAAGAAATACAAAAAAATGCATATATTGTATGACTTTTCATATTGAGACTTCGCAATATTTTTAAAGAGTCACTATTGAAAACTGCTCTCATTTGGAGAGATGTTTCCTTGAGAACATTTCTCATTGAATCGGAAAAACAAATTTTAGAAGAAAAAAAATCGTTTTCCACCAAGAAAATAACTTCTAAAAAGTGGTGAAGATGGTATTATTGCGATCCAGAAGTATATACTTCTTTATTGGATCTTCACAGATTAATTTATCATGGGCTTGTCGGGCCATTTCATTCATTATTTGCCAGTAACCGCACCAAAGCTCATAAATTAATTAAAATGCAATTTTTTGGATGCTCCTACGATGTTACAATTTGGTAAAAAATACAAATTTTCTTAAATTTTATTTTTATGAAAAAATGTTTATAACATTTTTCAAGACAAAATTTTCGGTTTTGCAGTTAGTTGAACCTGGGTCTCCTAGCGCTGCAGCAGCATAACATCATATGCTAACGCACATGAGTTCGAATTATGACAGTCCTGAGATACTCATATATATGAACACTTGAGCCTATGATTACTTTTTAACTATCTTACTGCTTTGAATGCTCTCTTTATATACCCTGAAAAAAATATAAATTGGGAAATTTTGTATTTAAAATATAGATAACTTTTTTAATATTAAGTAAAACGTACTTATTTAAAAGATTAAGGTCGTCTTTGGCGCAAATCTTTAATTTTAAGACAAACTTTTTTTCTGTGTAGGAATAATTAAATTGAGGTGACCGGCTACGAAATCCGTACCGGTACTTTTTTATTAAAATTTGCCTTTTTTTTAAATTTTTTCGGATGAAATAAATTTAAAAAAATATATTTTTAATAACAAAGTTTTAATATTTTAAGTTATTCATAAAGTATAAATATAATCACAACTTGACCAAAAGAAATTATTTGGGAATGAAAAAATATGCACTACCTTCTACTTTGGAAGAACTTAAAAAGTGATTCCCTAGGAAGTACTTCCATATTTTCTGCTGGGTTTTTGCACCACTTCCAAGAAAAAAAATAATAATTCTTCTCAAATTTAAAAGAAGTTACCTATAAAAATCCTCAGAATTTGAAATAAACTTCCCATAGAAAACCATAGGTGTTTTTGTTGTAGAAAGACACTTTATAATATAGCACCTCATATATTTCGTATAGAAAATTACAGTCAATACAAAATCGCCAATAAAAAATTACAGTTAAATAGCAATATCCCATTGAAAACCTAACTCAGTTAAAAATAAATTTTCTATTGAAATTGCTCTAAATTATAGGACAATTTACTATAAATTCGTGATTGATTTGTCACTGGGATATTCTCCTGGCTCGTGAAGAGAAATGCCAGACATTTTTTTAGAACATAGATAATCGTTCGCAATTTTTGAACGAGTATCAGATACTTTCTTCTATATTTTTAGCGATATGTCCTATAGAAGATGGCAGTCAATCCAAAAAATCTCCAATAGAAAAGTAACATCAGTTAAATAGGAATTTCCCATTGATAATTTTTCTCTACAAAAATTCTTAATGAAAGAAATATATCCTATAGAAAATTTACCAGATTGCTTATCGATTTTTTTAAATTAAAGCTAATTTTTTGATAGAAAAATTCCCTATACAAATGTGTTTAGATAAAAAATAAATGTCTCTCATAACACTATGCAACAAATGAACACTTTTTGAAAAATACACGGACTTGACAGTATAGGTTCGATTGTACTATGAAAGGGTAGTATAACCCTATACTCTGTTTGGCGAAATTGGTGACCAATGTTTTTTTTTATGGGCCTCCAAATATAATATTTGGCAATAATGTAGGTAAGAATATGCTGAACAAAGTTTCTTAAAAATTTTTGCGAAAAATAATTTTTCCGGTATTTTTTTTTTGAAAAAGTAAAGGAAAAAAATAATTTTTTTTTTCACTTTTTTCAGCATAACTTCCAAGGACTCGTAATTTTTCACTAACAATGCTTGGCAAAATTGTAGCCAACGTAAATCTGAAATTTTTTATTATCATATCAATACAATCTGAACGTGTCTAGGCACCCTAAATATCTCAAAAAACCACATTGTACCCCAAAAATGTAAGTATTTCACTGTTATGTAACAAAAATATATTTTTTTGGTATAGGGCATGTATAGCAACTTTATAGAAAATATTAAGGCCAATATTTTTCTGGAACATTTTAACCCACCACATAACTGTAATTTTTGGCCCCATTTTAACAAATCGTAAAAAAACACCCCTTAAAAGGGGGAGGGCGGGGATGAAATGTTCTACAAAAATGTTCGCCATAAAATTTTACTATATGAGTCGGAAACGAAATATTAGACAACTACAATTCTCGTTTACGACGACTGAAATTCTTTTGGTCAGAATAAAAAATTGCTTACGCGAAATAAATTTCTGTCACAACAAACGAAATTTCAGTTCCGGCAAACGAGAATTGTAGCTGTCTAATATTTCGTTTCGCAGAAACGAACTTTTTCTTTGCGTGTAGATCTAACCATGTCTGTCCGTCTGTCTTTCCGTCTGTCTGTCCGTCTGTCTGTCCGTCTGTTCGTCTGTATGTTCGTCCGTCCGTCTGTCCATGTAAAGTTGTCCCAAAGTACAGGTCGCAATTTTACTCCGATCTTGATGAAATTGGCACAACGCTCTCTTTTATGGCAGGGGCGAAGCCTATTGAATTTGGTCGAATCCGATTTGGCCTCTGTAGACGTCACGTTTTTCAATCGATGTGTATGAAATTCAACACAAAGAAATATTTTGAACCAAGAACATACAGTGCCGAATTCTACAGCTAAATCTGTACCGAAAAAATCGGTACAGATTTAGCTATTGCCCCCATATGTACTTAATAGGGACATAAATACTATTACACACATTTTATGCTATAATATTAAAAGTAATGCATCCTTTTGGATCAAATTTATTGTATATATTTATTGACATATATTCTATATAAAAAGCAAGCACCCATTCGAAATGTCCGCCTTTGGCCTTCGCACATGCTTAAGTCACACTGACCAATCATCAACATCCGCACGCACCACGTCCCTTTGGGAAAGTGTCCACAGCTTGAATCAAATCACTCTAAAGAGAATCGATGTTAGAGTATCTTTTGTGGCAGACCTTGTCCTCTAAAACTGTCCACAATTTGTAATCGAGTGGACTTAAATCAGAGCTGCCAGAGAGCCATTCATCAGAAGAAATGAAAGCTGGCAAGTTGTTTTAAAGCCATGTCTGGGACATTTTAGACTTATGTGCCAGCGCAGAATCCTACTGGAAATGCAAGTCAGTGACCGCATCGTAAGAGACAGCCTATCAAACCACGACTGAAGCTGTTTGATGGACCTTTTCGACCCGTGGAATCACTTGAGTTGCTTCCTCAGACGACTGTGCATACACCATATCACTTCGTTTGTTGGATTTTACTTGCAGGGTAACATTTGTTTCATATGTGAACAAGATTTTTTGTGCAAGTTATTAGCGTGCTACACCAAAAGGCGTCTGCATTTTTCTTTCCTATTTTTTATAAAGCTGAAGTCAAGAAATGTCCATTGCGGCCTTTGAAAGCCCCAAGTCTCAAGTCTTTTTTGATAATTCGACTCATGGACTTTTGTGTAAAATTCATCTCACGGGCCACGATTTTCTGTTTTCGGAGCGGAATTCGCAGAATTATTGGTTTGATGACCTGCGGCGTTCGAACAGTACGAGGGCGTCCCGACCGGTGACGGTGTTTGACATCTCCAGTCTCCTCAAACAGTTTTATGCACCGGTAGATGAGCATCAGACTAATCCCAAGCGGGCAGAGCGTTTTGAAAATGTTTTTTTTTTCATTCTATATTTAAAAAGCGATATAAGAGCGATACGGTTCTCATTATCTGACCACTTCATGGCGAAAACTGAATCAATTTTGAATTCCCGTTACAAACTAACGCTACATAGGTTAGGTTTCATAATCCACGTGGTAATCGTAAGGTATGTTCAATTCCACTATCCTAATGGTTGTGTTCAATTTTGTAACAGTATTTACGTCCCTACTATGCTCCGATTTGCCCTCTTAGCGCTGTAAAAGCTGTATTTTACATCCGATCATTTTGAAATTTACGAGATTGGAGTCTCTTAATCCAAAGATGAACTTTTCAAATTTTAAATCGAAATTTTATTTTTGCCTAAAAAGTATCTAACTGGTAAAATAAGGTAACCCTATCATATATTTAAAAAAATAGAAAATTTTATTTAGTTTTGAAATTTTAAAACTTGGATAAACGGAATTTTTGGTTTTTACGGAGCTTTTAATTGCTTTCCTTCAAACGACGTAATTTTTTTAAAAATCGGTTCATCCGTGCAAAAGCAATTAAAAGTTTCGTAAAACATAAAAATGTTTTTTTTTCAAATTTCGGAAATTTCAAATTCCCAAAAATTTTGGAATTTTTTGTCTTAAAATAAATGATGGCGAATTCTTATTTTACCATTTAGCAACTTTTTAAAAGCTGTTTAGTTAAAAATTTATAAAATGCAAGAAAATTCCTGTAAAAAATGCTCTAATAAAAATTGCCTATTTAGAATATAACAATTTCAAATTCCCAAAAAATTTCGGAATTTTTTGTCTTAAAATATATGATGGCGAATTTTTATTTTACCATTTAGCAACTTTTTAAAAACTTTTTAGTTAAAAATTTATAAAATGCAAGAAAATTCCTGTAAAAAATGCTCTAATAAAAATTGCCTATTTAGAATATAACAATTTCAAATTCCCAAAAAATTTCGGAATTTTTTGTCTTAAAATAAATGATGGCGAATTTTTATTTCACCATTTAGCAACTTTTTACAAACTTTTTAGTTAAAAATTTATAAAATGCAAGAAAATTCCTGTAAAAAAAAGCTCTTATCAAAATTCCCTATTTAGAATATAACAAGAAGTTTCCGAAAAAAAGTCTTTTTGAATTCAAGAAATTTCCAATAGAAAATATATCTGTCATTTTTGAGAATTTCCTATAGAAAATAAAGATATGATTTAATTTATCTTGTATTGATGTGAATATTGCTATAGATTTTTTGAAGAATCTATATTTAATTTGTCACAACTTATATTTTTCAGTGCAAAAAAAAATTTATTGCAACATTTTTTAAAGTCCATTACATACTATATAGGTGTAGACATGACTGACTTACTTATCGAAATCTTTAGTTAAGAAAAAAAAAAACATATAATACACACGCTCAACATGAGATTTTTGTTAAACAAATTGGGCTGTTTTTTTTCGGTAAAAAAACACATTGACTGTGGGTTGCTTGTGTTGCTTGTGTTGCATGATGTGTTGTTGCCGTTCAATCGAAAATCGAACAAAATTAGGCTTGAGGCACAATTCAAATGGAATACAACAAACAAAACTTAAAACCTCAATACAAAAAAAAAGTTGTTGAAAAGAGACTTTAAGAAAACATATCAATTACAGACATTTAATGATAACGAAAAAAGAATATGCATCGGAAATAAGACAGACAAAAAAAAGCCAAACCAAAAAATGACGAAATTCCTAGAGATTACAAAATAATTTTGGGGATTGAAAACATAACCACACCAAAGTGACTAGACCCGGCCAGACCCATGTCAAGCCTTTGCAGGTAAAGGTGTGGGTTTTGTGGTAGTTAACTAACTCATTTTGATTTTCCTCTAATTGTCGAACATAAAAAATTCAGGGGTTTGTCTTAATTAATTACTCGAACGATTAGAACGGAGAGTTGTCTGTTTCCAATAAAGATTACAACTCCAGACAAATTTGATAAAAAAGAAGGTGGGTTTTCTGACTAGAGAGAGCGAAGGAGGAGGGAGGGAGTTTTGTGTGAAAAAACAAAATCAATTCTCTGATCCATTAGGTAGTTAAACGAAGTTTTCTTTTTCCCTTTTCAAATACTCGTAATATAACGCCTCTGCTTTTCCACGTATTGCTTCCCCCTCCGGGTAAGGAAATATTCAAAAATATTTCCATTAATTTCCTTCCAACTATCAAATAATTGATTTTGTAACTTTTTTGCAGTGACGTCATCAGTTTTACTATAATTTTTCCCTGCAAACTCAAAAGTCATTCCATTCATTTATGTGTGAAAATTGAATGGAAAAAAGTTTGACTACACTCAGAAAAAAGTTGCCACATTAATAGTACATCTATTGACTCAGCCTTCTTCTTTTAGTAGCCATTAATAATAATGTGTGTAGATGTAAAATGGTTACCACAAACCTGTTACTTGATAATTACAAGTACAAATTAATACCCTATCATATATTAGATGATTCTATCATATATTTGCTTGTTACAACCAAACTCCTTTCTCTTTATAAAACAATTTTTTTAAATTAACTCTAACAATCAAACAAATGTTTAGAAAAGAATGTCCCAACTGAATATTTATGGTAAGACCACCTCATCTCATCTGCAAAAACCATTCGTAGATGTTTGGAACTATAAATGATTACCACAAAGCTTTTACTTGATAGGCACAATTGTTGGTCCTGTAACACACCCAGGAGCAATCTTCGGCAACTGAATATTTGTAGTTGTCACTACTATCTCATTTGTAGTTGTGACCAATAATTGATTTGTGAAAGTATGAAATGATTGCTATAACCATATTACTGCTCTGTCGATCAATTCATGGTCAATGCAATTAAAATTTAGGGTTCATTAAAGAATGACTAAAATATCTGTTATCGCAAACATATAGTTTTCTCTGTGCATATTCAGTTGTCACAACTAAACTCTTGTTCGCTCTGTGCAACACTCTTCAATCCTTCACCTTCTCCCCAAATGTTGCAAAAACTTACCGGTAGTCATTTGTTTAAATTTAAAAGTTAATTTGTTTACATTTACCCTGAACCCCGCACTCACACACACACAATCACACAAGTGTGTTTTTCATTTTCAAACCCATCATTTATTTTTATTTTTTAGCTTTAAGCAGATTTCTGTTAGATTCAATCACGATTTTGAAAGGTTTAGTTTTTTCAGTTGAATTTTTGTTTGCAATGTGTATTCAGCATTGCGCATTGGCATTTGTTTTTCTAGGCAATTTGCATAATTATTTAAAACTTTGTTTGACGGAATATTGGCACAAATTGTAAACGAACCGATTGATTCGATGAGAGTTCAATTTGGAGCTACTGAAATTTGAAAGTTGAATTGTTTTTCCAGCAAAAGGAAATGAAGGACATCTTTGTTTTGAGAGGGAAGACTAGAAAAAAAAACAATTAAAATTTGTTGTTCAAAATGATTTGAATTTTGCTAATTTTGTAATTAAAAAAATAGTTTATAGTAAAGCCAAATAATCCCGCAAAGCTAATAGAATTCTGCAAAGAAAAATTGTCTAAAAAATCCAAAAGCTTAATATCCAAAAGGAAATTTCTATTAAAAATACAAAATTTCTTATCGAAATACAAAAATTTATCTTATTAAAATAGTCTATGAAAAATTCGCTTTTAAAAAAAATGCTACAGACAAAATTTCTTACAAAAATCTGAGAAATTTTTAAAGCATTACACTGTACAAAATTTCAAGTGTTTATATTTACTGGTATTAAAGATAAAATATGTTAACTTTTGGTACAAAATGGTCCATTTGTCTGGGAGTTACCAAAATGACCGTGCCAATAACGCCCACTTTTCTGTAGGCTCTAGGTACTATAAAAGCATTACTCTGTACAAAATTTCAATTGTTTATATGTCTAATATGAAAGTTATAAGCTGTGGTGGCCACTTTGTCCAGTTTTCTTGACGTGTTAGCTACTAACAAACTTTTACTATGTGTGAAATTTTTCAATCAATCAATAGTTCACTAAAAGTTAATCCTTTGTGGGGGAGGTACTAGAAGGAGTGGACCAATATAGCCCATCTTCGAACATAGCCAGAGATAGACAAAAATACTACCGCATACCAAATTTTAAGTCAATCCGTTACTTCTTTCGAGAGTTACGGACGGACGGACATTGCTCAAATGACTTAAAATGACCCAAAACGGATTTCCGCCTAACATACTTAGGGTCTTAGGCCACTCCTTCGATGTGTTACACTTTTGGCTCGCAGCAAATGATATATACCCTCCTCTCTAAGGTGAGGGGATAGTGGGATTTCCAAAGTTTATTCCTCTAAAATTTATTATAAGAAAATTTCGCTTATCAATTTGTGAATACTTTCCTTCTTAAGAGATGAAAATTTTCCTATACAAAGTTTCTGTTCTATTAAAAATTGTATAATCTTAATTATCTCTTACATATACTGGCAATTTTCAAATAAAAATCGATAGGAAACAACAACAAAAATCAATTTTGTTTCTAAAAATTACAGAAATTTTCTTAATAATTTGTTTTCAAAGTTGAATTTTTCGTACATTTTGGAGGAGTGATAATTTGATAATTTCTCATAAATATGAGAAATAAGAAAAAAATGTCTCTTTTAAAAAGCAAGTACAGCATTTCTCTTATACAAATTGAAGAAATTTCTTGTAAGAAAATGCTCTTCTAAAAATGCCATATATTTCCTATACACAATATCTTCTAAAGGAATGAAAGGAAATTCCTAGAGATATGTTCTCTTAGACTATTTAAAAAAAGTTTAAAATAGTCTGTACTACATTTCTGTTATAAAAATATAAAACAGATTTCCAGAGCATATTTCTATCATAAAAATACAAGAAATTTCTTATAGAAAAATGTTCTTCTAAAAAGCATAGATTTTCTTATAATAATTTATTTTGAGAACAAAAAGGGCAGTCCTAGCGAAATGCTTATACGAATCTTATACCAAGGACAGATTATAATTTCTATTTGAAAAAGTCGTGAAAAGTCTTTTAAAAAAATTCTCTTATAAAAGTGCAAAAAATCTTATATAAAAATATATATATTTGTCTTATATTTATAAGAGGTGTACAAAAATGTCTCTTAAAATATAAGAGAAATTTCCAGAGTATATTTCTATTTAAAAAAGTTTTTTATGGAAAAATGCTCTTCACATATTTCCTATAGAAAATTTCTTCTAATAAGAGAGAGAAGATGTCATTCTTTAAAAAATGGTTATATGCCGGAAAAATGTAAAAAAAATCTCTTATAAAAATGCAATAAACTTTGTATAGAAAATTTGTTTCATAATTTTATTTTGTAAAATATCCAATAAAAATGCAACACATATCACTTTTATGATTAGATCTATAAACATTTCGAATAAAATATGATTTTTCTCCTATGTAATGAGAGAACTATCTCTTAAAAACTGCAAGAAAAAATCCTTATGAAATATCTCTCTCATAAAAAAAGTTTTAAATTTCTAATAGAAATATTCTCTTCAAAAAGTATAAATAAACATTTCAACTGCATATCAAAATGTTTCTCATAAAATAAAAAAAATCTTATAAAAGTGCCAAATACTTCTTATCGAATATTTATATTACAGAAAATGAAAAATTTCTTATAGAAAATTTCTCTTATAAAATATAACGAACGAAAAATCGAATAAAGAATGAGAATGAAATGAGAAAAAAGTCTATACATACAAAATATAATTTTTATATAGAAATTTTTTTTTTCAATTTTTTTACTTTATATAAAAAATGTTTCCCATAAAGTAAGAAAAATCCTTATAAAAATGCAAAATAGTTATTATCGAATATTTCTATTACGGAACATGTTATTAATGTCTTATAGAAAATTTCTCTTATAAATTGAGCAAAAACTCAGATAAAGAATGCATATACAGTATAACCTCTCTAATCCGGACAGATATAGTTTCAACCTTTGTCCGGATTGCTGAATTGTCCGGACTACAGTACAAAACTCGAAAGTGGGTCATATTTTCTTATTTTATTAAGAAAAGCGTTTCTTAAAAGGAAAAAGATAGATAATAAATACATATGAAATTTGTACACTTGTCTTTGTGCAGTTTTTCAGATCTGTTTTTAAATTCTTTTAGAAAGATTTTTACTCTCTCAGCCTATAAAATAGCACTTGAAAAGTTTTCGGTTGGTTTTTAATTTGCCTACAAAAAAAAGTGAATTTCCTCAAGACTACAATGGGAGTCTATGCTCTCTTCAATATTTTCGTTTGACACAACTGACGGAACTATAACTTCATTAGTGGTGAACAAGTAAACAATGATTTTTTTGGTCCCATTTTCTTTCTGTGGAATCCTCCGTATTGATTTCATTTTCTTGTGATGGACCCTTACCCAATAACTGAAGTACTATCAGCGTCTTCTTAGCATTTATCAGAAATTCTTCAATCTTCAAAAACGGAAGGCGATATCCAACCTTTTTTGGTAGACTTATATACAAAAAAAAGTTAAAATTGTTAAAGCGCTCATGGATTTTCATGCTTACCTATTAAAAGGAGAGGCAACGTATGAGATCCAGACTCTTTACCATGAAGGTAAATCTATCTGCTGACATTTTTCTGCCTGGAGCTGAATTAAAATCATGTTGTTATTGGAAGTGCCCTCAAAAATAGAGCAGATTCATCTGCACTGTAAATTTTTGGAACTCATCAACATCCACTTCCTCGACGGCTTTCAAAAATAATACAGCAGAAATATCACTTTATAATTTTTTGCCTCATATTTCCAAGCACCAATTTCATTACAAATTTCGAAGTTTTACAACCACCGGTTACTTTCAAAAAAAGATTATCATTACCCAGAACAACTACATGTTTCTGTTTTTAGACTAAAGGTATAATAACGTTAAAAAACATAAAAACAATCACAAAAACATATTGATGTCCGGACTACAGAGGTTAATTTTCTAAACTGTCCGAATCATTAAGCTGTCCGGATTACTGGATAGTCCGGACTATCGAGTGTCCGGATTAGAGAGGTTATACTGTACTTTATAAAGACATTTTCTTCCAATAAATACAAAAGATTTTCGATAGAAAATGATCTTCAAAACAAAATTCGCGAAAATGACTTTTAAAAAAGAAAGCAAAAATAGAAAATTGTCTTTTAGACAATTCCCTAGACAATGTTTTTTTTCAATCAAATCTTTCGCTTATGCACAGAAAATTTAATTCCGTAATTAAAAAAAAATGATTTTTTTCCCAATTTTCTCTAAAATTAATTGATTAATAATTTTTTTAATTAATTCATACAATTTATTCATATAATTTATTAATAAATTCAGTTAATTTTTTAACAAAATCTATTATTTATTTACTTAATTCGATTAATTTTTAATTAGTTCGATTAATTTGTTAATGAATTCAATTAATTTTTTAAATAATTCAATTAATTTTTTAATTAATTTAATTAATTCAATTACATTTTTAATTCATTCAATTAATTTTTGTCATTCAATCATTTTTTAATTCATTCAATTAATTTTTTAATTGAAGTTTAATAAAAAGTTCAATCACATAAATTAAATGAATCATTAATACATTAATTAAATCAATTAAATTTTTTAAAAAAAATAAATGTTTTTTTCCCAATTTTCTATGAAAATTAAGTGATAAATATAAATTAATTGATAAATATATTTTTTATTAATTTATTAATTAATTCATTTAATTTATTAATTAATTCATTTAATTTATTAATTAATTTATTTAATTTGATAATTAATTCAATTAAGTTTTTAACAAAATCGATTATTTTTTTTAATTATTTCGATTAATTTGTTAATTAATTCAACTAATTTATTCAATTAATTTTTTTAATTCATTCAATTAATATGTTCAATTAATTTTTAAGTCATTCAATTATTATACCCTCACTTTAGTGTGACGAGGGTATATATCATTTGCTACGAAAAAAAGTGTAACACATCGAAGGAGTGATCTAAGACCCTAAGTACGTTCGGCGGATATTCGTTTTGGGTCATTTTAAGTCGAATGAGCAATGTCTGTCCGTCCGTCTGTCTGTCTGTCTGTCTGTCTGTCTGTGTGTCTGCTGGCTGGTGCGCACGATAACTCTCGAAAGGAGTAACCAATTGACTTCAAATTTGGTACGTGGTAATATTTTTTTCTATCTCCGGCTAAGTTCGAAGATGGGCCATATTGGTCCACTCATTCTAGTACCTCCCCCACAAAGTGTTAAAATGTTGTGAAATATTGAATCTTTAATAACTGTTATACTACTTATTCGAATATTCTGAAATTCCACACATAGCGTTAGTTTATTAGTCGCTATCAACTCGAGAAAAATGGGCCATGTTGCTAAGCCCCTTTTGGTACCTCCCACACAAATGCACAATGTTGCACCAAAAGTTAACAGCTTATAACATTAATACCAGTGCATAAAAATACTTGAAATTTTGTACAGTGTAATGCTTTCATAGTGCCTACAGTCCAGTGAAAAATGGGTGTCATATTCACGCCCCTTTTGGTACCTCTTACACAAAGGTACCATTTTGCACCAAAAGATAACAGCTTATAACATTAATACCAGTGTATAAAAGCACTTGGAATTTTGTACAGTGTAATGCTTTTATAGTGTCTTTTGCACTGTGAAAAATGGGCGCTATTGCCACGCCCCTTTTTGTACCTCCCACACAAAGGTACCATTTTGCACAAAAAGTTAAGAGCTCACAGCATGAGTACTAATGCACGAAAATGCAACAACATTTTGCACAGTGTAATGCTTTTGAAGTCCCTATAGCCCTGTAAAAAATGGCCGTTATCACCACGCCCCTTTTTGTACCTCCCACACAAAATGGCCAAATCATACCAAAATGTAATATTTCATAACTTTAATATACCAGTGCAAAAAGCGTTTATAATTCGGCGCAGTGTAATGTATTTAAAGAATCTACTATTCAGAGAAAAATAGGTGTATTTGTTAAAAACATTCTGGTACCTCCCATACAAATTGACAGAATAATTCGTTTAATATTCCATATTACATTACTCACAAAGTGAGGGTATACCTTAGCCGGTTTACCCGACTGAAACTTTCTTACTTGTTTTTTTAATTCATTCAATTATTTTTTTTAATTCTCTCAATTAATTTTTTAGGTCATTCAATTATTTTTTTAATTAAAGATGAATAAAAAGTTCAATCACATAAATTAAATGAATCATTATTACATTAATTAGTTCAATTAAATTTTTAAGTTGAGGATATGTATAACAATTTCTCAATCATTTTTAATATAAATTTTGTAAATGTTTTTTTGCTGTTTAATAGATTAAAAAAAATTTGCTTTAAAAATAAGAGAACTTTTCCATGCAAAATACTAATAATAATAAAAAATAAAATTGTAACAATCTTCTATAAACAATTATTGACTCAATCACATTTATAATTACATATGTCAAATAATTGATTAGTTAATTTTTTATATAATTGAATCATTTTATATATTGATTGATTCATTTAATGTTTTAATTGATTCTATAATTTTTTAATTAAACATTTTGAATGTTTTTTCTGTGTAGGAAATGAAATACATTTTTCATGGATTACAATTTGAAATTAATAATAAATTTTGCCTCTGAAGGAATATCCTTTTTGGTTTTGTTTTTATATTTCTATAGTGAATTTCCCCACTTTTTATTTTATTTTTTATTATTAAATCTCAGTACATTTGTATTAATTAAAACATGTCTATGGACAATAAAGCAGCTCTCCTAGAGAAAGTTTCCTTTAGATGTGGCTATCCGTATCCTGAGCCACCGCCATATGTTCGTTCAATAACTAACTGCCACTGGGGGCCAAGAAGACGTTCATCATATGTAGTCTCGGGTTTAGGAGGATAACATTTGCTGATTGTGTTTATATTTTTGATTGTTCAACAAAAAAAAAATATGGTGGGCGTTTGATACAACTTTCTAAATAATAATTCTTTTTTAATAATAAACAAGACAACGAAAAACACAATAAAATATTAATCTAAAGTAATTTATAAAGAAAAATTTTAACTCGGGAACATGACTTCGTTGGCCAATGTTGCAACATACAACATACATATATGTATGCAGAGGAACAACTGCACCAAACAACGCCAACAACATTAACGGCAATTGTCTGCAACTTTGGATAAATTAAAGGGGAAAAAGTTTTGCCCCAATGCAGACACAATAAATGTTTCAATGTTAATCGGAGTTTGATAGACTTATTCTTTGGCATGATTAAAATTTTAGTTGTTTCTCTTGCAGATGTGTCAATGGCATTATACATTTGTTATGTCAATTTTTATGAAAATAGTTTTAATTTTTTTTTAAATATTAAAAAAATATTTTTCCTTATTTCTATTAACAATTTTTTTTTATATCTTAACTAATTTGTTCTTGTATTTTTCTTCTATTTCTAGGTAAGTTAATATTGCAGAAAAATTCCACATTGTGGTAAGTTCCTCAGAACTTCAAGGAATCTAAATTTTTTCCAAAAAAGTATTTTAAAACTTCAAAAATCGAAATAACATCTATGAAGAACACATTTCCGATTGACCCTAATTTCCATATTTTATCACTCCTCTGACAAAGCCGTACCTTACTTTGGGTTGTAGAGAAAAACTCTAAACTTTTTGTGTGGCATATGCTTCAATTTGTAATCAATTCATCAACTATAAAAACTTTATAATGCAGATAGATAAAAAATATGGCAAAAGACAAAAAAAATCTACCATAAATTTTCCTTGGTGGCAAACAGCAAACAGTTTTTGTTTTTCATTTGTCTGTGTGGCAGAGTTAGAAGAGACGATCGACCGACCGACAGACCGACCTCCTCAATGTGGTGGATAAGTAATAATCGATAGATCGATATGCCATTAGTTATAGTTTTAGTCAATGTTTGGACTCGGTTTTTGTTATTGTTATTATTTTGTTGTCTTATTCCTTTCTTTCAAATGGAAAACAAAGAAAAAAATTGAACGTTTAACATTTTAATCGAGATGATCTTGAATTAGTTTTTCTCCATAAAACAACAACACCAATAAGACCAAGAGCAACAACTACCAAAGCCACAGTCATCCATCCATCTAACCATCGATCCATCCCAAACATGTAAAGAAGTACAAATTGTGGGGAGTTGAGCTGGGACTGAGCACTCAAGCAGTTTGAATTTGGTTGGCTGTATGAAGTCCGTCTGTCTGCCTTTTTACATTGCCGGAAAGCACAGTGTTTTCGTAGGAACAAAACTCTAAATAAAAAGAAATACCTTAAAGATATACATTAGGGTAATGCAAATTCTCAGAGGTCAGACCCTAGTATAGAAGAAGACCTCAGAGGTTGAGTTTAGAGCAAGACCTCAGAGTTCGGACTCTAGTAAAGAGGAAAACCTCAGAGGTCGACTCCAGTATAGAGGAAGAACTCAGAGTTCGACTCTAGTGACGAAGAAGACCTCAGAGGTCGACTCTAGTAACGAGGAAGACCTCACAGGTCGACTCTAGTATAGAGGAAGACCTTAGAGTTCGACTCTAGTGACGAAGAAGACCTCAGAGGTCGACTCTAGTAACGAGGAAGACCTCACAGGTCGACTCTAGTATAGAGGAAGACCTTAGAGTTCGACTCTAGTGACGAAGAAGACCTCAGAGGTCGACTCTAGTATAGAGGAAGTCCTCATTGGTCGACTCTAGTAAAGAGGAAAACCTCAGAGGTCGACTCCAGTATAGAGGAAGAACTCAGAGTTCGACTCTAGTGACGAAGAAGACCTCAGAGGTCGACTCTAGTAACGAGGAAGACCTCACAGGTCGACTCTAGTATAGAGGAAGACCTTAGAGTTCGACTCTAGTAACGAGGAAGACCTCAGAGGTCGACTCTAGTATAGAGGAAGACCTCATATGTCGACTCTAGTATAGAGGTAGACCGCAGAGGTCGACTCTAGTAACGAGGAATACCTCAGAGGTCGACTCTAATATAGAGGAAGACCTCAGAGGTCGACTCTAGTAACGAGGAAGACATCAGAGGTCTCTAGTATAGAGGAAGACCTCAGAGGACGACTTTAGTATAGAGGAGACCTTAGAGGACGACTATAGTATAGAGGAAGACCTTCGAGTTCGACTCTAGTGACGAAGAAGACCTCAGAGGTCGACTCTAGTATAGAGGATGTCCTCATAGGTCGACTCTAGTATAGAGGAAGACCTCATGGTCGACTCTAGTATAGAGGAAGACCTCAGAGGTCGACTCTAGTATATAGGAAGACCTCAGAGGTCGACTCTAGTATATAGGAAGACCTCAGAGGTCGACTCTAGTATAGAGGAAGTCCTCAGAGGTCGACTATAGTAACGAGGAAGATCTCAGAGGTCGACTCTAGTAACGAGGAAGACCTCAGAGGTCGACTCTAGTATAGAGGAAGACCTCATAGGTCGACTCTAGTAACGGGGAAGACCTCATATGTCGACTCTTGTATAGAGGAAGACCTCAGAGGTCGACTCTAGTAACGAGGAAGACCTCAGAGGTCGACTCTAGTATAGAGGAAGACCTCAGAGGTCGACTCTAGTATAGAGGAAGACCTCAGAGGTCGACTCTACTATAGAGGAAGACCTCAGAGGTCGACTCTAGTAACGAGGAAGACATCAGAGGTCTCTAGTATAGAGGAAGACCTCAGAGGACGACTTTAGTATAGAGGAAGACCTCAGAGGACGACTTTAGTATAGAGGAGACCTTAGAGGACGACTATAGTATAGAGGAGACCTCATAGGTCGACTCTAGTATAGTGGAAGACCTCAGAGGTCGACTGTAGTATAGAGAAAGAGCTCAGAGGTCTACTCTTGTATAGATGAAGACCTCAGAGGTCAACTCTAGTAACGAGGAAGACCTCAGAGGTCGACTCTAGTATAGAGGAAGTCCACAGAGGTCGACTATAGTAACGAGGAAGATCTCAGAGGTCAACTCTAGTATAGAGGAAGACCTCAGAGGTCGACTCTGGTGTAAATGAAGACGTCAGATGTAGTTTGCATTAATTCATTGATTGTAAAGACATCACCGGATATTGCATTATTTACTATCTTAATACCATTGAAGAATTTTAAATTAAAAGATTTTCCAAGTAAGGCATTCATCGTAAACATTATTTAAAATAATATTTTTAAACATTTCTTTAAGGTAGTAAACAGAGATGGACGGCTTACTCAGGCTAAAAGGATATACATTACGTGGTAATGCATACATTTTGCATCTTCTTCAGAAGCTTCATTTACAGCAAAACCAAAAATTATTGCAAATATGACAAATAAAAATCAATTACCTATTACTCCAATGTAATGTCGAGACTGTTTACCAATTAGATTACAGAAAATATTAACTGTAATGTGTGTTAAGCATATGGAGCCCTGTATTAATTAGGTGACAGGTAAAGACTTACGTTTTATAAGAATCATTCTTTGGATACAAAGACATTAGAGCCGATAGGACTAAGAAAGTGATCTAAGAGTTAAAATATTTCCTTTAGGAGAAAAAAAACAAGTGCATTACTTTTTAGTTAAAAATAATGAGTTTGGTTTTAGAAGGATCATTCTTTGGATACAAAGGCATTAGAGCCGGTAGGACTAAGAAAGTGATCTAGGAGTTAAAACATTTCCTTTAGCAGAAAAAAAACAAATGCATTACTTTTTTGTTAAAAATAATGAGTTTGGTAATGTGTTAGACTGAGATCATTACCTAAAATTCTTAATTATTTACTAGAATGGCAACTCAATATTTTTGTTGTCCGAAGACCACTGTTCCCATGTTTCTGGCCATTCGGTTTTAGTTTTCCTTAGTTTATGGATTTTTGATTTCGTTTTGATGATACATTTTAAGGTGCGGTCTTAACGTAAAATACCGCGTGTTATTTTTTCGATGTTCATGTTTTGTTTTTGCGCTTTGCGCCGTGGTTGATCTTCGTCTTTGGAAAATATTTTTCTAATATTTTAACATTTACAACTATGTTAAGGTGCGCTCATATATATTCATGGTCTTTTTTCCCCACCTCCCCTTCAAGATGGCTGGAAAAATCAAAACAGTCATAAACAAGAAAACCAAGTGAGCGCTTTTTTCCACAGCTCACAAATCTCAGCCACAAACACCATCAACATTTAGAGTTTATAAACTACAAAATTATGCCGTTCATATTTCAATTTTTCCAAAAAAATTATTATTAATGATTTTTCCATGTTTTTTTCTTCGTATTGCTTTGTTATTTAAATGGCTCTAACTTAAAGTGTGGTTTGCCTCGCCGGTTTCTAGTGTTGACTGACTTCCCCAAACTTGGCCCTGGTTTTTTGGTGCGTTTTTTTGTTCGAGTGTTTGTGGGTGGGTGGCTTAAGAATCTGGGGATCGTTTTTTTTTTGTTGGATTTCTTGTCATCTTTTGTTTCCATACGTGGGTGGGCTTGCAACACCAGGGAAGAGTGATGAATAATGGGTTTGTTCCTTTTATTTGAACATACAACAACGTTGTCGACCATTCATTCATTCATTTGTCCAACTTATCTCAGGTCATTCTCTTTTGTTGGTAATAACGTTCCATGGCCTCCCCCATGAAGATTTCTTTGTCATGGTCAACAATAATTTGTATTCCTTTTTGTTCGATTTTCTGTAATTTAACACTTTCTCTTGTCATTAGTTTTCCTGGTCTTTTCTTTGTTCGGTTTAACAAAATTGTAATGCATTTTCAATGTTTTTTCTTCTCAATTTTGTTTGGTTTCTTTTGCATGATTACAAAATGTTTTCAATAATAAACCGATCATTGAATTAAAGAAATTTTGAACACATCATCACGCAATATTAGTTGAGGATTGTTTTCAATAAAACAATAATTTTTTCCATTTTTTTTGTAATTACTTTGCCACATGCAGTTAGTTGCAAATTTGCAGTCATGTATGCTCAGCTTGTTGCCATCGCCACTCGAAGCTCTACTTTGATTTGTGGCTGTGGGAGGGATATGTTGCCATATTCCGAAAAACGCCACACAACAATGTTTCAATAGCTATCGATGGAAGCACGCATAGAAAGAGGAGAAAATATGTTTTAGTAACATTAACATGTATTTATTATGTGAGAGTTTATAACTAGTAAAAGATAAAGGTTGAACATAAACCTATAGAAAATTGATTCGGAGTTAAATTTTTATAGGAAGTTTGCTCAGAGTTTCATATTAATATAGATACCATAATCAGAGTCCACCGTTCTTATAAAAAAAATATCCGAAGCCTACTTTTCTCTCTAAAAAGTTATTCGAAGTGGAAAATCAGTTCACATTTAAGATTTTTTATAGAAAAGTTGTCCGAAGTCAAACTTTTTTATAGGTACGTTGTTCGGAGTCAACATTATTTACTGAAAAGTTGTTTGGAGTCAACATCATTTACTGAAAAGTTGTTCAGAGTCAACATTTATAAAAAAATTAATTCGGAGGCCACGTGTCTTATAGAAAAGTAATTCGGAGTCAACATTTCTTATAGAAAAGTTGTCCGAAGTCAATCTTTTTTATAGAATAGTTGTAAGGAGTCAGCATTTCTTACAGAAAAGATTTTCGGAGTCAACATTTCTTATAGAAAACTTGTTCGGGTTCAACATTTTTAAGGAAATTAGTTCAGAGTCAATTGTTTTATAGAAAAGCTGTTCGCAGTGAACATTTCGTATAGAAAAGGTGTACGGAGTCAAAATTTTGTTATTGAAAAGTTGTTCGTAGCCAGCAAAAACTTGGTAAGTACATGTCATTACTAATTGCATTACCTGGTAATGACATACCATTGCCCTCTGCATTACATGTAGTCAACAAATAATGACTTACTTGTATTGACATACAAATTTCCTTTTTTATTTTAAGGCGGGTATTTCAAGTTGTCGCATTTATAAGTAATATGCGACAACACCAATTTTTATTACAGAAACGTTGATTTCATTTAGAAACTTAGTAACATTTCGAGTAAAAAAACATCTCGTCGTATTTAATTATATGTATATATTTATATATACACATATGAAAATCATTATTGGTAAGGTGTCATTATTTCTTTTGAATTTCACTTATCCGCCAGGTTACCTGGTAATGAGAGTTTTTGCTGGGTGGTCAACATTTCGTATAGAAAAGTCATACGGTGTCAACATTTCTTATAAGACAGTCCTTCGGAGTCAACATTTTTTATGAAAAAGTTGTTGGGAGACAACATTCATATAGAAAAGATGTTCGGAGTTAATTTTTTTTTTGGAATATTGTTGGGAATCGATGTTACTATAGAAAACGTGTTCGGAGTCAATAGTTTTTATAGAAAAGTTGTTCGGAGTCAACATTTCTTATATGAAAGTAGTTCGAAGTGAACATTTCTTATAGAAAAATTGTTCGGAGTCAACATTTCTTATAGAAAAGTTGTTCGGAGTCAAACTTTTTTATATGAATGTTGTTCGGAGTTGGTATTCTTTGTAGAAAAGTTGTTCGGAGTCAACATTTCTTATAAAAAAGTAATTCGGAGTCAACATTTCTTATATGAAAGTAGTTCGAAGTCAGCATTTCTTATAGATAAATAATTCGGAGTCTACATTTCTTATAGAAAAGTTGACCGAAGTCAAATGTTTAAAAGAAAAGTTGTTCGGAGTCAGTATTCTTTATAGAAAAGTTGTTCGGAGTCACATTTTATAAACAAATTTTCGGGGTCATCATTTCGTAAGGGAATATTGTTCGGAGTCAACATTTCTTATATGAAAGTAGTTTGAAGTCTTATAGAAAAGTTGTTGGGAGGCAACATTTTTTACAGAAAAGTCGTTCAGAGTCAAACTTTTTTATAGGAATGTTGTTCGGAATCTACATTTCTTATAGAAAAGTTGTTCGGAATCTACACTTCTTATAGAAAAGTTGTTCGGAGTCAACATTTCTTATATGAAAGTAGTTCGAAGTTAGCATTTCTTATTGAAAAGTAATTCGGAGTCAACATTTCTTATAGAAAAGTAATTCGGAGTCAACATGTCGTATAATAAAGTAATTCGGAGTCAACATTTCTTATAGGAAAGTTGTCCGATATGAAAGTAGTTGGAAGTCTTATAGAAAAGTTGTTCGGGGTCAACATTTTTTAGGCACATTGTTCCGAGTCAATGTTGCTTACAGAAAAGCTATTCAGAGTAAGATTTCTTATAAAAAAGTTATTAGGAGTCTAAATATGTTGAAGAAAATTAGTTGGGAGTCAATTTTTTTTACAGAAAAGCTGTTCGGAGCCAACATTTCTTATAGAACAGCTATACGCAGTCAAAATTTCTTATAATAAAGTAGTTCGGAGTTATAAAAAATATGTTCGGAGTTCACATTTCCTATAGCAATGTAGATGGAAGTGAAGGTTTATTATAGAAAAATTGTTCGGAGTCAAGATTTCTTATGGAAAAGTAGTAGCAGTGTTCGGAATCAACTTTTCTTACAAAAAAGCATTTCGGAGTCAGCATTCCTTATAGAAAACTTGTTTGGGGTCAGCATTTTTTTAGGAAAATAGTTCGGAGTCAATATTTCTTAGAGACAAGCTGTTCCGAGTAAACAAAAAAAGTTGTTAGGAGTCTAATTGTTTATAGGAAATTTCGTTCGGAGCTATTTTTCATACCGAAATGTTGTTCATTTCTTATTGAAAAGTTGTTCGAAGTCAAGATTTCGTATAGCAAGCTTATACAGAGTCAACATTTCTTATAAGAATGTAGTTCGAATTCAACATTTATTATGGAAAAGTTATTCGGAGTCAGCATTTCATATTTCGATGTTTCGGAGATAACATTCCTTATAAAAAACTGTTCGGACTTAATATTTCGTATTGAAAAGTTTTTCCTGAGTCACAATGTCTTCTATAAAAACTATTCGGAGTCAACATTTCTTATAGAAAGTAGTTCGAAGTTAACATTACCTACATACATATATTGAAATTTTTCGGAGTCAACATTTCGTCTAGAAAAGTTAGTCGGGATTAAAATTTCTTGTGAAAAAGTTTTGCTTTCGTATTGATAAGCTGTTCGGATCCAACATTTACTGTGTATAATTGTTCGAAGTGAACATTTCATATAGAAAAGATGTTCGGAGTCAAAATTTCTTAAAGCAAAATTGTTCGGAGTCAAAATTTCTTAAAGAAAAATTGTTCGGAGTCAACATTTTTTAAAGGAAAATAATTAGGAGAGACCATTTCTTATAGACATTTTTTCGGAGTTTATTTCTCATGTTCTTAAGCTCATGTTCTTAAGCTGTTTCTTATAGAAAAGTTTTTCGGAGTCAATATTACTGAAAGGCAATTGTTCGGATTGAACATTCCAAATGGAAAAGATGTTGGAGTCAACATTTCCTAAAGGAAAGTTGTTCGGAGTTATCATTTCGTATGGAAAAATTGTTCGGAGTTAACTTTTCATATCTAAATCTATCTCGGAATTTACTTCTCGTACAGATATGCATGTTCGTCGGAGTGACAAGTTCTTACCGAAAACTTGTGCGCAGTCAACTATTTTGATCAGCAATTTTAAGTCACATACTCTTATAAAAATGTTTTTCGAAAATTTGTCCGTAGTTATTTCTTAATTTTTCGGAGCGAACTTATTTTACTGAAATGATGTTAGGACAAAAAGAATAGTCACCCGGAGCCCGTAGTTTTTATAGAAAACTTCTTCGGATCGACTTTTCTTATTTAATATTTTTTCGGAGTCTACTTTTCTTGGAGAGAGACCCTTTTCCGTACTATGCTAAAATGACTTTTTTTTTATAAAAATCTTCTTCTGAAACAACATTTCATATAGAAAATTAGTTTCCCTTATAAGAGTTATAAGATGAATACTCAGTTTTTGTTTACGATCACAGCCCATTCTTTTGATCCACACCACAAGCTTTCATTTCACCTTACGACCCTGAGAGAATGTCATTTTCAGAAGAATTCCTCGACCACATGTGTGGTCAAAGCAAATTGTTGCCCCAAGAATAAATGTTTCGCTTCCAAAACGGAGATCTGTCTGTCTGTCTGTTTGTTTAGAGTTTAACCTGGTTTTTATTTATACTTCTCTGAAATTTCCATAAAAACCCATCACCTTTTTCTCAACCACAAAAATTTCAGATGTATTTTTGTGCTTCTTCTTTCTTTCGATTTTTATATGGAAACCATAAAAGTTTCAGTTTGCGATTATTGTTGTCTCTGGTGGTGGTGGTGGTAGAGCGCTGGACGTGGAGATGGAGATGGTGGCAAAATTAAACCTTTTTTGAATGTGGCTTTGAGTGGTGGCATCAATTCAATTGAACACCTCTCTTTATCTCTTCTCCCGTCCTAAAATCCTTTAATTGTTCAACCACAAAACCTGGAGCAACCTCCACGAATGCTTGAAGGGATCGAGCCAGTGGTGGAGAGAAGTTTTAGAAAAAATGTGCTGCAACAAGTTCGTTTGTGTACCACAACACGATATGAAACCATAAATTGAAGATGGAACACAAAAATAAACAACCCGAAAACCATAACATGACGATGGTGATATCCAACTATTCCCCCAGTCATGATGGAAGACGATGACGAAGAAGATACCAAGCAACCACTGCCACCAAGCCAAGTGATATCCATCCCATGTTGTCGATGGAATTGATGAAGATGATGAGGGTGATGGTGGCGGTGGTCGCAGTCGTGGTCGTGGCGATGATACTCTTCTTCTTCGACACACTGTTGATGATTTTTTTTGCGCATAGGTTTGCATTGTTCCCTGGCTGGTTCATTGGTTGCTTGGTGGATGGATGGGTTGCCTGGGTTGGTTGGGGTTATAAGCAGATGAAAATTGCCATTTGACGTTCCAGCTGCCGCTCCACGTTGTGGCGGCTGACTCTGTTTCTGTTTCTGGTGATCGTAATGATACGTATCTGGGATTTTTTTCTCCTTCGTCTCTTCTTTCTATGGCTGCTTTTAACTGTAACTGTAGCTGTTGTTGGAACAAAAGAGATTTTAATTTCATGGTTTGTCAATCATTTCCAAACGGACGGACGGACGAACGTCACCCGACATACTCCGTATTCCAAGTCAAAATGTTAAAGGTGAAACTTGATTATATGGACTAATAAAAAAACAGGCAGTAAAATTTAGCCAGGTCTCAAATACTCGGAACAAATAAATTACTTGTGTTTTTTTTTGCGTTGTTTTTCTTCTTGCATTCATTGTTTGGTGTTTGTAGTTCAGCTGAAAAAATTGCCAAAGTCCATTAAACTTTAGGATGGACAATACATTGCAAAAATAAAAATTGAATCAATCTTCATTTTCTAAAGAGGAGAGAGTGTCCCACATAAGGCACGTTCTGATGATTAATGTGAGTTTAAAATGTTGCTATATAATAATTGAGCCAATTAAGATAAGCTAAAACATATTTTGCAATAAATTATTTGGCATTTTTAATTATGTAGAGAGTTGGCAATATTTGGTGGAGACAAGAAGTGTCACTCTTTTTTTTTTCTTTATATCAAAAATCGAAATATGAGTCTGCTCCTCATCATAAGAAGAAGAGTATTACATGAAGACAAAATGATCTTGTGCCCGGAGAATACCTAATTAAACTTCTTAAAAATATATTGTAAATATGATTTTACATTTCTTTATAAATGCAACTGTTTACTGTTATATATTTGATTAAAATCTGATTTAGCTAAGTTCCCGAAAAGTGTACCACAAAGACTGGTATTTCACAAATATAATATGAATCGTCAAATGTTAAAAATTACTTTTGTAATTCTATAAGTTAACAGAAAATAGATTACAATATTTTTCTGCACTTCTTTGGAAATGAAGCTTTTAACTAATGTCATCAAATTGTCATTTGAGTGCACTTATCTTCCAAAAAGTGTACCACAAAAATTAGTAAATCAAATTGTACTAATTAACAGAAAAGTTGTTCTTATAAAAAGCAATTTGGAGTCAAATTTTCTGATAGAAAAATAGTTCGGAGTTAACTTTTCTAGTGTAATTCTTGTCCAGAAGTCGTTTGTACAAAACATAATTTGGAGCTGCTATCTTTTCTCAAAACTAGTTCGGAGTAATCTTGCGCTGCATATACATTTTTTACTAACACCAAGGTAATTAATTAATTTTCAATATAGACAAGTAATTTCGAGGCAATTATAGGAAAGATATTCAGAGTCGATTTTCCAAAAAGAGTGATATGATTTCTTTAAAAAAAAAACACATGTGAAGTACAATCGATACAATTAAGTTCTAAATGAAACGCCATTCAAATGGCCTCCATGACTTTTTCTGCAGGAACGAATTCGATGAACCCAATTTTCGAGCACTTTTTCCGCTAAATCAAGTCGTATGTCATTAATGGCACGTTCAATATTGACTTCGAAAGTTTGAAGAGGGTCTGGTTTATTTCGAAAGACCAATGACTTCAAATAACCCCACAACAAATAGTGTAATGGTGTTAAATCACAACTTCTTGGAGGCCATTCAATATCACAATTTCTTGAAATAATCGAATCTCCAAAATTTTCTCGCAACAATTCAATTGTTCAATTGGAAAGTGTTTTTTTTTTGGATTTAAAAAAAATGGACTTAGCATAATCTTCAAATGTGAATGGAAAGATTATTTTTGCTTTAGCTCCTTAACGGTACATCTGATCGGGAATCGGTCAATGCCAAAAAGATTGCTCTTAACGAGAGCTAAAATATTGCTCATGGGTGTCAAGGTCGAGGAAGACTGGAAAGTGTTTTTTGGATTTAAAAAAAATGGACTTAGCATAATTTTCAAATGTGAACGGAAATATTATTTTTGCTTTAGCTCCTTAACGGTACGTCTGATCGGGAATCGGTCAATGCCAAAAATATAGCTCTTAACGAGAGCTAAAATATTGGTCATGGGTGGCAAGGTCGTAGGTCGACTGGAAAATGTTTTTTTTTTTTTTTTTATTTAAAAAAATGGACTTAGCGCACGAAAAGTTGCAATTGGTGAACGATTATTTTGACAATAAAACTGAATAATTTGTAAACGCTGTTCTTGCGTATATCTCTCCTTGATGAAATTGTAATCAAAACTGAATACAATGAAAAACAAATGACAGATCATGACATATTACAAATGGCCGAAACGTCACTTCAAAATCATATCATCCCTATTGGAAAACCCGTCATTATTGTTATTCGGAGTCAACTGTTTTTCTGCAAAGCTAGTTCGTAGCAAATTGTTCAGGAGGAGTTGGTTTTGTTCTTTGAATCGTTATTCGGAGTTAACTCTGAAATAGCAGAAAAGTTTTTCGGAAATACTTTTTTTTAAAGAAAACTAGTTCGGAATCAATTTACTGTAGACACAAGTCGCTTGCAGTTGTTTTCTTATCGAAAAGTAAATCTGGGCTCAGTTTTAAGTTTTCTTAAAAGCAACTGATTTGTTTTTTTTTTCATAAGGAAAGTAATTCAGTTTCTGTTTTTTTTTTGTATAATTTTTATTTAGTGTTCCCCAGATATACATTTTATTGTCATTCGATATGATAATTGTCGTTAAACCCGCCATTGCGAAATTATTTGCGTGTAGTAAACTTTTCTCTTAGATTGCAGTTCGGAGTTAACATTTCTTTAAATAACATTTTCGGAATCATTTGTTTATTTTACATAAAATTTACGTTTTTTACAGATAAACTGTTCGGAGTTGTTTTTTTCGGTGTTATTTTTTCCTGCATTAATGTTGTTCGGAGTTATCTTGTCCCATTGTTATCTTTTCAAGTATGGAAGATGTTCGGAATCAACTTTTTTATAAAAAGCATTACAGAGTTGCTTGAAACTTTTCGGAGTTGATTTCTCTTACAGTATTGTTAATTGGAATTAACTTTTCTTCCAGAAATGTAGTTCGGAGTATATATCTCGTACATAAAATTTGTTCGGAGTTTTATTTTTCCATAGAAACCTAGTAATTTTCCCACAGAAACGTAGTTCGGAGTAAACTTTTCTGATAAATAAGTGTTCAATTGTTCTTACAGGGAAGCAGTTTGGAGCCGGAGTTTCGTACAAAATTATAATTCGGAGTTAACTGTTCTTCCAGGAAAATTTGTTTGGAAATAACTTTTCTTACAATAAAAGCATTTTGAAATTAATTTATCTTATAGAAAAGTAGTTGCCAGTTGTTTTGATAGAAAATAGTTCTGAGACAATTTTTCTTATGGGAAAGTACAGTTTTGTTATTCAGAGCTGTCCGTTCTTTCATACCAGATATTCGAAAACGACTTTTTATAGAAAACGAGTTCTGAGTTGACAATTCTCACTGAAAAACTGTTCAAAGTTGTGTTTTCTTACAAAATTTTTAACAGAAATGTTGTTCGGAGTTTACTTTTCTTACAAAAAAGGTAATTCGAAGACAATTTTTCTTAACAGAAAATATAAAGTTCGGAGTATGCAGTTGGGAAGTCCTTAAATATAAAAGTTGTTAATTGTTAATATTTTTTCATTAAAAAGGAATCTTTGTCAATTCGTCTTATAGATAATTAACTTTTCAAACAGAAATTGAGGTAGGAAACATTTCTTTCTGCAGAAGCTTTGTTCATTGTTTTCTGTTTTTGTATAACATTTCTTCGGAGTTAACCTTCAGAATTTACGTTTGATGTATAAAATTAGTTCGGACACAATTGTTGTTTTTTTAAAACACTTTTTGAGTTAACATTCCTTATTGCTAACAATTCGGAGTCAACTTTTCCTGCAAAGTAGTAGTTCGGAGTAATCTTTTCTTACAAAATAGTAATTCGAAGTGGTAACGGGTTTTCAGTAGATATGATATGATTTTGAAGTGACGTTTCGGCTATTTGTAATAGGTCATAATCTGTCATTTGTTTTTCATTGTATTCAGTAGTGTTTACAATTTCATCATGGAGAGATATATGCAAGAACAACGTTTACACATTATTCACTTTTATTATCAAAATAATCGTTCTCCAATTGCAACTTTTCGTGCGCTAAGTCCATTTTTTTTAAAATCCAAAAAAAAAAAATTCCAGTCGACCTACGACCTTGACACCCATGAGCAATATTTTAGCTCTCGTTAAGAGCTATCTTTTTGCCATTGACCGATTGTGGCTACGTGCCACACAGCAAATGAAACAATTGAATTGTTGCGAGAAAAGTTTAGAGATTCGATTATTTCAAGAAATTGTGATATTGAATGGCCTCCAAGATGTTGGGATTTAACACCATTAGACTATTTCTTGTGGGGTTATTTGAAGTCATTGGTCTTTCGAAACCAGAACAAGACTCTCATCAAGCTTTACAAGTCAATATTGAACGTGCCATTCATGACATACGACTTGATTTAGTGGAAAAAGTGCTCGAAAATTGGGTTCATCGAATTCGTTCCTGCAGAAGAAGTCGTGGAGGCCATTTGAATGACGATTTATTTAGAACTTAATTGTATCGATTGTACTTCACATTAAATAAAAAACTTTTGAATTTCCTTAACAATAAGTGTGTTTTTTCTTCAAAGAAATCATATCACTCTTATTGGAAAACCTCATATTTTCTTGCAAAAAGGATCTTCGAAGTAAAATATTCTTCAGAAAATTTGCACTGATAAAACTTTTCATCCAGAAAATATTTCGCAGTCAATTTTTGGAAAAAATAATATTTCGGAGCTAACTTTTCGTACAGAAATGTGGAGACCCCTATTTTTACACAAAAAGTTGTTTATAGCAAAATATTTTCTTATAAAAGGAATTTGGAGTCAATTAGTCATATCTAATAGAAGAAGTTATATTTTCTAATAGAAAAGTTGTTCGGAGTAAATTATTCGTTTAGAAACAAGGTATAAAGTCCACTCTTTTTGTATAAATGCAGTAGGGGTGTCAATTGTTTTAAATAACAAATCTGAGTCAATTCGGAGTAATCTTGTCTTACAAAATAGTAATTCGGAGTTGTATTTTCTTGCAAAAAGGTTCTTGGAAATAAAATGTTCTTCAAAAAAATTTGCTCTAAAAAACTTTTCATCCAGAAAATATTTCGCAGTGAATTTTTGGAAAAAAATATTTCGCAGCCAACTTTTCGTACAGAAATGTGGAGACCTCTATTCTTACACAAAAAGTTGTTGATAGCAAAATATTTTCATATAAAAGGAATTTCGAGTCAATTAGTCTTATCGAAAAAAAGAAGTTATATTTTCTAATAGAACAGAAAAGAAAAAAGAAAAGACAACCGTTCTTAAAGAAAATTGCTTTAACATAACCTTTTCACGCAGAAAACATTCTTAGTTGTTAGGAATTAATGTATCTAATAGCACGTTTATTCGGAGTTAATTTCTTATTACCTTTGTATCTTGAAAATTTTTAGGATTAGACTTTTCTTATAGAAATGTAGTCAGTTATTCTCGTTGAAGGATGTTCGGAGTTAATTTATTTCAAAAAAATAATTTTTGGAGTTAGAGCGGCCCAGTAGGCTAGTTGGTAGCGTACTCGCCTATGAGTTTGGGGGTCGTAGGTTCGATTCCCACCAGAGGCTCTGGTCTGTCGCTGCAAACGATTTTTTGATTGGTGCTAGCCAGAAATTAGCTGAAATAAGTATATGGATTAGCTGATATATATGGATAAGTATATGGATTGATTACACAGTGCGACAGTCCAAAAACCAAAAACCGCGATACTATTTTTCTTGTGGGTCTTGGCGAGTAGAACAACGTTTGTTCTACGAAATTTGCCCGACACCTCCAAAATCCGGATTTACGGGTAAAAACCCGATTTTCTTGCCTTTTTTCCCTTGAACGCCTATAACTTTATTAATTATTAATCGATTTCCAATCTCTAAAAGAATTTAGAAAGAAGAGAATAAGACCTTTCGAACGATGTACGTTTTATGTACACATTTAGTTTTAATGAAACTTTAATAACTCCGTCAATTGCAAACGGATTTTTAAGAGAATGGTTGCATTTTTTTCCTTTTAAAATATATTATATATGTAAAATAATGAATCGTACGGTTATCTCACAATATAATTGGTAAAAACATTGTCTAAACTTTAAAATGGCGGACAAAAATGAAAAAATGTGTTTGTAGGGCAAATAAACCTATATTCCTACAGCTTCAAAAAAACAAAATATCGTTCGAAAGGTCTAATTCTTTCATTTCAAATTTTTTTTAGAGATTGGAAATTGGTTAATAATTAACAAAGTTATAGGCGTTCAAGTAAAAAAGGCAAGAATATCGGTTTTTTACCCGTAAATCCGGATTTTGGGGGTGTCCGGGGAATTCCAAAAAAAGATTCGTGTTTTACTTGACAAGACCTACAGGAAAAATAGTATCGCGTCTTTTGCTTCTCAACTTGAGTTTATTTTGTCGCACTGTGTTATTGGAAGCAGAAGAATGATAAGCCATCAAATGCATTAGATGCTATTTTAGTTTTTGTTCTCGACGTTAAGAAGAATAAAAACTTATCTCCGGAACAGATTGGAGGGAGAAAGGCTATCTTATCTGGCTTTGATGTCTATATACAAAGATGAAGTCAAAATCGATGAAATAATTGATATATTTCTTTCAAAAAATCGAAGAATACATTTTAACCTTTACGTATTTTATTATTAAAAGTTTTAATGATCTCGTACTAAAGTACATATTTATATTTAGGAATAAAATTCGAATAAAAAAACTAAGTAAATTAACTTCCCTTACCTACACAATAAACGCAATTTTTAATTGTTTATCTTTGTTATGGAAAAAAGGTTGGGCCCCCCCGAACCAAAATCCTGGATACGTCCCTGATTTAGCCATATGGTCTTTGTAACCCGGCCTTTCCCTGGACCTTAAAATTAGAATATAAATTTAATTTGTATTGTAATTCATATAAATAAATAAATTTTTGGAGTTAGCTTTTCTTATGGAAAAGTTCTTCTAGAGACAACTTTCTATCATTGTCGGTTCTATATAAAAAAAAACACTTTTTGATAAATGTATTTATGGGATTTTATGAAAAATATTTTGATAATATACAATTTTGTACAAAACTTACTCTGAGCTGTGCTGATGTTTGTCTTCCTTAAGCAATGTTTCATGGAGAGCTGTATTACGTTCCTTTGTTATATCTGACTGCTCACACTGATTTGTCGCTTTAATATCTCTTCTGAGGTATACCAGATTCCCTTAAGTATCGTGCCTAAATTTGTCCGACTCTGCCTTGGCAATCTTTCGAGGAGATTTTTCCCATCCAGATAATGGTGGCCTGATGTATTGGCACATCATAGCTATGCAAAAAAAAAAATCAAATTTGAATTTGAAATTAAAGTCTAGAGTTTTTTTGTTACTTTTTATTTTTCATATTTTATTTTCTATTTATTTATTAAGCAAAGCTATTGTTTTTTTGTTTGCTGCTTGAGATCGCATCATTGGCATTGCATTTATTATGCACAATCATGTCAAAGGTTATTATAACACAAAAATCATCTCCGACATCGTCGTCGTCGTCCTCGTCGTTGTAGTCTTCCAACGTCTGCCATCATCATTCGCATCTTGGCCAGCCATCTTCGTCATCGTTGTTCATGTCGGCGCAGCCACATTCAGCACAAGCTGAGTTCAAGCGAGCATCTGTTGAAGCTCCGCTGAGACTGCGCAAAGGCATTGGGAGTTTGAACTCCAAGCGAATGACAGCCAAGTTGGAGCTGTTGTTTGGTTTGGTCAACAAAGATTGTATTTCAATTTTCTAACGTCATTTTTTCTGCTTCTTTTCTTTTTTTTGCTGTTGAGGCAAACTTTGATATTAAATGGAATGGAATGGATTGGCATTATGACTGCATCTTTGGGTTTACCGTTTTAGGAGCACTGAAGGCACTCCTGGTGCTTAGATGGCTGGTTGCTTGGATGCCTGGTATGGATCTTGGTGATGGTAGTTTAGTCTGGGGTGATCTCATCCCGAGCGCCATTGGTTGTTACCGCCAAAACCAAAAGCCTCAGACCAGAGCTTGGAAGCTTGGTCTGGGGCTTGGAAGAAGTGGTGGCAAAATATTAATTTCATAAAATCCATCAACACTCACAGCATGACATCCAATTCCCGGCAACCAAGTGAAGTAGCCAAAATCTGGAGAGAAAAAAAGAGTTACTGCTGCCGCTGCTGCTGCTCCATTGTGGCCATTGCCTTTGTGCCACTGTGGCTGGTGTTGGTGTTACTGTTCATCATATCATAAACAATTGCATTTTTAATTATATACTCGATTATAAATACAGTCATAAAGGTCAATTTTGTTATAATTTCCAATATTTTTTGTCTGTCTATCCGCTGGTCGGTCGGCCGGTCGTTGTTTTGCTTTCGGCATCAAAACAAAACTTCAATTTCAATCAGCTTTCCCAATATGTAACGCTCCGGCATTTCTAAAGCTTTTCAAAAATATGTATTCCCGGCCACAGTTCAAATCCGCTGTGTTCACTTAATTTTATTCGCATAACAAAAAAGGTGTTAATAAACATTGTAAAATTTTCCCCATATCACTGGCATTTTTATTATTATTTATGTTCAAGGAAAACTAGCAAAGAAATATATTAAATTTTTATATTGAAAAAATGAAAAACAAGACCGGATTAATAAATTTGAAGTCTAGTCACTCAGTTGCTCTACTCCTTTTGGGGACGAACATTGAAAGCTAATTAACCAAATGTTATGTAAAATAAATTAAGCCGGTGCCGGTGTTGGAGCTCCCAGCTCCCAGCAGCTCCCATGGTGGTTTATTGCCTTTTGGTATTATAATGCTTTTTAGGGGTGGTGGTGGCCATAATAAACACGATTTTTAATTAATTTTTTGTTTTGGCAGCCGGTATTGGAGTCGGGCACTACGCTCCAGTAGTAAATGTTTAATGAACTACAACGAAAATGTATTAAAAGATTAAGTAGTTTAGATAAAATTCATAATTATTAATAACACAAGCAGTGAGACGGACAGACAGACAGGCATATAACAAAAAAATAATTTTAGACAAGTGTTACAACATTGTTATTGACAAAACGTGAAATATCCAAATGAAACTACAATGAGATTGATACTTGTATATATATATAAATATGGAAAATTCCAATAAACAAAAGTTGAAATTAAATTTTCTGGCTTATTTAGAGTTGATCATAACATAATTCTCAAGGATAGACTATTAAATGGCGCCCAAAGCAGAAATTAGTCAAAATAAAATAATAGAATTTTTATAATAACAAACAACAATGTTAATAATTTCATCATAAATAAATTGTAGAGAATAAACCAGCATCCTGTGGTATTAAAACCCTCTCTTCATTATAAGTGGCCCTAACGCAAAGTGAATTTCTCTTTGATTAGAATATTGTGAAAATATCATCTCAGAGATGATATCTTTTCTCTAAGAAAAAGTCAGCATTGATTACTTTTCTGTAAAAATATTGTCTTTGATAATTTTCTCTAAGAAAAGACAATCGTTGACGAGTTCTCTCTAAGAAAAGTTAATCGTTGATGACTTTTCTTCTAGAAAAGTTCATCGTTGATGACTTTTCTTCTAGAAAAGTTCATCGTTGATGACTTTTCTTCTAGAAAAGTTCATCGTTGATGACTTTTCTTCTAGAAAAGTTCATCGTTGATGACTTTTCTTCTAGAAAAGTTCATCGTTGATGACTTTTCTTCTAGAAAAGTTCATCGTTGATGATTTTTCTTATAGAAAAGTTCATCGTTGATGACTTTTCTTTTAGAAAAGTTCATCGTTGATGACTTATCTTACAGAAAAGTTCATCGTTGATGACTTCTCTTATAGAAAACTTCATCGTTGATGACTTCTCTTATAGAAAACTTCATCGTTGATAACTTTTGTTATAGAAAAGTTCATCGTTGATGACTTATCTTATAGAAAAGTTCATCGTTGATGACTTTTCTTATAGAAAAGTTCATCGTTGATGACTTTTCTTCTAGAAAAGTTCATCGTTGATGACTTTTCTTCTAGAAAAGTTCATCGTTGATGACTTTTCTTCTAGAAAAGTTCATCGTTGATGACTTTTCTTCTAGAAAAGTTCATCGTTGATGACTTTTCTTCTAGAAAAGTTCATCGTTGATGACTTTTCTTCTAGAAAAGTTCAACGTTGATGACTTTTCTTCTAGAAAAGTTCATCGTTGATGACTTTTCTTCTAGAAAAGTTCATCGTTGATGACTTTTCTTCTAGAAAAGTTCATCGTTGATGACTTTTCTTCTAGAAAAGTTCATCGTTGATGACTTTTCTTATAGAAAAGTTCATCGTTGATGACTTTTCTTTTAGAAAAGTTCATCGTTGATGACTTATCTTACAGAAAAGTTCATCGTTGATGACTTATCTTACAGAAAAGTTCATCGTTGATGACTTCTCTTATAGAAAACTTCATCGTTGATAACTTTTGTTATAGAAAAGTTCATCGTTGATGACTTATCTTATAGAAAAGTTCATCGTTGATGACTTTTCTTCTAGAAAAGTTCATTGTTGATGACTTTTCTTCTAGAAAAGTTCATCGTTGATGACTTTTCTTCTAGAAAAGTTCATCGTTGATGACTTTTCTTCTAGAAAAGTTCATCGTTGATGACTTTTCTTCTAGAAAAGTTCATCGTTGATGACTTTTCTTCTAGAAAAGTTCAACGTTGATGACTTTTCTTCTAGAAAAGTTCATCGTTGATGACTTTTCTTCTAGAAAAGTTCATCGTTGATGACTTTTCTTCTAGAAAAGTTCATCGTTGATGACTTTTCTTCTGGAAAAGTTCATCGTTGATGACTTTTCTTCTGGAAAAGTTCATCGTTGATGACTTTTCTTCTAGAAAAGTTCATCGTTGATGACTTTTCTTCTGGAAAAGTTCATCGTTGATGACTTTTCTTCTGGAAAAGTTCATCGTTGATGACTTTTCTTCTGGAAAAGTTCATCGTTGATGACTTTTCTTCTAGAAAAGTTCATCGTTGATGACTTTTCTTCTAGAAAAGTTCATCGTTGATGACTTTTCTTATAGAAAAGTTCATCGTTGATGACTTTTCTTATAGAAAAGTTCATCGTTGATGACTTTTCTTATAGAAAAGTTCATCGTTGATGACTTTTCTTATGGAAATGTTCATCGTTGATTACTTTTCTTATGGAATTGTTCATCGTTGATTACTTTTCTTCTAGAAAAGTTCATCGTTGATGACTTTTCTTCTAGAAAAGTTCATCGTTGATGACTTTTCTTCTAGAAAAGTTCATCGTTGATGACTTTTCTTCTAGAAAAGTTCATCGTTGATGACTTTTCTTCTAGAAAAGTTCATCGTTGATGACTTTTCTTCTAGAAAAGTTCATCGTTGATGACTTTTCTTCTAGAAAAGTTCATCGTTGATGACTTTTCTTATAGAAAAGTTCATCGCTGATGACTTTTCTTATAGAAAAGTTCATCGCTGATGACTTTTCTTCCAGAAAAGTTCATCGTTGGTGACTTTTCTTCTAGAAAAGTTCATCGTTGATGACTTTTCTTCTAGAAAAGTTCATCGTTGATGACTTTTCTTCTAGAAAAGTTCATCGTTGATGACTTTTCTTCTAGAAAAGTTCATCGTTGGTGACTTTTCTTCTAGAAAAGTTCATCGTTGACGACTTTTCTTCTAGAAAAGTTCATCGTTGATGACTTTTCTTCTAGAAAAGTTCATCGTTGATGACTTTTCTTCTAGAAAAGTTCATCGTTGATGACTTTTCTTCTAGAAAAGTTCATCGTTGATGACTTTTCTTCTAGAAAAGTTCATCGTTGATGACTTTTCTTTTAGAAAAGTTCATCGTTGATGACTTTTCTTTTAGAAAAGTTCATCGTTGATGACTTTTCTTTTAGAAAAGTTCATCGTTGATGACTTTTCTTTTAGAAAAGTTCTTCGTTGATGACTTTTCTTCTAGTCCTCGTTGATGACTTTTCTCATATGTAGAAAAGTTCATCGTTGATGACTTTTCTCACATGTAGAAAATTTCATCGTTGATGACTTTTTTTCTAGAAAAGTTCATCGTTGATGAAGTAAACAATATGTAACGTATCCTTAAGTCCGCCATAAAATTCACAATATTGACTTAGTCACTTTTATCTTAGGATTGGATTGTGTCGTCATTTGTCTCTTCTGTCATCATGGCATTAGTTACACATCATAAGTTATTATTAGTCACTGTAATGTCATTTGTCTTGATCCAATGATTATGCCAAATTCAATGACACAAATGCAACAACAAAAAGGTTATTCCATCACAACTCCTAAGGCACATCTAGACAATGACCACCTGTAGTACATACTAAGGTATGTGTATAAATAATTTCAACTTCATGTGGTGACTTCGTGTGAAAAATCAATTTCAATGCAATATTTTATTTGTTTAAAATACAAAAAGACAATGGTAAAGTTAGCTATTTTTTCACACAGTTACATGAATCGAAAAAAAAAATACGGAGAGAAAAATGACAGCATTTTAACTTACATCATCATCATCATAAATATATGTAATTTCAAAAAGAAGTGATTTATTTAAAAGGAAATCCCATCATAATCAGCAATAAGATAAGCCTCAACATTTTTACAAATTTTTGTTAGCGTGAAAAAATGTGTTATAACTCAATTTAACACATTTTAAAATTGATTCATCGATCGATCCTACAATCAATTTATTTATTTCCCATCCATTGAACTTGGCAATATCATATTTATACCATATGCTTGTCCAACAATGAAAAAAGGGGAAAATGCATTTTAAATTCTATAAAACATATGGTTAATTTACTGCACAGTATTTGGATTTGAAAAAAAAAATAAAAAATATTTGTTGTATATTAGTTTCAGTTAAATTTTTTTTAACAGGAAACATAATGGCCTTGAACTATCAGGAAAATAAAATAAAATGAAACAGCATTTTTAGAAAAGAATTTTTTTTTTTGCAAAAATTTTATTCAACTGTTCCTGCAGTTTAACGATATAAAATAGTCAAATTATTTTTTTATAGTTAAATTCATATATCCCTAAAATGGTAGACTTTTTTTACGAAAAAGTATACATGTTTAATAAAACACAGCAAATTTTATTTTTATCTATTGTTTTTTTGTTCACCCCGCAACACTGTGTTTCCGTGAACAAATGCACATGAAATCGTGTGTAAAATGTATCCATAAAATTCTAAAACAATTAAGTCATATCCAAAAGCGATATGGTTTCTCAGGCAGTGCAACAAACTCCCCCGACTGCAGGGAAAGGGGGAAGGAATTGGTTGCATTGGTTGTATTTGTTGTTATAATTTATTAATTGTTCAAAAAAAATCTAACAAAGAATAGAAATCTAAATGAAATATAAAACAGATGTAAAATATGTGAGAATATATTTTTAAATCCCTTGTCTTACAATTCAAGGCTAAATGTTTTCCATTCAACACACCTCCCTCCTCTCCCCAAAGACATACCATAATGCCTCTCCAAAGAAACGCAAAGAAAATTGTTGGCCATAAATGTGTCTGTCTTTTTTCCAAAAATGCATTGCCACAATCAATAAAAGGGTTGAATGTGCCATTCTAAGAGATCTTGCCATGCATTAACACTACGAGTACTTCACCCACAATTCAGCGCCATAGTTTATGGACACTTCATGGGCCTCGTAACACTCAGTCCATCATAGATAGAGGGCCACTTTTCCATAAATCGTTGTCGTTGTCGTCGTTGTCATTGTCTTGTTTGTCTCTGGGCTCTGTCTCTGCCTCTGTTGACGGCGGCGCTGTAACCGCAGGAAAATGCATTACATTTTCATTGGAAATGTCTAAAATTGGAACAGAAAGATTGTCATGTTGTGTGAAGGTTTAAGTGGCCAATATATCATCATTTGATTTGGCTTTCTTTGAACTGATACTGTCGATTAGTTTTGTTGTTCTTTTTGTACATGGCATTAAGTTATTTTGTACTAACTATCGTATTTAGAACAAATTTGTTTGATTTTTTTTCATATTAAAGATAAGATTAGATAGTATCAGTATTGATTCGTGGGGGATACATTGTATAAAACGCAATTAAAATGCAGTGCCTAACATGATAATTTGTATACCTCCAATTTAGTGGGGGAAGGTATACATATGTATATCATTTGCTACGGGGCAAGAGTTTAATACCTAATATTCTAGGCGGAAATCCGTTTGGAAATTTTAAGCCATTTCAGCAATATCCGTCCGTCTGTCTGGCTGGTGCTCACAGTAACTCTCGAGTAACGGATTGACTTCGTAAGTGATAATATTTTTTTTATCTCAGGCCAAGTTCAAAACTGGGGCATATTGGTCCATTACTTCTACAACCTCACTCACAAGGGGTTAAAATTTAGTGAAATAGGGCCAGAATTTTCAATGTTAACTTATATCTAAGTTCACCTAAGTTCATCGTTGATGACTTTTCTTATATAAAAGTTCATCGTTGATGACTTTTCTTAAAAAAAAGTTCATCGTTGATGACTTTTCTTATAGAAAAGTTCATCGTTGATGATTTTTCTTATAGAAAAGTTCATCGTTGATGACTTTTCTTATAGAAAAGTTCATCGTTGATGACTTTTCTTAAAGAAAACTTCATCGTTGATGACTTTTCTTATAGAAAAGTTAATCGTTGATGACTTTTCTTATAGAAAACTTCATCGTTGATGACTTTTCTTATAGAAAAGTTCATCGTTGATGACTTTTCTTATAGAAAAGTTCATCGTTGATGACTTTTCTTATAGAAAAGTTCATCGTTGATGACTTTTCTTATAGAAAAGTTCTTCGTTGATGACTATTCTTAAAGAAAAGTTCATCGCTGACGACTTTTCTTATAGAAAAGTTCATCGTTGATGACTTTTCTTATAGAAAAGTTCATCGTTGATGATTTTTCTTATAGAAAAGTTCATCGTTGATGACTTTTCTTATAGAAAAGTTCATCGTCGATGACTTTTCTTATAGAAAAGTTCATCGTTGATGACTTTTCTTATAGAAAAGTTCATCGTTGATGACTTTTCTTATAGAAAAGTTCATCGTTGATGACTTTTCTTATAGAAAAGTTCATCGTTGATGACTTTTCTTATAGAAAAGTTCATCGTTGATGACTTTTCTTATAGAAAAGTTCATCGTTGATGACTTTTCTTATAGAAAAGTTCATCGTTGATGACTTTTCTTATAGAAAAGTTCATCGTTGATGACTTTTCTTATAGAAAAGTTCATCGTTGATGACTTTTCTTAAAGAAAAGTTCATCGTTGATGACTTTTCTTATAGAAAAGTTCATCGTTGATGACTTTTCTTATAGAAAAGTTCATCGTTGATGACTTTTCTTATAGAAAAGTTCATCGTTGATGACTTTTCTTATAGAAAAGTTCATCGTTGATGACTTTTCTTATAGAAAAGTTCATCGTTGATGACTTTTCTTATAGAAAAGTTCATCGTTGATGACTTTTCTTATAGAAAAGTTAATCGTTGATGACTTTTCTTATAGAAAAGTTCATCGTTGATGACTATTCTTATAGAAAAGTTCATCGTTGATGACTTTTCTTATAGAAAAGTTCATCGTTGATGGCTTTTCTTATAGAAAAGATCATCATTGATGATTTTTCTTATAGAAAAGTTCATCGTTGATGACTTTTCTTATAGAAAAGTTCATCGTTGATGACTTTTCTTATAAAAAAGTTCATCGTTGATGACTTTTCTTATAGAAAAGTTCATCGTTGATGACTTTTCGTATAGAAAAGTTCAGCGTTGATGACTTTTCTTATAGAAAAGTTCATCGTTGATGACTTTTCTTATAGAAAAGTTTCTCGTTGATTTCTTTTCATCGTTGATGACTATTCTTATAGAAAAGTTCATCGTTGATGACTTTTCTTATAGAAAAGTTCATCGTTGATGACTTTTCTTATAGAAAAGTTCATCGTTGATGACTTTTCTTATAGAAAAGTTCATCGTTGATGACTTTTCTTATAGAAAAGTTCATCGTTGATGACTTTTCTTATAGAAAAGTTCATCGTTGATGACTTTTCTTATAGAAAAGTTCATCGTTGATGACTTTTCTTATAGAAAAGTTCATCGTTGATGACTTTTCTTATAGAAAAGTTCATCGTTGATGACTTTTCTTATAGAAAAGTTCATCGTTGATGACTTTTCTTATAGAAAAGTTTCTCGTTGATTTCTTTTATTATAGAAAATTTCATTGTTTATGACTTTTCTTATAGAAAAGTTCATTGTTGATGACTTTTCTTATAGAAAAGTTCATCGTTGATGACTATTCTTATAGAAAAGTTCATCGTTGATGACTTTTCTTATAGAAAAGTTCATCGTTGATGACTATTCTTATAGAAAAGTTCATCGTTGATGACTATTCTAATAGAAAAGTTCATCGTTGATGACTTTTCTTATAGAAAAGTTCATCGTTGATGACTATTCTTATAGAAAAGTTCATCGTTGATGACTTTTCTTATAGAAAAATTCATCGTTGATGACTTTTCTTATAGAAAAGTTCATCGTTGATGACTTTTCTTATAGAAAAGTTCATCGTTGATGACTTTTCTTATAGAAAAGTTCATCGTTGATGACTTTTCTTATAGAAAAGTTCATCGTTGATGACTATTCTTATAGAAAAGTTCATCGTTGATGACTATTCTAATAGAAAAGTTCATCGTTGATGACTTTTCTTATAGAAAAGTTCATCGTTGATGACTTTTCTTATAGAAAAGTTTATCGTTGATGACTTTTCTTAAAGAAAAGGATATGGTCCTGTAAGCGTGATCGTGGTGACCATTTGGCTGATGTTGTTTTTCATTATTAACGGCATACCTTCCTCTTTATAATGAAATAAACATCCGTTCATTTATCTCAAAAAATTGCATTTTACTTTAAATACCAAAATAACACCTCTTGTTGGAACCCCTTTATTACTTTTGAAGTGAGAATATAATAAAATAATTCTTTAATATTTACTATTTTAAAACAAAAAAATAATGTATTAATTGTTCTTTTAAAATTCATATTGTTTCCAACAATTTTACTAATTGCATTTTTCCTTTCTTCTCATTTCTCTTTTTTAGGTAAGTCATATTTCCTTCCTCCTGAGGTAAATATTCTTCATATCGTGTTTAAAAAATTTCTCAAAAAAATTGCGTAAGTACAATAAATTATATCCGTTGAATGGGGGGAAAGGGGGTTAACTGAGCAAAACTCTCAAATTAAAACATGCATCATGTGTCTGATTGTCTGATCTTTAGCATGACATGACTGTCTGTCTGTCTGGGCTATTAGTTGGCCTCAAATTAAGGAAGTTTTTGCTTCTCTGCGGAAGAAAACTAAACTTAATTGCTTTGTAATAGTAACATCATCAAAATGATGTGCGTTTTGTCTTATCAACCCACCAGAAGAGAAGATATACTGCCTGCCACCACACCTCGCCATTAATTCCAGACGGTCTGCAACTCAGACTCATCATCATTCTCATGATCGTCGTCGTCATTGTTGGCGGCGGTGGAGGCACTCATTGCCATCCAGCCAACCAACAATTGCTGCGTCTCTACGGGTATCTTGGTGGATTGCGTGTATTTAATAATTTTTCATTATAATTTCATACTTTTTTTGCTTCCGATTTTCCCCTCAGTAATTGGTATATTTGATGATCTGCTATTTGTTTGCGTTTTTTTTTCATTTTTTTTACACAAAATGAAAACAAAAGTGAATTTTGTTCAAAACTCGGGAATAATCTAAGTTACTCCACCACGATCGTCCCCGAGACAAACTGCCAAATAGTGAACCTTTATCCAGCCAAACTTTCACTTTGTTATAGTAAAAATTTTCCCAAAAATATAAAAGAAAAGAAAAAACCAAAATATATTGTGCGAATGCGCGGCGGCACAGTGAGCATGTGAAAATGGCAACTTTTCCAACAACAGCAGCAACACAGCGGCAAGCAAATTATAATTGGTGATATTTTGTAACACATTTTACAAAGAGAGAAGCTTTAGTCTTTTTTTCGCATCGAGTGTCTGGAACACCTTTTGAAGGGGAGTCCGGAGTCCAGTTCAGTTCAATGTGTAAAAATTGATTATGTAAACTTTAGTATGAATTTGTTGAGTTTTTTCTCTTTATTATTTTTCATTCAGATGATGTGTGTAACAAACATTAGCGTTGCATGCATCTCACCACCTCCCATATCTAATAAAGGAAAAAAAATGTATATGTACAAATATAATATATAAACATAGATTTCAGTACATTCATATATAAGTGAAATATAGCTACACCATTGCCAGACGCGATGAGAAGATACCACATTTTTCGGCGGAGCAAGATTCGACTCTAGTATAGACTCTAGTATAGAGGATGACCTCAGAGGTCGTCTCTAGTAGAGAGGAAGACCTCAGAGGTTGTCTCTAGTATAGAGGAAGACCTCAGAGGTCGACTCTAGTATAGACGAAGACCTCAGAGGTCGACTCTAGTATATACGAAGACCTCAGAGGTCGACTCTAGTACAGAGGAAGACCTCAGAGGTCGACTCTAGTAGAAAAGAAGACTTCAAAGGTAGACTCTAGTATAGAAGAAGACCTCCGAGGTCGACTCTAGTATAGAGGAAGACCTCCGAAATCGACTCTAGTATAGAGAAAAACTTCCGAGGTCGACTCTAGTACAGAAGAAGACCTCAGAGGTGGACTTTTCTTCTAATATTTTTTAATGTTCGTCTTAAAAAGCTCAATTCCTTTGGTTTCGTTATACGAGTACTTTCGATTATCTATTTGGAAATGGTGTAGTGTTAAGGGGCTAGTATTTGTTTGCTCAGCCCAACACACTCCTATGGTTTCTAATGGTCATCCAAGTGTGAAACCCTGGGTTTCTCAACCCGAAAAAAACACAAAAAATAGTCACAGCTTTTGAATAGCCAAACAACCTCAATGCAACCTCAGCGATGGATGACCACACCAGCAGTCCGGGTCAGAGCCTGGAGCAACCAGCATAGGCATCACCCCTCAGCTTCCAAAGCACGTGTGTAATGGTTTTCCTGTTTCTTCATCGGATCATGCCATCTGTTTTTTCTCCTGTTTCTTCGTGTTTTTTTGGGGAGTTGTAGAAAGTATAGCCGACTTTCTGACTCCAATTGGTGGGAAGTGTTTCGGGTTGGCGTTTTTCCTGGTCTGGTCGTTTGTTGTGGTTTTTGTTGCATTCACACAAAGTGAAGGTGTTGACAACACTCACGACGACGACGAGTCCTTTTTGTCTTTTGAACTAATAACCGTTCAGTGCAATTATTGCCAAATTGTCATACAATCTCATAAAAATATAAAATAAAAATAAAACAAACAAATATTCATATTTCTATTCAGACATATAAAAGTTATTGTTTATTTTCAACAAACATGCATGCTTATGCATGCATGAGTTTCTTCGTTAATTCAATATATAGTTTTTATTTTCTTTAATATAAAAAATAACGACTGTGGCAAGTGTTTCTTGGCGCGGCTTCATTGTCCAGTGGACCATTAACATGCAACTGAAGTTTTTTTTCTTTCGTCATTTCACCTGGTTACTTACTCCATGGCTTAAGTGGGAATTTTGTCAATTATTTTTTAAAAAAAATCAATTTTGTATTGAAAAACGAAATGCTTAGTTTAACTGAATTTATTTATTTTGAAATCATAAACACTATATTGAGAAAAGTAATTGGAATTATTATCAATCGGGAAATTTGCATATTTGCAAAATTTAGAGAAACCAATTTCACTAAAATTTTAAAGCAGGAAGCAGTTCTATAGATGACAACCGCAGTGGTGGACTCTAGTGTAGATAATGACCTCAGTGGTCGAGTCTAATAGAGTTAATGTTTTCAGTGGTCCTCTCTAGTATAGAAAACAATGTCAGTGGTTGACTCTAATAAAGTCAATGTTTTCAGTGGTCATCTTTAGTATAGATAACGAGGTCAGTGGTCATCTTTAGTATAGATAAAGAGGTCAGTGGTCATCTCTAGTATATATAATGACCTCATCGATCGATTCTAGTATAGATAATGACCTCAGTGGTCGACTCTAGTATATATAATGACCTCATACATCGATTCTAGTATAGATAATGACCTCAGTGGTCGACTCTAGTAAAGACAATTACCTCAGTGGTCGACTATAATATAGATAACGACCTCAGTGGTCGAGTATAGTATAGATAACGTCCTCAGTGGTGGACTAGGTAACCCCCTCCGTGGACGACTATAGTATAGATAACGACCTCAGATGTCGACTCTAGTATATATAAAGAAATCAGTAGTCAGCTATTGTATAGATAACGACGCCAATGGCCGGCTCTAGTATAGATAACGCTCAGTGGTCGGCTCTAGTATAGATAACGGCATCAGTGGTCTACTCTAATTTAGATAGCGACCCCGGTGGTCGACTCTAGTTTAGATAAAGACCCCGGTGGTCGACTCTAGTTTAAAAAACGACCCCAGTGATGTAATATAGTAAAGATAACCACCCCTGTGATCGACTCTAGTTAAGATTAAGACCCCCGTCGTCGACTGTAGTTTAGATAACGACCCCGGTAGCCGACTCTAATCTAGATAACGACCCCGGTGGTCGACTGTAGTTTATATAAAGACCCCGGTGGTTGACTCTAGTTTAGACAAAGACCCCGGTGGTCGACTGTAGTTAAGATAACGACCTCAGTGGTCTACTACAGCATAGATAACGACCTCAGTGGTCTACTATAGCATAGATAACGACCCCAGTGATCGATTATAGTATAGATAACGACCTCAGGGGGCGACTATACTATAGATCTATAGTAGAATCTTGTGTAGATAACGACCTCAGTAGTCGAATCTTGTGTAGATAACGACCTCAGTAGTCGAATCTTGTGTATATAACGACCTCAGTAGTCGAATCTTGTGTAGATAACGACCTCAGTAGTCGAATCTTGTGTAGATAACGACCTCAGTGGTCGACTATAGTATAGATAACGACCTCAGTGGTCGACCATAGTATAAATAACGACCTCAGTGGTTGACTATAGTATAGGTAACGACCTCAGTGGTCGATTATAGTATGGACAACGACCTCAGTTGTCGACTATAGTATAGATAACGACCTCAGTGGTCGACTATAGTAAATATAACGACCTCAGTGGTCGACTATAGTATAGATAACGACCTAAGATGTCGACTCTAGTATAGATAACGACCTAAGATGTCGGCTCTATTATATATAAAGATCTCTGTGGTCGGCTCTAGTATAGATAACGACCTTAGTAGTCGTATATGTTATATAAAGCGACCTTAGTGGCCGACACTAGTTTAGATAATGTCCTCTCTCGTCGACACTATATGGTCTTATTTCACTTCTGCGACATTTTAAACTTTTGTGTTGTAGCAAATTTTTTTTTATTTATTTATATGAATTACAATACAAAGTAAATTTATATTCTAATTTTATGGTCCAGGGAAGACCCGTGTTACAAAGACCATGTGGCAAGATTTTTGCAGCGACAGACCAGAGCCTCTGGTGGGAATCGAACCCACGACCCCCAAACTCATAGGCGAGCACGCTACCTACTCACCTACTGGGGCGCTCAGAAAAATATACTCGTATATCATAATTTCTGCAGAGTGAGACTATACAAAATTCCTGTGCAAATAATCTTACTTGAAAGTTACATTGAAAATAATTGCTCATCTCATGTTTGCATTTTTGAATTTTTCGTTAGTCATTAGTCACAAATGACGTTTTCTAGCCCAAAGAAATATTTTTTTAAAGAAATCATCTGGACTACGTGAAAATCAAAACAATCACATACATATAAAGCCCGGGGCTTCTTTTGTTGCAAAAAAATCCGATTTAATCACCTCTAAAGTAAATAAACATAAAGTTCAGCAACACTTTGTAATTCCAACCATATCCATATGCATTGGCTTGACGTTTTCTCAAATAAACGCCTGACACAAAACATAGAAAAACATAGGAGAAGGGGTGGCTTCTACCTCTTGGGAAAAAGTCATTACAACCCACTGAATGGGAGTACATTTCAATGGCAACTGCCGCCGCCATCGTTGTTCGTTGGCAGATTTAACGCTGCCTGACTGGTGCATCATTAGCGGACAAAGCAGCAAACGGCTAGGGAGCATCAGGTGCGGTGCACATACATATAGCCCCAGTACACTGGCGCTGAAAATGATGCATTTGTGGGCATTTAAAGCAAACGATTGTAAAGTCTAATGAACACCTTCTGCTGCAACGTTTTAGAGGCGATTTTTCTAAAAACCAACAGCCACCGTTCGTTCACCGTTCCTTCATACGTTCATCTATCTTTGGGCTTTATAGCCGTTAGCCCAATATGACCAGGATCATCAGCTTCAACAATATCATGCTCATCCCAAATGTAATGAATCGGAAAAACATACGCAATGCACTTTTACTTGAGGGGAGAAACAACTCTGCTAAACCCACTTGTTTTTGGTTTATTCCTCGAAATTGGAGGAAACTCTATGTCTGCACTGAAACAAATTCCCGTTAAACTGGGCTTGGTCGCTGATTCGGCGTGGTTCTCTCTCTCTCTCTATCCTTCCCTGTTTTGGTCATTGGACACCCAAACCTCCAATCCATTGTTAGTCGGTTTGGCCTAATGAATGGCCGGCCAACTTGTTTTGTTTCCTTTGCCGGGGTGTGCATTTTCCTTAACTTCGTTCGTTCGATTGATTTAATTAAGTTTTTGCCACGTTTTTTTGCTGCCATTGTTATGGTTTTCATTAGGAAAGAAAATAAAAAAGTGGACTTTTTATTGGACCAATTTAGTTATGATGACGATAATGATGATAGCGGCAATGGTGAGTGGTGGCTGGCGTGGTCCATTGCTGGTGGTGGCGGTGGCTACGCTTCGACTAAATTGGGCGCGTTAATGTCTCTCTGTCTTACGGTTAGTGTTTGTATTTCATTTTTAGCCTTAATTGGCAATACGGTTAGGAAAAGTGTGAAATTTTCTTCTTTAATGGCATAAAAATGAAATCTCTTACCAATGCAACTGAAATAGTAATCCATATTTTAATGAAAATAGTATTGTTTCCTAGGAAGGCTAATACTGGGTTATTTAGTTCATGATGTCCATTAAATAAAACATTAGTATTTATAAGTATTTATGTGGGCAATTTGTTTCTTTAATGAAATGGGCGTAAATTTGAAATTGGAAATAATCTTGGGAACCTAATGCTTTTGCTTTTTCCCAAAGAGAGGGGGAGCCCAACGTTTTCTATCAGAAATCTTTGGAAACCCAAAGATTTCTCTACGAAATCTTTGGAAACCCAAAGTTTTCTTCAAGAAATCTTTGGTAACCTAAAGTTTTCTCTATGAAATCTTTGGGAACCCAAAGTTTTCTCTAAAAAATCTTTGGAAACCCAAAGTTTTCTCTATGAAATATTTGGCAACCCAATGTTTTCTTTAAGAAGTCTGTGGGAGCCCAATGTTTTCTTTAATAAATCTGTGGGAGCCCAAAGTTTTCTCTAAGAAATCTTTAAGAACACAAAGTTTTCTATACGAAATCTTTGACAACACAAAGTTTTCTATGCAAAATCTTTGGGAACCGAAAGTTTTCTCTACGAAATCTTTGGGAACCCAAAGTTTTCTCTACGAAATCTTTGGGAACCCAAAATTTTCTCTACGAAATTTTTGGGAACCCAAAGTTTTCTGTACGAAATCTTTGGGAACCCAATGTTTTCTGTTTGAAATCTTTGGGAACCCAAAGTTTTCTGTACGAAATCTTTGGGAACCCGAAGTTTTCTGTACGAAATCTTTGGGAACCCAAAGTTTTCGGTACGAAATCTTTGGGAACCCAAAGTTTTCCATACGAAATCTTTGGGAACCCAAAGTTTTCTATACGAAATCTTTGGGAACCCAAAGTTTTCCATACGAAATCTTTGGGAACCCAAAGTTTTCTATACGAAATCTTTGGGAACCCAAAGTTTTCTATACGAAATCTTTGGGAACCCAAAGTTTTCTGTACGAAATCTTTGGGAACCCAAAGTTTTCTATACGAAATCTTTGGGAACCCAAAGTTTTCTATTCGAAATCTTTGGGAGACCAAAGTTTTCTATACGAAATCTTTGGGAACCCAAAGTTTTCTATACGAAATCTTTGGGAACCCAAAGTTTTCTATACGAAATCTTTGGGAACCCAAAGTTTTCTATACGAAATCTTTGGGAACCCAAAGTTTTCTATACGAAATCTTTGGGAACCCAAAGTTTTCTATACGAAATCTTTGGGAACCCAAAGTTTTCTATTCGAAATCTTTGGGAGACCAAAGTTTTCTGTAAGATAATAAGATTTTCGCTTTTAAAACGGCCTTTTTTGAAACAAGAAGTCAAAATCATCACAATACACCCTGATATTTTAATTTATTGTTTTATAAGAAAACTTCTATAAATGTTCGGCAACTTACGGCGTCATTGAAATTTGGCGCCTTTCAGGTGAACCCAAAAAATCTCTTGCTGTCAGACTGCGCCCGTAGCAAGATGACAAGTCTAAAAATAAAATAACTTAAGTTTTTGTACTTAAATCTTGAAATTTAATATCTCATTTTGAAAGAAGTATATCGATTTCAACAGGAATTTTGTTCCCCTCAAACTTTGTCAATGGCATTCTTTGAGTTTGAGAAATTCTTCGATGTCGCAGTTCACTGGGAATCCTAATAAAAATGTTAATGAACTTTTTTGGTCGTCAGCAGGAATATCAAACTCAAGACACACACATTCTCGTATTTTGCGTGCCGAACCGGGTCTCACGTGTTTTTCCCCACACATTTATACAAAACAATTAACCCCTAAAAGAGACCTTTAACACACTTTTTTCAGCTCAGTTTTTTCTCTTATTTTTCTTCTTTGTAATCTATTGTTTTGCATATGGACAAAGCATAAACTGAGAGGAGAAAAACTCACACACACACACATGCTCGTGACAAAAATCTGTGTCACTGTATTAAGTTTCACTAGACGGAGCATTACAGAGCGAAAAAAACTGTGTGTGTTTTATGAACCGAGCAAAAAAAATCTTAAATTACAACAGTCCTTGAAAACAAAAGCAACAAACTTTGTATATAAGTTTAATTACCCCAAAAAATAAATAACACAAAAGTTGACAATTGACCGGCCGACAAACAACAGTTAAGAGAGAAAAAACTAGCACAAAATATAATAACAACAAAATAAACAGTGTATATTTATTAGCCAGAATTAAATTACAACCAGGAAAGAAGTAGAATGGAAAGAAGAAACATTTTTATTAATTAATAAAAAACAAATTCAACTTTAGCAAATGTGACATTAACATAACTAACTGAGCACACTAGTTAGCAGTGGACAAAAAGTGATGAAAATAGTGCCATCAAGGCGAAAATGGAAAACGGGAAAAATCTGTCAGACTTCCTAGAAAGGTCGACCCCAGTTTTCCCAGACGTCGTTTTCGCAATGCATGGCAGTAACAAAGCAGCTGCTCAACGTTCTCCACTACCTCCCAGGCAATGAAGCCGACCAAAATTATCGGCGGCGGCGGCGCATGGAAAAATACAGAACGGCGGCGGCGGCTGATCGGCTAAGCCGATTAAATTTAAACAATCGGCTTAGCCGATAAAGTTCCAACAAACGATGGCTCACGAATGTCATTCTCAGGCAAAGATGGCATTTTAAGATATTTACAATCAGATGAAAAAACTTAAAATCAACACAATTTTTTTTAATTTAATTAAAAACCAAATTCGCATTTTTTAATTTCAAATTGTTGGATTTTTTAAAATAGATGATAGCGAGATCCATTTAGAAACTTTTTATAAATTTCTACGCAAAAATTAACTTCATTAAAGATTCTGACCCTATTTTATTACCTAAGTTTTTGATTCACTAAATAAAGGTCGGCGGCTGAGTTTGAGCCGATGTGAGCCGCTAAAATCGGCGGCGGCGCCAGCTGGATAAAAATGACCGGCTGCGGCGCGCCGCCGATTTGCGCCGCGTCGGCTTCATAGCCTGCTACCTCCTTAACTCCGCACTTCCTGCAGAAGTCATTGGACTCACTTCCCCACCTCGTGACGTATTCGCCGATCAGGCGGTGTTCCGTCAGAACTGACACTAATTTAGACAGTCTTTTCCTCTCTAGTGCGAGCAGATATTTTGGCCTTCTAATGACGACGCCAGCGTTGGTCGCTATGTTGCGACTGAGCCAATTGGCAACTTCCCCTTTTACCATTATTTCGGCTTGAAATAAGATTTTCGCCTTAAAACGGCGAAACGACTACAAGTATCTGGTAGTCGGTGAGCTATATCAAGAATAAGTTCTAAACCTAAAACCTCTGCAAAAAGTGGAGATATTTTCCATTTACTGGTATTCTGCCAACCCAGTCATATCTGTAGGTATCTTAGAGGCAAAGTTCCTCTCGAAGTTGTACACCGTTGGTATATACATAGTCCACTCGGTCGGTTAACATTGCGCTACAGTATGATGTTATCTCATGTGACCGTAGTTCTTGTACCTCCACCTTGATAGATAGTTTAATCTTAATGCCGCTTTGATTACAACTTCTCTGGCCATAATACCCATTGGCCGTAAAATGGAGTAGGACTTGAAAGACTTAGTCACTGTAGTCTTTAAATCCCCGTTTCTGAATATGTAGGCAGTTCTCTGAACCAGAGGTGGGCACTTTAAATTGAAATTGAATTACTTAGTTCGTTCATTCAGCTCATTTTAGCTCATTAGTACACCAGCTCTTTAGTTCAACAGCTCTTTAGTTCACCAGCCCTGTAGCTCACCAGCTCACTTTAGTTCAAAAGCTCATTTAGTCAACAGCTCATTTAGTCAACAGCTCATTTCATTCATAGATCACGAGTTCAAATCAATGTTGGAATTAATCCAACATTCATGATGACATACAAATGGAAACAACACATAGCAGCTGAGAAGAGAGAACGAAATTACATGGTTGAAGAAAAAAAAAAAGACATGGTGAACTACTGAGCTGAAATGAAAGAGTTGTGTAAACTAGCCGCACCGTTCAATAAAGTGACCCGTTTAATTGAACTAATTACTTCACGAACTACACAACTCTACTCTGAACCTGCCGTCCACTGCTGAACCGAAAGTTAGTTTGCAGAAACCATGATATATTTTAAGTTCTTTCGTGCGCTTTGCCCAAACAGATGTATAGGTCAGATGACGTGGCAATAGCTGTTAGAGGGAAGTTCTCGAGTACTCTTAGAGGCATCCTACAGCAGGCCCTTCATACAACCGCAAGATGGGTTTCTGAAAATGTTCTTGGTGTGAACCCGGACAAGACAGAACTACGAGTACTTATTTATAGCAGGAACCAACAGAAAAATATTTAGGTATGTATATTATTAGACTGGAAGTTTAACTTCAAACTATACCTGTAAAAGGGCAGTAGCAAAACGCTGGGGTCTGAAACCCAGTATACGAGTACTTCTAGTTTATTGGTTGTCTACGTCAGCAGTCAGATCGATAATGCTGTATAAAATTGTCGTCCGACAATAAGGCTGCTATATGTATCACTGGTGCGTTGAGGTACTAAATTTTTACCACATACAATGCCGCTATACATTATAAGAAGGCAATACAATGTCGGATCTACACTTAGGGAATTTACACTCTGTTCAGAAAATGGCTATGGACATAGTATCATTCCAGACATAATGTCCTGGTGATGAATGGTATTCATTGTGGTGATGAACTCGATTCATCGTTGGGATGAAATGTGATGTGATCCTGAGGACGAAAGTTTTTGGAAATAGAGATTCGTCATGGTGACGAACAAATTCATCAAGAGGATTATTCCGAAGCTTTTTCTATCAGTGTAGAATGGCTGAATATTAATGTTCTGAAAAGTGTCAATACCAATATTTTTTATGATAACCAGCCTGCCATAAAGCTCTCGACTGTCACAGATCTCTAACCGAAATTGTGGAACAGTTTTATATTCACCTGATTTGGGTGCCGGGCCACAGGGATATACCAGGGAACTATAATGCAAATTAACCTATATGCCTAGGAAAACACGCTCCAGGGGAACTTTATTATGTCGACCTACAAGCTCTTCTTGAGAGATAGTGCTCTTATGGCTATAAATGGCAGGTGGTCCCTAGTCAGGAACTGTCCTATGGACCGGTACAAAACCAAACGAGTGATAGATCCATTAAGGGTCATCAACTAAGGAGTTGATAACCTAATTGATAGTCAACTAAGGATTGTATAACCCAACTGAGTAGAAACTCGTAACCCCACTGGCCCTTTTCAAGGAACTAGATAAGTCTACTCGTATATTAAGGTGTAGATAACCTAACTGGACGTGTACTAAGTACTTATAGTAAACTTCTCTGAAGCAGTCTTATGATGACATACCACATCCAGCAATATTGTTTGTTGCCTTTAACCCTAGTTAAATTCTGCTTACAAATCAGTTCAGTGAGTTATTCCAATTGAATTTGTGCTGGGATCGGTGGGTGGTCTCAGATATATTGGCACTTCATTTCCCGCAGGGTGCTTACATTCCAGGCTGATGTAACCGTACCTAATCTGAAAACGCAATGACGGATCACTGCCTCATTGAACGGTATACTGAGACGTTGAAGGTATTGCAAATGACTTTTGCAGAAGCTGTGGACACCAAAGGAGGAGGAATCAATAGAACAACTTCTGAGTCTATACCCCGCTCTCTCTTAATGGGGCATAGTTAGCATGGTTGGCTGTTGTTAAAATCCGTCAACTTTTGAACTTTCTAAAGCAATCAATTGGGGCCAAAAAAAGTTAGGGGTTTCCTTACGTCTCTGTGGTAGCACCTCCTCTATGACCTGGAATCCTGATGAAAACTACCCCGGACAGACAACCTATTTAAGCAAGTTATTCTTTTAATTCCCTCCTATAGGGGCTGATACTTTTAACCAAAACAAAAAACACAAGTACTCTTAGAGACATCCTTCAGCAGGCCCTTCTTGCTATTGTGTGGGAATTCCGATAATGGTCTTTGTGCGAACCTTATAAAAACAGATCTACTTCTTTTCAGTAGGAGATATAAGGTAGCAACTATTGCAAGTATTATTTTTATAGACAGCAAGTTAAACTTCTGTGTGTTAGCGCTACATATGTATAAGGTTTTCCAAAAAGAGTGATCTGATTTCTTTGAAAAAACACACACTTAATGTTAAGGAAATTCAAAAGTTTTTTATTTAATGTGAAGAACAATCGATACAATTAAGTTCTAAATAAAACGTCACTCAAATGGCCTCCACAACTTCTTCTCAGGAACGAATGCGATGATCCCAATTTTCGAGCACTTTTTCCACTACATCAAGTCGTATGTCATGAATGGCACGTTCGATATTGACTTGTAAAGCTTGAAGAGAGTCTGGTTTATTTCGAAAGACCAATGACTTCAAATAACCCCACAAGAAATAGAGTAATAGTGTTAAATCACAACTTCTTGGAGGCCATTCAATATCACAATTTCTTGAAATAATCGAATCTCCAAACTTTTCTCGCAACAATTCAATTGTTTCATTTGCTGTGTGGCACGTAGCCACAATCGGTCAATGGCAAAAAGATAGCTCTTAACGAGAGCTAAAATATTGCTCATGGATGTCAAGGTCGTTGGTCGACTGAAAAGTGTTTTTTTTTGTTTTTTACAAAAATGAACTTAGCATCATTTTCAAATGTGAACGGAAAGTTTATTATTGCTCTAGCTTCTTAACGGTACATCGGATCAGGAATCGGTCAATGGCATAAAGAAAGCTCTTAACGCGAGCTATGGGTGTCAAGGTCGTAGGTCGACTGGAAATTGGGTTTTTTGGATTTTAAAAAAATATGGACTTAGCGCACGAACAGTTGCAATTGGAGAACGATTATTTTGATAATAAAACTGAATAATTTGAAAACGTTGTTCTTGCGTATATCTCTCCATGATGAAATTGTAAACACTACTGAATACAATGAAAAACAAATGACAGATCATGACATATTACAAATGGCCGAAACGTCACTTCAAAATCATATCATATCTATTGGAAACCCCGTTGTATGGAAAAGGGTAGTAGCAAAAAGCTGGGGTCTGAACAGGAACCGGGATTTCTGCAGGTATCCACCTTCTATGCCATATTATATAAAGTTCACCGGTGCTTTGAGAACGTCACCAACTGTGGCACTAAATGAGCCACAAACATATTACGAACGAAAACACAATAAAATTTAATTTATTATAAAGTTTACATAAATAGTTAATTATCTATTTATCTATTATTAATTAGTTAATATCTATGCAGCATAAATGGGTTCGGCGCTAAATGCTATTATTCGTATAATTCGAAATATTAAGTAAATTTTTGTGTGCAATTGTCATAAAGAGTACCAAGCTCTGCGTTGGGCGCCAAAAGCCATCGCGTTCAGGTATAATAATTATAAATTTTCTTTATCATTTTTTTCTCTTTGTTATATCCTTCACGGTGGGCGCCATCTACGGTAAATGATTTCTCTAGTTTGATTAATTGATGATTTTTTACAATCTGTAATGAATCCTTTCTTCCATTCAGTTAATACTGTTTTATTATTTTTGCAATATTTTCAGAATATTTTATAAAATATATTCTGCATATTGGACGTCATCTAAAATGTTTTATGAAATATGAACCTAACCTTAATTAATGATTTCCTATTTACTTTATAAAATTTTAATGTATTGCATAGTTTTTGTTTATTTTATTAAATTAAATAATAACATCCAAGTTTGTCGTATAGATTCTCTTCCATATAATGTATTAAGCGCTTTTTAATCTATCGTTGGGCGCCAACTATAATATCAGTCTTAGATTATTGAGGCTTTTCTTCTTTTGTCCCCACTGTGCGCTTGTTGCTGTGTTTCAGTCTGTCATGTTTAGCAACATTTGCTGTTGCTGTTGTTTTTTTGGTTTGTTGAGATTCGTATTGTTGCCGAGTTAGTTGTCGGTCGGTTGTAAAGCAATCAACTTCAAATTATGTTAATTGTCGTATGTACTTACAAGTCGGTATGTATTTAAGCATATCTATCACCCGCGATGTATAAATGTACATACATACGTGCATACATTACATGAAAAAAGTGTTTGTACACCTTTGAAGTTTATTACAGTTGAACGATGGTGGCGGTCGCAAATTAACCAAAAGGTCATGCTTGAGCCACAAGAATGACCACCTCCACCGATGGAGCCGCCATCAAAACCAAAAAAAAAAAAACACTAAGACGTTGTCTTCGTCGTCACAGCGACAACAGTACAAAATTGCGAGTGCCACTATAACCTCTAGATTAAACTGCATGAGGCTCAAGCTATGCGACGGTGGCTTCCACCAGAGACAACGACCACAATCTAAGGCCACTTTGGGGAACCAAAGTAGAAAACTTCACCTTTTATATTTAAAGCCACAACTTAAGCCTCAAAGCTCATGGCGACCAAAGTTGTTGAATATTTATGGTCGTTCTTCTCTTCCCCATCCCCCTCTCCCTCCCGTGATGGTCATGTTGGTGTCACTTTAAAGGCAAATTTTTTTTCCACGTAAATTGACACCCCTCAGTCAGTCAGTGGTGCCTTGCGATGAACGACGCATCGGGCACACTCTGCGTTATGAAAGAGGGAGAGAAAAACGTCCGTCATTCATTTAATTTCCATCGGCAAAAACTCATTCATTATTACGAGTATTACATGCACTTTTTTCCCTAAGCTTTTCTGATACAAATGCATTGACCACGTCGCCGCTTGACCAATGGAGCCCAGCTGTTTGGCAGCTTACTGCCTCCCTTCCCTTCGCTTCCCTTCCTCCCTCACTCGCTGCCCGCCAATGGGCTTATGAGTTGGAAAACATTAAAATTCAATGATGTTACGAGCCGTGGTCACTCATTCACTTCACTCCACTCGCTACATGACGGCAAGCAAGGCACGCATTATATTAAAGGTATTTCAATTGGTTTATGACCAAGACGAATATGGGTGACTCCATGGCGGAGTTGCTTGAGAAGGAATATGTATTGAAGAAATATGCATAAAAGTGAAAACTCATCCAAACTTATTGCTGTCGATTAAAATTTGAGTTCTGATCGAAAAAGCTGAGCGATTTGATTTTGTAATATTCAAACAAAATTTTGAGAAAACTTTATTTTTTATAAAAGAAATATGTATAAAAAGAAACAAAAATACTAAACAATTGATTGCAATGAATTCCATCATTTTGTGTTTATAAAATTAATTTCTGTGGATTTTTTCTCAGTGACAGTAGTTTCACCTTTTTCAATCTCAATTAATTCAAAACGTTGGGCGCCACTTATTCACGCAGATACATTCATAAATAAAATAAAGTCGTAAATAATAAATAAAGTTTCTCCTAAAACTACCCAAAATCTCAAATCGTTTTCGGAAATTTTTCATAGTTATACACGCTGAAAAAAAACAAAAATGTATTTAAATTTAAGTATTCCGAAATATCGAATTGTGTTAAGTTTTTCAGTAATTTAATGACAATTTTTTAGAAATTTTTAATTGAAATCGTATAATTTTTGATAACATTAATTTACTCGAAGGATTGAAAAAAATGCTGACATGAAATACCCAGAAATTTAAAATGAGTCCTTAAAACAGAATGCAATGCTGCTAATGGTATTTTTGACTGGGAGAAATAATTCGAAACGAAGGAAAAATTAAAAATGAAATTAGAAAAATTCACCAAAGTTTTGAAAATCTTTCTTAAATTATATATATTTGAAGATATTCCTAAACAATAATTTTATTGGTATATAAATACATATTTTATTTGAGAAAATTAGTTTGCAAATATATTTTGTTGTAATATATTAATATATGCGTTCCAAGTAAATTTTATTGATTTTCAAATAAAATTTATTTACTCAGAAATATAAAACATTTAAAAATTTGTGTTCCAAATATATTTTCTTTCGATTCAAACATATCAAAAAAGGCGATTTTGCCCCGTGTATAGTAAACATGAATACATAATTGTGTTGGGCGCCGCTAAATACCAATACCAATTTTAAGAGCTATACTCGTATAACTGTTTGTGCCTCAATTATTACTATGGTTTTATTAATACTCCGAAAATGCGTTCTTTCATAAACCTATTACATCACGTTGGGCGCCAATGTTTTATATATTGTAAAAGTTATTTTTTCCCCTCAGTTTTAGCCAGTATGAGGAAATTACAATTACAGGACAGCTTTTGTTTAAATTTTGGACTATAGAAACTTGTTCCTTCATTTTATAATTTTATTCATTTAAAAAAATAATCATTTGATTACAATTATTTGTTTTTATAGAATTAATTTCTGTGATTTTTTTCACATTGTTTCCAATTAATTTCACATTGTTTCCAATTAATTCATCACGTTGGGCGCCATTTATTTACAGAAAGTAAATTCATAGTTCAAGACGGGCACTTATTGTACTAATTGAGGTTTTTATAAATCTACCCAAAATCTCAATTCGTTTTCCGAATTATTTCAAAGTTAAGTAACGGGTTTTCCAATTGGGATGATATGATATTGAAGTGATGTTTCGGCCATTTGTAATATGTCATGATCTGTCATTTGTTTTTCATTGTATTCAGTAGTGTTTACAATTTCATCATGGAGAGATATACGCAAGAACAACGTTTCCAAATTATTCAGTTTTATTATCAAAATAATTGTTCTCCAATTGCAACATTTCGTGCGCTAAGTCCATGAAAACACTTTCCAGTCGACCTTCCACCTTGACACCCATGAGCAATATTTTAGCTCTCGTTAAGAGCTATCTTTTTGCCATTGACCGATTCCAGATCCGACGTACCGTTAAGGAGCTAGAGCAAAAATAAACTTTCCGTTCACATTTGAAAATGATGCTAAGTCCACTTTTTTTAAATCCAAACAAAAAAACACTTTCCCGTCGACCTACGACCTTGACACCCATGAGCAATATTTTAGCTCTCGTTAAGAGCTATCTTTTTGCCATTGAGCGATTGTGGCTACGTGCCACACAGCAAATGAAACAGTTGAATTGTTGCGAGAAAAGTTTGGAGATTCGATTATTTCAAGAAATTGTGATACTGAATGGCCTCCAAGAAGTTGTGATTTAACACCATTAGCCCCACCATTGTGGGGTTATTTGAAGTCATTGGTCTTTCGATATAAACCAGACTCTTCAAGCTTTACAAGTCAATACTGAACGTGCCATTCATGACGTACGACTTGATTTAGTGGAAAAAGTGCTCGAAAATTGGGTTCATCGAATTCGTTCCTACAGAAGAAGTCGTGGAGGCCATTTTAATGACGTTTTATTTAGAACTTAATTGTATCGATTGTACTTCACATTAAATAAAAAACTTTTGAATTTCCTTAACAATAAGTGTGTTTTTTTTTCAAAGAAATCATATCACTCTTATTGGAAAACCATGTATTTTAAATTTTGAGGTATGTCACTCTTGAAGTAAATGTTAATATGTAAATGTATTTTTTTGTTGTGATAAAATGATGCCTACATACATTCAAAGAAATTCAAAGCCGAATGTAATCTGTCATAAATGCTATGTCAGATTATCATAGCTGCCTATTAACATAATACATCACTAATTGGTTAGTAGGACTAATTTTTTTCTGTTGTTTAATAGTAATAATAAATTGTAAATTAACCTCTTTTCACCAATTTGCCAACAAATTATTCCTGGTCTCATGGATTCCCCCATATGTGTGGTAATCAAATAATCATTTGCCATTCTTAACTGTAGTTTTTGCGTTTCTTTACACCAAATCTGGTATTGTATAGGTTTCTTTATGATACCTAAGGAAGAATAAAAACAACTTGCACATTTTTTGCGTTTGCTGTTTTGTTTTTCTACTTCTTTTATTATGGTAATTAATATTAAGTTTCAGAAATCGTGTTTTGTTTATGTGCAGTCTTTAAACTTCTGCAAAAAGTCAAGAGACGACGACCTTCAAGCTTGAAGACATGCAAGTTTTATACAGTTCTTACAATTTTTAAAATAATTAATTTTCAAAAGAAGTCTGCGTTGGGCGCCACTTTTAATTAATTTACGGTATATTTCATAAATAGTCATTTGTTGGGCGCCATTTATATTTGTAATTCATACTATTATTGTTAATTGCTTAGATTATGTAGTTTTATTGAACATTTTAAGAGTTTTCAGTGATTGGTTGTGTAACAATTCAGAAATCATGATCTGTTTTGCAACAGTCTTTGAAGTTTTAGAAAAATAGACACGATGATAAGTAATAAAAAAATAGATAAGTACGAGTAATAAACTGTTTAAGGGAGGTCTTACTGTATTGAAAGTTACTGATTTTCTTAAAAACAATTATCCTCTCTAACTAGTTTTAACTAATTAATAAATCACCTTACGTTGGGCGCCATTTATGTTTTATGCTTTTATTTAGTGTCTTCGTTTCCTAAGTATTATTGAGGCTAGAATTTAATTTAAGCTTTTAAAATATTCTATGATACTTCAATTGTGAAACATTTTTAAACTTCTACAAAAATTAAACCTACCAGACCCATCGTTTATTATACGGATCGCCTTAGAATCACTCTTTGAGTCGATTTAGCGATGTCCATATATCCCTGTAATCGAAATACAGGTCGTAATAATGATCGAAATATAATTTGGCACGAATAACTTGTTTGATCAACGCATTCAGGTATTCATAAATAAATGCCTACGTAACATTTGCTGTATATTATAGCCTAGATACATCAGCAACGACGATCTGTGTGCAAATTGCAAATGATGAGCCAGTGGAAAGGCAGATAAAAAGATGGAAATAGAAATTTATAGGTCATACTCTCAGAAAACCCGCCGAATCGATTAATAGGGCAGGCCAGGTCGCTATAAGATGACATGGAGAAGAACGCTATATACAGATTTATGTGAAAAAATTGGAATGATATCAAACCTATTATGGATGATAGAGTAAGATATAAATGTATTGTTGATGTCCAATGTTTCCACGAGGAATAACAAAGGGAAAAAAATCTTGTTTAGTCGAAAAAACCCTACCGATATTGGTGAAAATCTGTTCAAATTTAAATATACTCGAAGATCCCCATATATATTCCATACGAACATTACGAAATTGGGTGGAGAGATATTTCTTAATCTAGGAACGAACAGTGACAAATTTGGAGATACCGGGTTTAGATTTAAATATAGTTCGCAAAATTATACTTGCCCCCCACCGATTTGATATTTAAGCATTAACTCACATCCGATCTTTCTCTTTTGTCAGAGAGAAGTTACAACACGCAAGAATGAACAATGACGAGTTTGATGGAAGTCTGTTCAGATTTTGAAGTAGTTCCTCTATATGTTCCAACCGATTTGACTTTTAAGCGCCTTATCAGCTGTATTCGAATATTAACAGATTTAGATATAATCCCCATATAAATGATCCTGCAGATGTGACATTGAGCGTGACAAGGTTTCTGGATCTAGGAACGAACTGTGGCAAATTTGAAAAAAAAAAACGATTTATATTTAGATTTAGTGCCCACATATATACAGGGTTGCCCATATTCGACGGACCCATCTGGCAACGCCATAACTTTTGACAGAGATGTCAGATCGCTTAATGACATACCGCGTTTGAAGCGTCAGTCCAAGCAGATTTTTACCATGGAACAATACACGCCACGCGAGCGCTCTGAAATAGTTGAAATTTACATTCAACAGAAGAAGTCAATTGTGAAAACTCAACGTGCTTTTAAAATATTAAAAAATGTGAGAAGTGCGCCTTCTAAGAACTGAAAATGAAAATGAAAATGAAAATGAACTGAACAGCCACTGAAAATCCTCAGGAGATTCAAGAATTGCCTCTTCATGACGAAAAAGTCACAGTTTGGTGCGGCGTTAGTGCGAAAACGGTCATTGGGCCGTTTTTCTTCCAAAACGAAAATGGCCATGCTGTTACCATCAACCAGGAGCGTTATCGCGACATGATGACCAATTTTGTGATGCCAATTATTCGTCGAAAGCGTATGAGGCAGTTCTGGTTTCAACACGACGGCGCTCCACCGCACACAAGTCGCATAACAATCGATTTTCTGAAGAATTTGTTTCCGGGCCGTTTGATGTCGAAAAGTGGTGATTTGGACTGGCCACCGCGTTCGCCCGATTTGACGCCGCCTGACTTCTTCTTGTGGGGATATTTGAAGTCAAAGGTTTACGTTAACAAGCCAAGGACCGTAGAAGAGCTCAAGGACAACATTCGTGAAGAAATAGCCGCTATTCCGGCCGAAATGTTGGCGAAAACGATGGAAAATGCTGCAAAAAGGGCACAATACGCCATCAACGCCAGAGGCGGCCATTTGAGAGATATCATATTCAAAAATTGATGTAAACAAAACTACTTGGAACAAATTAAATGATTAAGATTGCCAACCGCCAAATTTTTATTTTTTTTCTTTGATTTTTTTAAAAAAAAACATGGGTCCGTCGAATATGGGCAACCCTGTATGTTCCTCCTGATTTAGGTGTTCTTGCATCTTATCCTTAAGGAATTAGTCTGAAAGAAGTTATTTAAAAGGGCCGCAGCATTTGCGGCCGTATTTCGCCAATAACTCGTCGAATGTTGATTTCTAGGCCTCCACTTGTTATCGGTGCAGACGAGTTACTTCACACTACCCCAAAGACAATAATCCAACGGAATTTCTCGAACGAAGACTGCCAGATATATGTAGATATAAACACCAAATTTTAATGGGAGTAGTATTTTGATCTAATAAAGGAAACTTTGCATTTAAAGTTATCGGCGCCATTTATAACTTTTATGGCTATTTCGTCTCTAGAAAAAATGTTGCCCCGTCGGCGTGAAATAGAAGACAGTATTTACACCTTTTAAGTCGAAATAAACTTTTCTACAATTTTCAAATTTCCAAAATGTCTTACAGATGTTCAGTTTTCGGGAAAAGGGTAAAGAAAATGCTGCACCTTTTCCAGAATTGAAATCGTCATCAGTTTCATTAAGTGTCTCATTTTATGAAATTTTATTCAGCCTACAATTTAGTTTACATATTAAGAATTTTCTGATTTTAGTTGACAATAAAATTGTATATCAACTTTATTAATCCTCCATGGTGGTGTAGGGTAACAATTAGGTTTTCCTTACTAATGTTCCAAAAAATAATGTATTTTACGTAGGATGCCATTTTTATTTTTTCTCATTAAATTCCATATATAGCTCCACGTTGGAGGCCATTTATAATATATACTTTTATTTATTAGATAAGTTTATGGAGTTTTTTCTCAGTAAATTCTATATATAGCTCTACGTTGGGCGCCATTTATAATATATACTTTTATTTCTTAGATCAGTTTATGGAGTTTTTTCTCAGTAAATTCCATATATAGCTCTACGTTGGGCGCCATTTATAATATATACTTTTATTTCTTAGATAAGTTTATGGAGTTTCCTTCAATAAAGAAATCAGTTTGTACTTTTAGAACTCTTTGTGATTTTTCAACAATAAAATTCTGAAAGCCTTTTCCCATACAGCCACAGCAGAACTGTTGCTGACGCGTGTCACGGCTCAGAAATCATGATCCAGTATGTGTGCTGCCAATTTTTGATACATATTTATACACCTGCAGGGTTTTCCAACAAGAGGTGTTATTTTGAATCACTCGGTATTTCGGTAGCTGTCACTTTTGAAGGCCTTTATTCTTTGACATTTGACAAGTAGAAACTACTCCATTACTAAAAATGGAACGATACACGATTCAACAACGCATTAAAATTATTAAAATTCGAAAATCATCTTGACTGATTAGACCCATTTCCACCTCGGTGGCTACAACAAGCAAATTTGTCGCATCTGGGGCTCGGAAAACCCAAGAGTTATTGTTGAGAAGCCTCTCCATCCTCAAAGTGTGACTGCTCGGTGCGGTTTATGGTCCGGCGGGGTCATTGGACCTTACTTTTTCGAAAATGAAGTTGGATCAACAGTTACGGTGAATGGATTGCGCTATCGAGAGTTGATTAATGATTTTTTATGGTCGGAGTTGGATGGTATTGATCTGGACAACGTTTACTTTCAACAAGACTGCGCTACAAGCAACGAAACCATTGCTCTGTTACGGGAAAAGTTTCCAGACCGTGTTATCTCTCGAAGAGATGATCATAATTGGCCACCGAGATCTTGTGATTTATCACCTTGCGACTTCCTCATTTGGGGCCACGTGAAAGATAAGGTCAACAGCCCAGCGTCGATTCAAGACCTCAAAGGCGCTAATTATAATCTAATATTAGTATATTTTAATAATAGCCCTAAGTTGAGCGCCATTGATCAAGTTGCGTTCAATTAACCTAGAATTAAGTTTAGAATAAAAGATAAATTTTTGATTAATTAACATACTCAAATTCGAAAACAAAATTTGTAATTAATTATTCATATATTTCTTAAACACCCCTACGTTGGGCGCCATTGATCAGCTTGCGTTCAACATGGAATTTAATATATATTTTGAAACAATTTCTCTAATTAGTTAACTAACAAAATTCGAAAACTAAAATTAGCTTTTCCCATGCGTATTACATCATTTTGCTAAAATTAAAGCACTCTTAGCATTAACTAAAAAATTCCTTGCTATTTAAGCTGACTTGTTGTTTTTTTCTTCTTCTTTTGAGATTATGGCCAAAAGCACTCCGTGTTTACCAAATTGATCATAGTCATTATATATGGTTTTAGCAGCATAAAAATGGAGGAGAAAACCCCTCTTGGCTTCTTACGTCATAACGATGCCATAAAAAAATCTTTATCAGACGCGACTTCCTTTCTAAAATGTCTAAAAACCATGATCTGAAGTGATGGAGGTTTTTTTTTGGGGGGGATTTCTTCTGCTCTGCCGGCTCAGTGAGTGCCCTCTAACTTTTTCATCCAAGAAGTTAGTGCTACTAATGAGCTTAAATTATAACGCCATTTATTGATGGTGTTTTGTTCAACTTCGAGCATGACTTTGTTTTAGAGCTTTTGGAAAATCATTGTTAGTAGTTTCTGTTGTTTTTCTGTTTCTTGGCCAGACAGACAGACGGACATACTATGGTTTACAAAAGAGAGTAAGTAAGTGGAAAATAATAAAATGCTGGTAGCAAATCACGTTTTAATAGATACGGCTGCTGTAAATAGCACTTCTGGAAACCACCAAAAAAAAAAAACGAAATCAGCCAATACTACTACCGAAAGCTGATTTTTAAGTTATCTTATGGTCATCAGTGCCAGCACGTCCCTCTAGCCGTATGTCCGTCCGCCGGTCCGTCCATCCATCCGTTCATCCGCGACCGCAAGTCTGTCCATAATAAAAAGTAACAAAAATGCAACACTTGGCGTTTTGCTGCTGCTGCTGCAACATTTTGATGGACTTTTACTTTCTGGCAACTTTTTTCGACTAACTGACTTTGTCGATAAGGCTTCATTCATTCACATAATGAGCTAAATAGTCTCGTACTTGCTCTTCTGCAGCGACAGCTAAGTCCTTTGGCTGGTGGTGGTGCTATTACATGATATTTGCCCACAAAACCAAAACACCAACTCTAGGGAGTTCCGCAAATCAATTTCTAAACTTAACTTCCAAAACAACACCATCACCTTTCAGCTCCAAAAAAAAAAGCGTAGAGAGAGATAACCTGGTCGGTTGTTCGTCTAGATGGATGCATCTCTATTCAGCAAAGTTTAGTTTTTTTTTTTTGGCGAACAGGTGTTTTGTTTTTCCTAATGTTTAATAATGAGAGGGGTTATTCCATTGATTGCGGGGACACGCTTAAAATCATAAATGGCTTTGGGCCGTTTAGAGCTGATTATGAACACCACCGCCACCACCAACACCGACTTTGCCATCATCTGCAGGTCCATGTCCAGTTTGGTCCCGACATGTCTTACATTATTGGTAAATTATAGTGAAACATATTTTACGCTTTGTTTTCCTCACTTCTTCGCAAAACAAAAAAAAAATGGCTGACACGCGCCTCTTAAAATTGTTGACCTTTTTGAGGGAAAAATATTTTCCCTGGTCGAAGTAAGGTATTAACACTGAAAAAAATCTAGATTTGTTGGAAGCAGCAAATTGCTATACATTTTTACGAATGTACAATTTTTGGGCCTACTACATCTGTTGTTCCACTTCTTCCACAGATTATAATGGAAAGTATATCAATAAAAAGCTAATTTACCAAATATATGCAGAATGGTAGCCTTTTTGTTTTGTTGTATTATTTATTTAAATTCTAATTATAATAAAGCACTGCACATGTTTTTGTGGTACAATTTTAAGATCTGTAGTGCCCTGAATCGTTAATAAGATTTATGCTTATCGAAATCTCAAGAAATCCCAAAGACGTGCTGAATAATGTTCTGCAACTACTTTGATACGTCGTAACCTCCAAAAATGTATTTTTATTATTTCAATATCATAAAGATAAAGATTTTTGTGGTACACTTTTGGGGTCTACATTGAACCCAGCGGGTAATGTAACTCATATTAGTAGAAAACTTATTTTCGAAAGATGTGCACAATAATATACTTCATTTATTTAGGTTTGTTCTTGTATCTGAAAATTTTATTTTAATAGACTCCTAATATAGTATAACAAAGCGCTGCTCATATTTTCGTGGTAAGTTTTTAGGGTCTAAAATACCCTCAGGCCCTAATAGGTTTTATATTAATCGAAAGCTCATTTCAAAGAATTGTGCAGAATATTTTTTCAATTATTTCGATGCATTCTATTATGCAAAAGGGTATTTTTAATTTCGACATTGTATAATAATGTGCAATAATAACTTTTGTGGTACACTTTTAGGGTCTATAAATACCCTTAGATGCTAATAAGATTTATATTAAATGAATTCTCGTTTCCCAAAGATGTGCAGACAAAACATTGCATTCTATAATACATAGAGGCAAAAATGGTCTAAAGCTAGGAGAATATCTTATTTATAAATCACAAATGGCGAAAATGGTTTATAGGTTTTAAGGCCTATATTGTTTTCAAGCACTAATAAGATTTATATAAGTCAAAAGCTCCTTATCCAATGATGTACAGGATAATTTTCATAAATTGTTTTGATACGTTGTAATATCCAAAGCTGTATTTTTTACTTCTTCAATATAATAAAGAGCTATAATAATTGTTGTGGAACATTTTATGGGTCTCTAGCGACTTCAGACGGTAATGCAACTTATATTAGTAGAAATCTCATTTTCCAAAGATGTGCACAATAATAGTCTACAATTATTTTGTTATATATTATAATATATATATATATATATGTTTGCACATATATATGTTTGTGGTTTGGGAATAGAATTTCCTAATAGGATTTTTATTAAGCGAAAGCGAAAGAAATGTGTAGAATAATGTTCTTCAACTAATTCGGTGTATCCTAATATGCAAAAAGTTCTTTTTAATTTCGAAACTATATAATAATGTGCAATAATAACTTTTGTGGTACACTTTTAGGGTCTATAATGCCCTTAGATGCTAATAAGATTTGTATTAACCGAATTCTCGTTTCCAGAAGATGTGCAGAATACATTTCACAAGCTATTTTGTTAACGTCGTAATATCAAAACACGTTATTAGATTTTTTTGATTATTTTTAATTTGTTTTTTTGTGGTACACTTTAAAGGTCTGTAATATGCTCAGATGGTAGTGGAACTTATATCAGTGGAAAGCTTCACTCCCAAATATGTGCAGAATACTATTCTTTAAATATTTTGGTTAGCCAAACTATCAGAAAATATAATTTTAATTTGTTGTTTAGAATAAACTGCTGCACAGATTTTTTTGGTACACTTTTAGGGTCTACAGAGATCTTAAGCGCTGATAAGAATTATATTATTTGAAAGCTCCTTTCCTATAGATGTGCAGATAAATGGCATTAAATTACTTTCATACTTTTTAATATCCTAAAAGGTATTTTTAATTTATTCAATATAATAAAGAGGTATAATAATTTTTGAGGTACACTTTTAGGGTCTCTAGTGTCTTCAGACGGTAATGTTACTTATATAAGTAGAAACCTCATTTTCCAAAGATGTACACAATGATATTCTTCAATTATTTTGGTTGGTTGTAATATCTGGAAATGTTATTTTAATCGGCTGCTAATATAGTATAATAAAGCGCTGCACTTATTTCTGTGGTACACTTTTATGGTCTAAAATGCCCTCTGTCCGTAATAAGTTTTGTATTAATCGAAAGCTTATTTCCCAAAAATATGTGGAATAATATTTTTCAATTATTTCTGTGCATCCCAATATCCAAAAAGTTTTTTTTTTTAATTTCTTCACTATATAATAATGTTCAACAATAACTTTTGTGGTACACTTTTAGAGTATATAATACCCTTAGATGCTAGTAAGATTCATATTGATGAATGATCATTTCCCCAAGATGTGCTGAATAAATTTCCTAAACTATTTTTAACGTCATAATATCAATAATTATTAGATTATTATTTTTTAATTTTATTTTTGTGGTATTCTTTAAGGTTCTGTAAGGTCATCAGATTGTAATGCAATTTAATTCACAAAGATGTACAGAATAATATTCTTCAACTATTTTGGCTGGTCAAACTATCAGAAAAATAATATTTTAAAGCACTACACTGTACACAGTTTCTAGTATTTATATTCAAGTGTATTAAAGTTATAAGCTGTTAACTTTTGGTGTAAAATGGTCCATTTGTGTGGGAGGTACCAGAAGAGGCGTACCACTTTTCTCTGCCACTTTTCTCTAGACTCTAGGTACTATAAGAGCATTACACTGTACGAAATTTCAAGTATTTGTATGCACTGGTATTAAAGTTAAAAGCTGTTAACTTTTGGAACACAAAGGTCCAGTTGTGTGGGAGGTACCAAAAGGCGCGAGCCAATAACGCCCATTTTTTTCTGGACTCTAGGTACTATAAAAGCATTACATATACTGTGCAAAATGTCAAGCATTTGTATGCACTGGTATTAATGTTATAAGCTGGTAACTTTTGGTGCAAAATGGTCCATTTGTGTGGGAGGTACCAAAAAGGGAGTGGCCACTGCGCCCATTTTTCTTGACGCGTTAGCGACCAACAAACTAACACTATGCGTGAAATTTCAGAAGATTCGAGAAAGTAGTATAGAATGTATTAAAAAATCAATATTTCACTAAAAGTTAACCCTTTGTGGGTGAGGTACTAGAAGGAGTGGACCAATATGGCCCATCTTCGAACTTAGCCGGATATAGAGAAAAATGTTACCGCATACCAAATTTGACGTCAATCGGTTACTCCTTTCGAGAGTTATCGTGCGCACCAGTCAGCAGACAGACACACAGACGGACGGACGGACATTGCTCAAATTACTTAAAATGATCCAAAACGGATTTCCGCCGAACATACTTAGGGCCTTAGGTCACTCCTTCGATGTGTTACACTTTTGGTTCGTAGCAAATGATATACACCCTCCTCTTTAAGGTGTGGGGATAAAAATTGTGTTTTATTTCACTTGAAAGTACACTTAAATCCCACATAACGCTATGTATAAGATGAAGTTATCTATTTTGATAGACCAACAAATTTTATCACTTCGACAAAAATTTTGTAAACTAGTTTTATTCAAAATATAATAGTATATACCAATTCGTTTTCCGTAGAGATCCAAGTTGCATAAAGTCTTCATAATATACAAATTTTATAAGACACCATATGTTGGGCGCCAGTTTTGTTATTTGTTGAATTCCAAGTGGCGTTTGATAACTATTATTTTTTAACACATTTGTAATTTTTCTATTTACTTAACTTGTTTGGAAAACGTTCAACATCTAAATTAGTGTCTTCTCTGCGTTGGGCGCCATTTTTTGACAATGCTCAATTTTATTTTAAAACAAAATTTTTAATCTGATACAAATTGTATAAAACAATTCTTTTTCACAATTTTCAAGCGCTTTGCAGTATTGAACAACATTTATGGTTCACCTCTGCACTCAAAATTCTATTACGTTGGGCGCCATTTACTTGAAATCAAAAAAATGTTAGTGTGCATACTTCTGTTGATTTTTTTCTTTCAGTATACATAATTTTATAGTCATGAAGCTTCCTCTCACTTTTTTTTTTTTGCAAAAATCTATTCATTCATATTTTCGCATCGGTAGCTTGACCATGAGATCAAGCGGAAGGAGATTTTTGTTGCTTACATCCGTTGGTCCGGCAGTTTGCCTCAGTCAGGTCATACGGTTGGTGGGTATTGCCAAAAAAAAGTGGGAGTTTTCAGAGGACATCTAACTTGTAAGATCTCCTCTTTGTATTTATATTTATTTTATTTTTTCACCTTAGCTTTTTTGGGGGTCAATGTTTAGGCAATTTAAATGTTAGCTTCTGGTTATTTTAATGTTAACACCACCACCGCAATTTATGGCTATTATTCGTTTCGTGCAATCAACGTTTTCATTTGCGAGAGAAGAGGAGTTTCCTAGGAATGCCGTTCGTTTTCACAGAGTATTGTAACCCGCTCAGAGTGTGGTCAAAGATCTCATAATCAAGGTGTCGGTCGGTGGTGGTGGTGGTGTTGTTGGCTATGACCTTTTTTATTTAATTTTCTTTTATGTAAGTTTACCACTTTTGCTTAATTTATTTGTTTTATGGAGAAAGTTTACCAAAATAGCAATTTTGCTGTCAAATAAATTTAAATTATGTATTTGTATAAAATTTGTTTCTCAACAAAATATATTTTTGGAAATATTAATTCGTTAGGAAATGCGAAGAAAAAATGTGTAATCTAAAGATTGAACATTTTTGGTGATCAATTGGACAACTCTCAATGATTGAAAATAGTCATAAATATTTTAGTTAAGCTTATTGGCAAATGGATGCCGCCGGAGCTGAAAGCCGGTTCAAAGGAAGTTTAAGGTTTAACGACGGATCCCAAACCTCTTTCTAAATATGTGTCAAAAAACATTAAATCCAAGCCTTCATTTTCTTGCGCAAAGTCATCTAAAAATCCATTTTTTCTTTTGATACAATTTCCATTTCCCCCTTTTAATTTCACTGGAACATTAACTAATTATCTCTTTTTATTTTATTTTGATTTCACCGAAATTTTAACTCATTATCTCTCTGTATTTCATTATAAGTAAATTTCTAAAACAAAATTATCACACTTTCTTTTTGAGAAGAAAATGTTGGTAATTGTCCGTCCATCCGTTCTTTCGCGAAGTCATCCCAATGTTCACTTCCCTATTTTGATTTATGTCTTAAAGGTTAACTACCTATCACCAATTATTCATTGTAAGTTAAATTTCTTTGAGAAAATTATCACACTTTCATTTTGAGAATTTATTTTCCACAAAAAAAATAACAAATTTAGTAATTTTTGTAAAAAGAAAGAAAAACGTGCTCCCAAACCACAGAAAAAACACCGGATAACAGATTAAAAACAACAACAGCTCTGAATTTCTTGTGAATGGTATCAAATTACTTTGGAACTGAATGAATGTGTGGACTTCATTTTTCTTCTTCGGACGTGACACTTCTTTGACTTGATGGTGATTATGTCAATGTTCTGTTGCTCCAGCGAAAAGAAGAACAGAGATATCTGAAAACTCTTGTCCGAAAAGAAAAACAATGTTGTTAAAAAAAAACAAAAAATGTCAACAGCGGAAAAAATCAACACTCATATCTGAAAATCAGAAAAACAAATAATGCAACCGAAAGCTGTAGATTTTTCTCGTTTGTTTGTGTCTGCTAAGAAGTCCAATAAATGGCACGTCACGATCCACAGATGGTTAATTGTGGGAAATCGCTTTTTTCAGTTTTTAATCAAAACAACATTCCGTACATCAAAATATAAAATTCTAATAAGTTGAAGATTTAAAATATTTTTATTTTTTTATTATCTGATCATGTAGAAGTTGTTCTGCCATTTTCGGTACACAAAACCATGTCATTATCATTTTTTAAATAACTTCTCCCGCGTCAACTTTTTTGGCATAACTTTTGTTATTTTCTTTCTGGACTTATAACGGGTTTTCCAATAGGGATGATATGATTTTGTAATTTGTTTTTCATTGTATTCAGTAGTGTTTACAATTTCATCATGGAGAGATATACGCAAGAACAACGTTTACAAATTATTTAGCTTTATTATCAACATAATTTTTGCCTCCAATTGCAACTTTTCGTGCGCTGAGTCCATTTTTTTTTTTTTAAATTCACTTTCCATTCGACCTACGACCATGCAATATTTTAACTCTTGTTAAGAGCTACCTTTTTGCCTTTGACCGATTCCCGATCCGACGTACCGTTAAGGAGCTAGAGCAAAAATAAACTTTCCGTTCACATTTTAAAATGATGCTAAGTCCATTTTTTTTAATCCAAAAAAACAACTTTCCAGTCGACCTACAACCTTGACACCCATGAGCAATATTTTAGCTCTTGTTAATAGCTATCTTTTTGCCATTGACCGATTGTAGCTACGTGCCACACAGCAATTGAAACAATTGAATTGTTGCCAGAAAAGTTTGGAGATTCGATTATTTCAAGAAATTGTGATATTGAATGGCTTCCCAGAAGTTGTGATTTAACACCATTAGACTATTTCTTGTGGGGTTATTTGATGTCATTGGTCTTTCGAAATAAACCAGACTCTCTTCAAGCTTTACAAGTCAATATTGAACGTGCCATTTATGACATGCGACTTGATTTAGTGGAAAAAGTGCTCGAAAATTGGGCTATTTGAATGACGTTTTCATTGGAACTTAAATGTATCGATTGTACTTCACATTAAATAAAAAACTTTTGAATTTCCTGAACAATAAGTGTGTTTTTTATTTCAAAGAAATCATATCACTCTTTTTGGAAAACCTTATATTATGAAACGTATCATTTTGAACTGTCAACATGGAAACATTACATACCGGACTATGAAATAGCTATGAACCTAACCCAATTGGATTAATCGCTTTATAGATATCGGATAAGAAACGTAATTTAGAAAAATAATATTCTCAACTGAATATCTAGAATATATTTCAAAAAAAAAAATAAGGATTGAGTTAATTTTCTCATCATTTTGCCAATATTTACATTCTCACTATTTTTTAATACTATTATCAACATCTTTTTAAAATATAATTCTGCATATCTTGCGTAGATCAGCATTCTTTTTATATAAATGTGTTTTTTTCCTGGACTTTATAGAACATAAAAATACTGAAAATCTGTGTATCTGTTTGATAATAAACATATAACAAATAATCTATCGTTGGTCGCCATATTTTATAAATATTTATAAAACAATATATTTCCTTAAGATACAAAAATGACCTCCACTGGTAGATGTTTTTATACAAAAGTAGTTCACCAATTTTCCCCATGAGGTTTTGATCAATTATTGCCAACTCCATGCAATATTTCATAAGTCGCCTTGCGTTGGGCGCCAGATTTATAAATCAATGTCAAGCGCGACTTACAATAAATCAGAAAATGTTGTGACTATATAAAACTGTGACTCTAAAAAAAACTCTATACAAATTATTTTGTCTAAATTATTATAATTATTACTTCCAAAATTTTACTAATTTCTATTTTCCTTCTCTTTTAGGTAAGTCATTTGTTCGGCTGAGAATAGATGAAAAAATATATTTATGATTTTATTAAAGCGTAATTACCCAATATTCCGTAAGTACGAAAAAATAAATATTTAATATAAAATATATATTTATTAGCTAATTATAGAATACGTTGGTCACAATTTTCCTTCCAAACGTTAAGCGAATTTTTATAAAAATTTGTTTAAAAAATTCCTTAAAATTTTTTTGACTCAAATTCTCACTTATAATTTTTTTAATTTTCGGTCATAAATCTTCATTTACAATTATTCTGCCAACACCTTTCATTTTATTATTTGGAATTTTGTCACAATTTTTTTTTTAATTTTTTTTTTGGTCAAAAAATTTTTTATTGAAAATTCTGGTCCTAAATTTGCATTGGAAAATTGTTGATCGTAAATTTGCGGAGAAAAGTTTTGGTCCCAAATTTTCGTAGAAATTTTGTTTTACAAAGTACAAATTTTCATACGTAATTTTTATCACTAATACATATTCATTCATTTTTTCACAAATTTTCATAGAAATTTTGTCACAAAATTTTCATATTTTTAATTTGTGTCACAAATTTGTATCAAAACGTTGTTGGTTACAAAATTTCATTAATGAAAAGTTTTTCATAAATTTTCAGTTAAAAATTGTCACAAACTTTCATTTAGAAATGGTTGTAGTAGTCTTATAGACGATTTTTTGAAAAAAAATTTCATATAAAAATTTTAAGTCAAAGATTTAATTTACAAATTTTTGGTCATAAATTTTTTTTTCAAAATCGTTTGTCACAAATTTTCGTTCGAATGTTTTTGGTGCAAAATGTTCATAGATAATTTTGTACCACAAATTTTCATAGGTAATTTTTATCACTAATACATATTCATAAATTTTTTTCACGAATTTCCATAGAAATTTTGTCACAAAATTTTCATATTTTTTTTAATTTGTGTCACAAATTTGTATCAAAACGATGTTGGTTACAAAATGTCATTAAAGAAAAGTTTGTCATACATTTTCAGTTAAAAATTGTCACAAACTTTCATTTAGAAATGGTTGTGTAGTCTTATAGACAATTTTTTGGAAAAAAAAATGCATATAAAAATTTTGGGTCAAAGATTTAATTTAAAAATTTTTGGTCATAATTTTTTTTTTTTTCAAAATCGTTTGTCACATATTTACGTTCGAATGTTTTTGGCGCAAAATTTTCATAGATAATTTTGTACCACAAATTTTCATAGGTAATTTTTATCACTAATACATATTCATAAATTTTTTTCACGAATTTCCATAGAAATTTTGTCACAAAATTTTCATTTTTTTTTTAATTTGTGTCACAAATTTGTATCAAAACGTTGTTGGTTACAATATTTCATTAAAGAAAAGTTTGTCATAAATTTTCAGTTAAAAATTGTCACAAACTTTCATTTAGAAATGGTTGAAGCCGGCCTTTAGACGGTTTTTTGAAAAAAATTGCATATAAAAATTTTGGGTCAAAGATTTAATTTACAAATTTTTGGTCATAATTTTTTTTTCAAAATCGTTTGTCACGAATTTTCATTTGAATGTTATGAGCGCCAAATTTTCATAGATTATTTTTTTAACACAAATTGTCATAGGTAATTTTTATCACTAATACATATTCATAAATTTTTTTCACGAATTTCCATAGAAATTTTGTCACAAAATTTTCATTTTTTTTTTAATTTGTGTCACAAATTTGTATCAAAACGTTGTTGGTTACAATATTTCATTAAAGAAAAGTTTGTAATAAATTTTCAGTTAAAAATTGTCACAAACATTTCCACAAACTTTCATTTAGAAATGGTTGTAAGATGTCTTATAGACGTTTTTTTGAAAAAAAAATGCATATACAAATTTTGGGTCAAAGATTTAATTTACAAAATTAAAATTTAAATTTTCAGTTAAAAATTGTCACAAATTTTAGTTATATTTTTTTTGTAAAATTTTTATAAAAAAAACCTTTTATTCAAAAATTTACGTTATACGTTGTTTGTCATAATTTTTCAATAATTTTAATTTTAAAATTTGTTACAAATTTTCATTTTAAATTTTTTTGACAATATTTATTTACAAATTTTTATTTTAAATTTTTTGTCACTTTGCCTGATACTTCTTGGCTACACAATTTTATTTATTCAAAATGTTTTTCAGAAATATTCATCGAAAATTTTCCTAAAATCTTATTGTACAAATGTTCATAAAATATTTTTCGTAACAAATTTTCATATACATTTTTTCCCCCAAAAGCCCTTTGGTCAAAAATTTGTATTGAACTTTTTTGGTGACAATATTTCATTATGAATTTTTGGACGAAAATTTTAATTTAATTTTTTTTGTCGCAAATTTCTATTTATTTTTTTAATCAAATTGTCATTTAAAAATGTTTGCGACAATATTTCGTTAAAAAACTTTTGCTACAAATTTTTGTATTTTTTTTTTTAATTTCCTAATAATTATATTATACATTTTCCAATCTTTTTAAACAAATTTTTGCAGACTTATTCTACGAAATTTTTAATCAAAAGTATTCATTGAAAATGTGGCCGTATAAAAGTGTTTATTACAAATTGTCATTCTCATAGAACATTTTTGTTTTTCATTGAAAATAATTTAACATTTTTTGTGTTACCCCACGTTTTGAGACTCTTTCAAAAATAACATCTTTGGCCCCTAAGATCGAAGAGGTTGACCCTTCTTTCCTGTTTCTATCGTATGTTTTGGTTTGTTGAAGTCGTTGGTTGTTTTGAAATATGATCCCGGTGGCCTTCACTGTCCGTTCCTCGTCTCTTAATGTCATCTCATAGCAAACAAGCACAAACAAACACATTTAGTATTTTTCTGTCATTTTTTTGAAGATTCTGGGTCGAATATTAACTATACGAGTACAACAGCTAGGACGGACGGATGGACAGGCGGACTTGGAATGAAATGGAGACGCCATCAAATAAATGAAGTTTATTAACTCTCACCTGGTCTGATGAGTGTGTGTGTCAGTATGCTGGTGGCGGTAGCGGTGGCCCATGTCATCCCCTTCCTGCCTCCCTCTCCCCATCCCACTTAGTGTCAACAAAACGCCAAAAGTCATCTGAGGCATTTCAATTTGTTCCAAATGGTGTTAATTCAAATGACACTGCCGCTCCAACAGTAGAGAGTGGCAAAAGCAAACAAATGGAAGCAAAGAACTTTCATTTTGTAAATTGTTTCTTTTTTTGTGTTTTCTGATTTCATAGAAACTATCTTGAGTTTTCTGTGCCGGATGGACGGACAGGATGGATGCTGGATTGGATTGGATGGATGGATGGATGGCGAGGTCTGTGGAAAAAATCTAGGCATGATTTGGAATGGAATGACTATCGATGACTTCCTATTCGTAACCTTAGAATTTCTCACATAAATTTCCAGAGTGAAGGCTGCACAGAAGACTGATCTCTGTGTGCAGCTTGTTATGGAGAAAATTCTTCCATATGGTGGATGATGTGGACTTGGACGTGGACTGGTGGTGGCTGACATGCGGCATTTGTGGCATGCTCCAGTACCACACGAGGCGTTTGTGCCTCGAATGAACTCTTCTCTTTCATTTCATGAGAGTTGCTACTCCGATGGAGATGATGGTGATGCATCATGGGGAATTAGTTCCATTGCTGCCACTGCTGCCGTTGAAGAAGATGATGAAAATGCAGAAAACTTTCCCTATTGTTCTTTTCTGTATCGGCGGTAGTAGTGGTGGTGGTGGCGGCGTGTTTTGTCGTCGTCTTCTTTGTATTCGCCTTCACTTTGGTCGTGATCTCATGACAACAAAAAAACAAACGTTTTCGAGGCGTCTTCTGCTCCACTGTCGCACTGCATGGCGTCAATTTGTTAAAAGAAAAAGTATAAATCAAGAACTCTACAGAAGCCCCAATGAAGCGTTTGCGTTTCAACTTCATTGGTTGGACTCGTAAATAATGCGGATGTTGTGATAGTTGCAGTTGCAATTGCAATTGCAGATTTCTGAGATGCATTGCACATACCTTCACTTTTTTTGCTGGATTTTTTTAATCACATCTCGACAAGATCACTCACTTATTTACCGTTTCTTTTTTTTTTGTTCGTTTCCTTACCCCCAATGGGTATTTCCATACAAGGAGATTGCGATATCTCTTCGCCATAGCCAATCCAACAACCATTGAAACATCCAACGAACCATACAACAGGTGCCATTCAACTTTTGCACCCCCTCAAACAACAAGAAAAACAGAGCTTCACTTGTCGTCTCTCAAACGATTTGGTGTCATGACAAATTATCATCAAGATGCACCCTTGACTTAAAGCCCCAAGGAAGCCAAACCAAGCCAAGCCGAGCCAACAACCAACCGACAAAAAGGAAGTAAAGCTAAGAAAAACACCTCTTTGAAAACATTGTTGAAACGTTTCCAAATAGAAAGTGTCTTCTTCGTTGCTTCTTCAGCATCATCTTGGCATTTTCTCGCCTCAAAGCAAATAATCAATTTTATTCATTCATTTAAATGTTCGAATGCAAAGCAAAGCTAGAAAAAAACAAAAACGAATGCTTATCTCTGATTATCTCAAAGGCAATGAAACTTACATTATTTTTACATACATAATTTCACCCACACGAATACAGCGTCAACAAACAACAGGCAACACATCCTCGCCAGCCCAGCCACCAGCATTACATCTGCTGGTGGAGGACACTCCACTTCATTGCACTACGAGTGCCACAAACCACCACCACTCACTACTCACTGTGAAGAATTTGTTTACAAAAAGGGTTAAATGTTATCACATTGCCACTTGTTTTAGCAAACAGAAAAATATAAGACACAAAATTAAAACAGTGGAAAGAAAAAAAAATTTTATAAAAAATTCTATGGAAATTTCTCAAAAAAACTATTAAAATTTTTCAAAAAAAAAAAAAAAAAATTCTATGATTCTTGTTTTTAAAACTTGTCTAACAATTTTATGAAAAAAAATTCTCTGTTAATTTGTTACAAAATTATGAAAACCAGAAACAATCTATCAACATTTGCCACAAAAAAAGTTGAAAAATTCTCTGAAATTTTTACAAAATTGTCTATGAAAATTTGCAACAAATTTTTAAGATGTGTTACATATTTATCGATGAACATTTTTTTAATTTATCTATGGAAATTTATCACAAATTGTTACTAATTTATTTATGAAAATTTGTCACATAAAATATTCTATGAATTTCTAGAAAAAAAATTTTTGAATCTGTCACAAAACTATTCATATTTGTCACAAAAATTGTCTATGAAAGTTTGTCCCAAATTTGTCTACGGCAATTTCTCATTGATAATTTCTCACAAATAAAAACATTTTTAATTTAGTCCCAAAAAGTTTTTTAGGGAAATTTATCACAAAACTTGGTTTCTGAAAATTTGTCAAAAGAAATGCCTATAAAAATTTACCGGATAAAAATTTCTACGAACATTTGTCACCAGAAATTATCTATGAAAAAAATGTTCCCACAAAAATGTGTCAAATGTGTCTATGGAAATTTTATCACTAATATGTCTATGAAAATGTTTCATAATGTTGTCAAAAAATTATGTAAAAATTGGTTACGAAAATTGCATTTATGTTTCTCAAAACATTTTGTATGAAATTTATAAGAAAACAATTTTTATGAAACATTTGTCACAAATTTGTTAACGCACATTGTTCTATGATAATTTATATTGGAATTTTTTCAATGATAATTTGTCAAAAATTTTACAATAGCAAAATTGAATTTTTATCCCAAAATATTTTTAGGGAAATATGTCACAAAAAATTTCTATTGAAAGTTGCCACAAAAAATTTATAACAGCAAATTTCTATGATAATTTCAAAAAATATTTCTATGAAGATCAACCACACGAAATGTTCTAAGAATATTTGTTTCACTATTTTGTCTATGGAAATTTTATCAAAATTATGTCTGTAAACTTTTTCATAATATTTATTATCTATAAAAAGTTAATAAAAATTGGTTACGAAAATTTTAATGTCACAAAAATGCTCTATGAAATTTATCTAAAAATGTTTTCTATGAAATTGTCACAAAACTTTTTTTCTACATTTATCGCAAACATTTATTATGAAAATTTTTTGACAAATTTAGTAAGGGACAATTTTATAAATTTGTCTATGACAATTTTTAAATATATTTGTATCAAATTTTTTTTACAAATTTGTCTATTAATTGATTCACAATACAATTGCCACAGTCTCGTCTTTGAAACTTTGTTTCACAATTTTGTTTATGAAAAATTTGCAAATTTTTCTATCTCTTTTTGGTAAAAATATATCACAAATCTTTCTATGAGAATATGACACAAAAATTACCAAGAAAAGTTATCATAAAACTAAATTTCAAGAAAATTTGTCACAAAATATTTTCTAAGAAAATTAGCTACACATTTGCTTATAAAAATAACTACAAATGTTTTAGAAAATTCAATATACAATTTTTCGTTCCTTAATAAATATTGCTTGAAAATTTTTACATTTTTTCAAGAAAATTTGTAAATTTTTTCAATGCAAATTTGCATTTTTTTTTAATAATTTTAAGTATTTCTTAATTAAAATTTGTAATTATTTCTATAAAAAACATGTACATTTTTTCAATACCAATTTTAACAAATTTTCTAAAAAAAATTGCCTAAAAGTTTTCCAAAAAAGTTGTCACTAATTTTCCTATTTATCTATAATATAAAACCTTTTGCAACCAAATTATAACAAAAAATATGAATTTTTGGCAACAAAATTTTCTATGAACATGTTTTTTTTTCAAATTTGTAAAAAGTCATTAGAAATTCATATATGAAAAGTTGTCTGACATTTTTTTGAAAAAATGTTTCAAAAATCTCTATACGAGAATATGCCACAAAAAATGTCATGAAATTTTATGACAAAACTAAATTTCACAAAATGTTTTCAATAAAATTTTTTACAAAACAATAATATTTTCTATGAAAATTTTACTGAGACATAATTTTCTATGAAAATTTGTCATTCAAAATAGAAAATTGTCTATGAAAATTTGCCATAAAATGTTTGCTTATTAAAATTTGTCGTACAAAATTTTCAATGAAAATTTGTCACACAAAATTTTCTATGGAAATTTGTCATACAAAATTTTCAATGAAAATTTGTCATACAAAATTTTCTATGAAAATTTCTTATACATTTGCTATGAAAATTTGTCGTACAAAATTTTCAATGAAAATTTGTCATACAAAATTTTCTATGAAAATTTGTCATACAAAATTTTCTATGAAAATTTGTCATACAAAATTTTCTATGAAAATTTGTGATACAAAATTTTCTATGAAAATTTGTGATACAAAATTTTCTATGAAAATTTGTCATACAAAATTTTCTATGAAAATTTGTCATACAAAATTTTCTACGAAAATTTGTCATACAAGATTTTCTATGAAAATTTGTCATACAAAATTTTCTATGAAAATTTGTCATACAAAATTTTCTATGAAAATTTGTCATACAAAATTTTCTATGAAAATTTGTCATACAAAATTTTCTATGAAAATTTGTCATACAAAATTTTCTATGAAAATTTGTCATACAAAATTTTCTATGAAAATTTGTCGTACAAAATTTTCTATGAAAATTTGTCGTACAAAATTTTCTATGAAAATTTGTCATAAAAAATTTTCTATGAAAATTTGTCATACAAAATTTTCTATAAAAATTTGTCATACAAAATTTTCTATGAAAATTTGTCATACAAAATTTTCTACGAAAATTTGTCATACAAGATTTTCTATGAAAATTTGTCATACAGAATTTTCTATGAAAATTTGTCATACAGAATTTTCTATGAAAATTTGTCATACAGAATTTTCTATGAAAATTTGTCATACAGAATTTTCTATGAAAATTTGTCATACAAAATTTTCAATGAAAAACAAATAAGTCCATTAAAATTTGTCACAAATTTGTTTATTTTCCTATAATAAATTTGTCTATAAAAAGTTGTCACAAATTATGTGTATCAAAATAGGAACATTTCTCGCAAATTGTGAGGAAATTTCTTTAAGAAACTGCTCGAAAATAACGTCAAATTTTCTCGAGGAACAACAGAATTTTCAATGTTTAAACACATTTTTAAGAATATCTGAGATAAATGTTCTTTAATTGTTTCAGAAATATATTTGCTACGAGTATCATTTATGATAGAACAAGACAAAATTTTCAATTTCTTTCTTTCTCAATTTCATTAATTGTATTTTTTCTTAAACCACTGTCTTTGTTATCTCTGGCTGCAGAGAAATGCCGTTTTCCATTATGGAGCACCGATGGTACACTGTAATGCGGTGTGCCTTGGGATGAGTCAGTAGTTTTGCACGTCTTGTTAACTTCAGCCAAGTGGTTGGATGACTGCCTCTGACTGCGTCTGACGACTGCTGACAATGGTGTCGGTGGCGGTGGAGTTGATCATCGTCACCATGATTTTTGCATATTGTTAGAGTTGCCAATGTAAGCGACAACAACAATGATGATGATGAGGCGATGGGTATGAAAATGCATGGGAAATTAGTTTTCCAAGTGGCGTTTTGTCTCTCACACAAAAAAGTTATTACCAAATGAAAACTAAGCAAACATTTGTAATGTTTATTCATGATGGCACGATAAGCAAAAATATGCTTAGTCTTTAGATTTATGCGGTTGTTTTTTCATTTTTTTTGCAAAGGAGTAATTTAGGGTGACGTGCTGGTGGATGGGTTGTCAAACTCCTTGGGAAGTACTTTCCTGCCAATAGACACTTCAAAAAACAAAATAAAACGTAAATGACTTTTAGTTGTATGGCATATGAAATAACACCTCCAAGTTGTTCATTCCCTCTGTTAAATAATCCATTCCCATTTCATATCAAATGTTTTTTCCTCATTTTAAACGAGGGAAGGTGGTGGACATTTGACTGGCAACATTGTATTCCAAGGCGTTTAGCTTTCCTTCTTTTTTTCTCAATTTTTTTGTTTGTAAAAATTATTTAGCCGCAAGACAATAACCTTCAAATGAATTCACGTTAGTTTCAAACTTGATGTCGACTTGAGTTTGAGCACTTTATTATAACTCCCTTCTGTTTTGTGTCCACCGAATCGAAATAATAAAAATGTTTTTTGTAGTTTGTTGGACTTTATTTTAGTCTTGTTTTAAATCTTTATTATCTGACTGTCCTTTTTTTGCATGGTTTTGTTTAACAACTTGTTCGTTGTTTTCTTCCAATGTTCATTTGTCATTAAGTGCAATAATAAAATACTAACATTGTGTTTTTAGATATAACAAAAAAAGTGGAGTAGTTTCTCCACAAAACATAGTCATTGCTATTCCTCAAATGTTGTAAGGCCTTTACAAAGATAAACAAAAAGTGTCGTTGGTGTGACGACGGAGGCTTTTGTAATACCCTTCCTCTAGTTCTCTTGAAAATTGCAAATTTGATCCCCAAAAAACGTCTATGAAAATTGTATCACAGAATAAGACGCTACCAAAATATTATCACACAAAATTTTGCATGAAAATGTTATCACAAACATATTTCTACGAAAAATTTATCACAAAAAAAATTTCTGTGAACATTTTATCAAAGACATACAATTTCATATTCATAGAAAAGTCACAAAAATGCAATAAAATTGTATTACAAAAAAATTCTGTACGAATTTTTCCAAAGTAATATTTTCTAGTACAATTATGTAACAGAAATTTTCTATGAATTGTTAACACAAAATGTTGTAAGAAAATTTTATGACATAAAAAGTTGATATGCAAACTTTTTGACAGAAAAATTTTCTATTAAAATTTTGTTTGTTTTTTCAGAAAAAAATTCCTATAAACATTTTATGACAAAAAAGTTTGTATGAAAATTGTTAACAGAAAAAGTGTCTATGAAAATTTTAAGACAGAAAAATTGTCTATGAAAATTTTAGGACAGAAAAATTGTCTATGAAAATTTTAGGACAGAAAAATGTTTGGGCAGAAAAATTGTCTATTAAATTTTAGGAAGGAAACATTTTCTATGCAAACATGAAAATTGTAGGACGGAAAACTTTTCTATACAAATTTTAGGACAGAAAAATTGTCTGTGAAAATTTTAGGACAGAAAAATTTTCTATTAAATTTTTAGGACAGAAAAATTTTCTACAAAATTTTAGGACAGAAAAATGTTCTATTAAAATTTTGGGACAGAAAAATGTTCTATGAGATTTATGTCCCAAAATTGTCTATGAAATTTTAGGACAGAAAAATTGTCTATAAAATTTTAGGACAGAAAAATTGTCTATAAAATTTTAGGACGGAAAAATTTTCTATGCAAATTGTAGAACGGATAAATTTTCTATGAAAATTGTAGAACAGAAAACTTTTCTATGAAAATTTTAGGACAGAAAAATATTCTACAAACATTTAGGACAGAAAAATTATATATGCACATTTTATGATATATATGCACATTTTATTTCTATGAAAATTTTAGGGCAGAAATATATTCTAAAAAAAATTGTAGGACAGATATATATTTAAAAAAAATTGTAGGACAGAAAAATTATATATAAAAATTTTAGGACAGAAAAATATTCTATAAAAATTTTAGGACAGAAAAATATTCTACAATCATTTTAGGACAAAATAATTCTATATGCAAATTTTATGACAGAAAAAAATTTTTAGGACAGAAAAATTGTCTATAAAAATTTTAGGACAGAAAAATTGTCTATGAAAATTTTGGGACAGAAAAATTGTCTATGAAAATTCTAGAACGGAAAAATGTTCTATGAAAATTGTAGAACGGAAAATTGTTCCATTACAATTTTAAGATATAAACATTTTCTATAAAAATTATAGAACAGAAAAATTTTCTGTGAATGAAAAGTGATGATAGAAAAATTGTCTATGAACATTTTAGGACAGACAAATATTCTCTGAAAATTTTATGACAGATAAATTGTATATGCAAATTTTATGCCAGAAAAATTTTCGATGATTACAGAAAAATATTCTAAAAATTTTCTCAAGGTAATGTCTCACATTGTCGTCTCCGTATTTATCCAACCTATTAAACCGAAGTCAATATTCCTCACTGCCTTTTACTGTCCTATTATTCCTTCTCAGAGATGGTGAAGATCATCGAGGAGGAAAAATAATTAAACGTTGTGTGAGGAAATTTCAGGCGAATTGAGACATTTTCTTTAGTAACTTTCTTGCAAAATGAGTGGAATTTTCTCTAGGAACATTTCTTGGAAATTGAGAGGAATTTTCTCTAGAAAATTTCTCGCAAATTTTAAGGAATTTTCGCCAGGAATTTTTTTGTTATTTGAGAGGATTTTCTCTAGAAACTATCTAATAGAGAGGTACTCGTTTCTGAGAATTTTTTTGTAAATTGAAAGGAATTTTCGATTGGAAATTACTCACAAATTGAGAATAGGAAAATTTTTTGTTAAATGTATCAGAAAATGTAAGGAAAATATGTGATCAAAATACTTTTGATGATCCTTCAAATATTAACAAGCTCTACTTTATATTCCTTAAAAAAACCAAAAAACGGTGTGCCTCATTTTCTTATTTTATGCAAATTTTGATTTAAATATGTTCGATGCTTAATAATGCCTTTATTCTGCAAATCTAAAGAAAAACTGCTTTCCATTGATGTTCATCGTATTATTAATTGAGTGGCTTAATATCCTAAAATGTGTACCACAAAACTCGGTTTAGCGTTTTTATAAAATGATTCTGATTTTAATTTTATTGGATATTTAAAGTTCCCTAAATTCTTTAGAAATGCGTTTCTGCAAACCTATAAGGAAGTAACGTTTAATCTGCATACATTTCATTGCCATTTTTGATCATTAAATATCCTAAAAATGTACCACAAAATCATTTTTATTATATGACTTACATCTGTTTTATGTCTCAAACATTTCGCTAATCTAAACATTATCGCTTTTTAAACGAAAGGGAGCTTTTTGGAGGGGAAAATTACCAGCAATGCCATATTTTCCTTTCTCTTTATAAGTGAGGTATTTTTTTCTCGATTTGTTTGGGTTTCTTATACTACATTTCCATGGATTCAAAACTAAAACAAACCAACCACACCTAAACTCTGACTTCAATTCAAAGTATTTTTTGGGTAATTTTTTCGTTGTTTTTTTCTTCTTGAACCATTTGGTATTGTTAGTGTTTTTTCTGTCGGTACTGTAAAGCACGATTTTTCAAGTTCTTTGAAAGTTTAACCAATTGTTTGCGGATTTGGGTTTTGGGTGAACAGAATTTTTTGTTGCTCGTATTTGTAAACTCGTGACTAATCAACATAAAGACAGAGTGAGTGAGTGCAGTGGATCGAATATACAACAACAAATCACTCGGATTTTTCCTTGGCAAATTGAATGAAATCGAGCGGACGATTTGGCTGACGACGACGAAAACGATATGCAAATGTATCCTTAGGAAATTGAAATTGGGTCCTAAATCGAGGTTTATGAATGAGGTTTTGTGTGTGATTTGTTAGTGCCTTTTTCCAGTTATGACCATTTAAAATTATGACTTTGGTTAATGTTTTTGAATGGTGCGGAGGTCGAGGGGAGAGGGAGCCAGGCAAAGCGCTAGAAATGATGATTGTTGTTTTGTATTTCAGTCTTTTTTCCACAGAGTAACAGTTATGTCGGAAAAGTAGCTCACATCCACCCACCACATTCTAAAAGTGAATGTCGGAAAATCAGCAACAACAACAACAAAAGAAAGAAATACCAGGCAAGTGAGTTTTGCCTACATTTTATTTAAAATTGTTGAAGTGGCTTTTTGGTTTCATTTTTAAAAGTGCAATAATCCAATAAAAATAATGTTTCAAAATTCTTTAAAATAATTCTGTTTTTTCTCAGGCTTAATTATTTAATGTTTTTTGTTGCATTATAATAATACTTCAATGTATGTTTGTAAATTTCAGCCATGTAGCTTCATTATTTCTATCTCTAGAAGTATGTCATGTTATAAAAAAGTTTTTGTGGTACATTTTGAGGATATTTCATATACTCAATTTCTAATAAAATGTATAGTGATTGATAGCTATTATTCCAAAGATGTGCCGAAAAGCATTTTTTAAAAATTTAGTTAATGTCAAGTACACAAAAATCATTAAATCAAAATCATAAAACAAAAGCGTCACACTAATTTTTGTGGTACACTTTTAGCGTAGTTAATTCACTTGAATGCTAATAAAATGTATACCGATAGAAAGCTATTTCCCTACTGATGTGCCGAAATGCATTTTTAAAGAATTTAGGTAATTTGTAATATGCAAAAAATTTGAAATATACACAGATTTGCAGAAACATATTTTTAAAGAATTTAGGCAATGTTAATTATCCAAAAATATAATATCAAAATTTTGATAAAATAAGATGAAGAAACCCGATGTTGTTCAATTGCTCTGTAGGAGAGATTGGCTATAATATGTAACTGTCAATCGAGCATGAGCAAGAGAAAAATATAAGGCTATTTCAAAAGAGAGTAAAATTTGCTCAACCTTCGAATGATTAATGAAAGCCCTGCACTCATTTTTGTGGTACACTTTCAGCATATTTAATGCCCTGAAATGGTAATAAAATGTATGCCGATGGAAAGCTATTTTTCTACAGATGTGCCGAAATGCATTTTTAAAGAATTAAGGCATTTGAAATAACCAAAAACATAAACTCAAAATGTTGATAAAAATAAGAAGAAGTATTTTTATTTACACGATAGCCTAAAATAGGGGATACACAAGAAGAACTACCCAAACTTATTAACATTTAATAAGCAAAATTATAACTTCAAAAAAAAAATCTGTTTGATTAGTGAAAATAATTATAAATTGTTTGTTCATTATTTGGTACATTCAAAACTTCGCTGTTTTTAGAAGAGAGAAAATAGCTAGATTGTCAAAATTGGTGAACCTTCTTATACAAAGTTAATCAATTATTTTTAATTAAAATAAAAAAAAAATCTCCAAAGAATTTCTAATCCAACTGTAAATTCCCAGACATTTTGTTACGCTGTAGAAATCAAAAAATAAATAAATACAAAACCAAAAACATCAACCAAACCTTTCTGTTTTTTTTTTGCTCCCATAGAGCAATAATATCTTTAATTAGCCCAATCGATTCGAAACGCTCTAACCGCCGCCGTTCCCCAGAAAACAATGTCGAGGTCAATTAATCAAAGTTCGCTAATTTCGTTCTTTCATTTCGATTTGAAAATACTACAAACAGACATTGTTCTTGGCGAAATGAGATAGATAAATGCTAAATTGAAATCATCAATTAAATTAGATTTTTTTTTTTCAAAATAAAAGAAAAACGAACGTTATTTTTTGTTGCTCCTTTTATGTTGATTTCAAATTAGAATAAATGAAAAATACTAGCAAAAATAAAACACAAAAAATTTCGGCCAAACCAGAAACAATCACAAATTGTACCGCTCTGTCCCATCACACAGAGTACAGTACCCCAGCAGCACATCACCTAGTACCACTGAATTCGTCATTTTGCGATGCTTTGAGGATGAGTCAACGAACCATTCGCGCGCGCTTCTCTGGCAGAAGAACGCACAACTCATGAATGCCCAGAAGAGAATGCGAACAGTATTCACAGAATAGTAGCTAATGCTACACAGAAAATAACCATACTAATATTAGTGAAAAATTTGTTTATGTTGAAAAAAATTTCATTGGCATTGAAATAACTACATTTCGTTCTAAAATTTAAGACATGAGGAAATACAATGAAGAAAAAATACTAAGCAGAAAGAAAATAGTATCACAATAAAAATATTCTGTATATTAAATACAAAAATGTCTTTGATTTAAGGATAAGGTCATTCCAAATTATATCGCAACAATTCCCTAAATTAAAAGAAACATTTTATTGATGTAGAGCCAAAGATAATATTTTGAATTATTGGATTAATTTAAATCAATAAACTTAGCCTAACTATAAAGAAATAATCTTTACATTAAAAACAAAACACAACCTTGATTTAAAGATTATGTCATTTTTAAATCTACAATGAAAGTTCCTTCAAAAATCTAAAGAACAAATTACGTACTAAAATTAAGGAAAATGTCCTTATATTAGGCACATTAACATTGATTTCTAGTCATAATCAATTGTTCTTTAAGACAAGAGCAAATAAATTGCATGACATTTAATTAAAAACAAATTAATTATTCTCGTTGTAAAGAAATTGATTTTATATTTAAGACAAAAACATTCTTGATTTAGTGATTGGGTAATTTTTAATTCTAACTCAACTCTTGTTTAGATTAATAAAATTTGTGTTGATTTGGAGCCAAAGATAATATTTTGTATTAAACAAATTTAATCGCAACTTAAAACCTAACAAATAAATTTAGGAACGTCTACTTTAAATCAAGAAAAATTTGCTTCACTATAAAGAAATTATTTTTGTGTTAAAGATAAAATGCATCTTTGATTTAAAGATTATGTCACCTTTAATTCTACCTCCAAATATCCCTCAAATGTCTTTATATTAGAGTTTTGACATTGATTTCTAGTAAAAACCAATAATCATTGTTTTTTGTTTTTGTTATTCGATCTGTTGTGACTTTTCATAGTTTTGTTTTTGACTATTGAGTTCGAGATCGTTGTTTTTGTTTTCTGTTAAACAGAAAAACAAACCTTCTTTAAAAAAGAAGAATAAGAAATGTGTGAAATGTATTAAGGGTGGTCACTGGTTGGTGGACGATACAAGAAGTGTTGGGATGTATTAAGGTTGAGAAATACTGTCTGCAATGTTTTGGAGATATGGGACTTTGAAGTCAGTTCTCAATTATTTCATATTGAGCTGCTCTCATATTGTGCCAATTATTGACAGGGTATTTTGTCCAAGGTGCCGATGAGGTTGCTTGGTAGCTTCCGAAACGATATCGTCCACCAACCAGTGACCACCCTTAATACATTTCACACATTTCTTATTCTTCTTTTTTAAAGAAGGTTTGTTTTTCTGTTTAACAGAAAACAAAAACAACGATCTCGAACTCAATAGTCAAAAACAAAACTATGAAAAACCAATAATTGTTTAAGACAGGAGAAAATAAATTGAGAGAAATTTAATTAAAATCAAACAAATAATTATCGCTATAAAGAAATTATCTTTATATTAACGACAAAAACAATTTTTAATTTGTGGATTAGGACATCCTAAATTTCATCACAACACTTCCTTGAATTAAAATAAAAATTGTATTGATTTTATAATATTTTGAATTAAATACATTTATTTACAACTTAAAACCTAACGACTAAATTGAATAATATGTACTTTAAATCAATAAAATTATCCACACTATAAAGACATTATCTTAGCATTAAAGACAAAATTCATCTTTGATCTGAAGGATTATGTCTTCTATGTCCTCTAATGTCTTCTAAATTATGCTCGTTGTAAAGAAATTGTCTTTGTATTAAGAGCAGAACCGATCTTTTATTTAAGAATTAGCTTATCTTTATTTCTACCACAACATTTCCTTATTTTAAGGAAATTGGTACTGATTTCGAACCAAAAAAATAATGATTTTTTACATAAGCATATAAGTACAACTTAAGACATGAAGATTAAATTGAAGATACTGTTCTTAAGATTAAGAAAATTATCTTAAGATTAAGAAAATAAGGAAATTTTCTTTGTATTAAAGAAAAAATATTTCTCATTAAATAAATAGGACATCCGATATTAAGAAATTTGTATTGTTTTCGAGTCAAAGACAAACCTTTTTGAAATTAGTACATTTAAGTACTCGCACAACTTAAAACATGAAAAATAACTTGAAAAAAATTACTTTAAATCGAGAAAATTTGTTTCTCGTTAAAGATTTTTTGTTTGTTTTAAAGATAGGACTTTGGTTTATGGATTAGACCATCCTTAAATCTATCGCATCATATCCTTAAATTAAGGAAATTCCTACTAATTTCGAGTTAAGGACAATAAGTACAACTAAAATAAAAATATGAAGAATATTTACATAAAATTAGCCTCACTTGAAAGAGATTTTCTTTGCTTTAAAGACAAAGCAGATCAATAATTTATTTCTGAAAAACTGTTGTATAAATAAAGTATATACCTAATAGTACAGCTTAGAACCTGAAGAATAAATTGAAAAAATGAAACGTAAAATGTACTTAAAATTTATAAAGACATTTTTGCATTAAAGACATTTTAGGATTAGATCACCCTTAATTCTACTATAAAATGTCTGAATCTGAATAAAAAATATTTAGACATCAGAAAATAAATTAAATAATTGAAGGAAATTTCTTTGTATTAAAAATACATCTTTGATTTAAGGATAAAGTCATATTTAATTCTTCACAAAATTTCTCGCAAATAAACTCAAGAAAAATGTTTACCACGTTTACATACAAGAAGAAAAAATGTTTTCTAAGTTTAAAGAAAATTTGGTTATATTAAAGACACCGATATTGATTTCGATCCAATGACAATCATTTTTGAAATTATAATAAGAATAATTTGAAAAATATTTACTTAAACTAAAAAAATTTACCTAATTTAAAAAATATCTTTGTATTATACTAATATTATATCTTTGATTTAAAAATCATCTAGCCATATTTAGTTTCACCATAAATTTTCTTTAAAATATTCTCAAGAAAAAATTTACTAAAATTAGATTGATTGTGTGCAAACCCCAGCCATTTTCGAAGCCAATGATTTATCCTTAAATCGATACCTCCATTCTAGACTAGGATACGTTTTTCAGGAGAGGCAATCAAAGTTTGAAGCATTTTTTAAATTTGTGTGCAATTTCTTTGTAATGGGAATCGAATGACCTATACTGTTTTGTGAATAACTTTTGATCGGGTTGACGAATAAGCACCATATTTTGACTGAATATAATATGGAACATTTAGAAGTTAAAAATTCAATCTCCCTAAGAACATGCTAATTCGACTTAGCATGTTTTAGAATGGAGATATCGAAATGTAGGGCGATCAATTTAGATTTTTTTAACTTCGAATTAAACGCTTAACATTGAATTGGATCTCTGAATCTTTATTAGGACCCGAAAGCACAATCTGTGATATTTACTTTTTAAGGATAACTTTATTCAAAAATTTTCGACTTTTTTCAAACCTAAACAACACCAAACAGTGAGTTTTTGTAGATGTAACATTAGTTCAAGAATATCTTGCTTCGACCTCATTTTGCTCACTGTATCCACGCTGGGTGGTGAGTGTGCAAAGTTTTTGTATACACTGTACAGCTCCGACGGATCATTTCACGATCGACGATCACTTCTATGCGAAACATTTGAATTGAATAGAACAAGTGCTCAGCGCTGCGTCGCGTCGCATATGCGTCAGTAGATTTGTGTATAGCTGAAGGCGAGGGGCACACAAATGGTTGCCCTTACCCTTCCCCCACCCAGCAAAAGGGGAGCTATGCGTATGCCACACACACACACTTTAACACTCTCTCATTTATTCAACTCATGTGAGAAGCAAATGTTTCACATCTCATTCTAGATACATTATTTACCCGTTCGCCGACGGCTAGTGTCCGAGGGGACTCCGCGCCATCCAGCTAGTCAGCCAGCCAACAACATGTGCTTTTTCCGTTTACATCCCAGCATCTTGCTTGTTTTTGTTTTGGTACTTATTTTAGCACAAAAACGTCCGAAAGAAAACAGAAACGGCACAAATCACAAACTAAAAAACTAAAGAGGTCTTAATAAAAATAGCCGCGATTAAGTAGGTATGAAATATTTCGCCTTTTTTCGATTTACGAAAATAGAAAAATGATAATTTAGATTTTTGTTTGTTGTTTCTTTTTTGCTTAGTAATGTTCAGCAATGTGCAAAAGCGCGGTGAAGCAATAGGCATTTGGGAAACTTTTTAAGATTTTGACACCATTTTTTAGTTCGAATGAGCAACGCAGAATATATTTGTAAATTTTATTATTTCAAGGAAATAGATGTTCTCACAAACAATATTCGGAAGTCTATGAAATCATAGAAAATGTAATTAATCATCGTTCTATGTAATAATTGCTCAGCACAAACTTTTGTGGTACACTTTTAGGGTTTTTTAATTACATACATTTTTATAAAATATATATACAGTGGAGGGCTATTTTTCCCCAGATGTGCAGAATCATATTTATGAAGTAATAGCGGATCCAGTAGACTTCATTCTGCCCTTTCTGCGGTAGGTGGAAGGTTATAGGAGAATAACCGGAATGAGTAAAAATATAACACTTAACGAAATGATCTATAGCGCCATCTGTTAGGTTCATTTATTGTTAGGAAGATGAATACCATCTGTAAATTATTATTGGTCATAACATGACTTCGTTGGTCATTACCTGCCAGGTCCTAACATAGCTATGAAGCTTACTCACGCTCAGACGCTACGTACATTTTTGTGGTACACTTTTCCAGTATTTAATGTACTCCAATGGGGATTAAGGTATCTCAGTGCAGAATAATTGTATAACATTTTATTGTGATAAATTAGGTTTAGAATTATAATAAATAAATTTGTCGATGAAAAAGCCCTTCTCTTATATTTGTGGTAAACTTTTAAAGTCCTTCCCATTCTAAAATTAGAATGAAATATATATCACTGGAAATATTATTTGCCGAAGATGTGTAGCATCTGAATTAAAAAATATTTCCCATTAGTTACTCGTACATTGAGTATGTTAATTATTGGAAAAAAGCTTTTTGTGGTTCACTTTTCTGGTATTTCAGGCACTCAAATGGGATTAAAATACATATCACTGAAAAGCTTGTGTACCAAAGATGTGCAGAATTTAAATTACAAATAACTTTGTTTAGTTGCAATAATTATAAAAAATATTCCCAAAGTGGTGCAGAATATAGCCTGAAGCCCTACACTTCGATTTGTGGTACAATTTTTGAGTTTTTTATAATGTCAAATCATTATAAATTAGATATATCAGGAAAGCTTTTATGCTAAAGATGTGCCAAAACATATTTATAGATTATTTTTTGGATACAATATTCTGAATTTCTTTTTTTGTGAAATAAAAACTACTTAAATTCTGTGGACACTTTTGAAATCCTTTAAGTACTCCAAATTAAATAAAGTGTACATCAGTTTAATGTTATATTCCCAAAAATGTGAATAATAATATTTATTCCTTTTCCAGTTTAGACATTAAAATACATTTGCCTATGAAAATAATATAAAAAAGCCCTGATCTTATATTTGTGGTACACTTTTAAAGTTTTTCCCGGCCTTAAATTAGAATAATATGCATATCACTGAAAAGCTTATTTGCCGAAGATGTGCAGAATTTGAATTACCAATAATTTTTTTTAGTTGCAATAATTTAAAAAGATATTCCCAAAGTGACGCAGAATATAGCCTGAAGCCCTACACTTCGATTTGCGGTCCAATTTTTGAGTGGTTTATAATCTTATATCATTATAAATTAGATATAGCAGGAAAGCTTTTATGCCAAAGATGTGTCAGAACATATTTATAGATTATTTTTTTGGATTCAATATTCGAAAAATTCTTTTTTTGTGAAATAAAAACGCTACTTAAATTTTTGTGGTACACTTTTGGGATCCTTAAGGTACTCAAATGGAAATAAAATGTATGAATGTGCAAAGCTACATATATTCCCAAAGAGGTGCAGAATAATATTTATAACTTTTTTAATATCCAGAAATATAATATGAACTATTGATGAAAATAAAGCCTGCAAGTTTGTGTTAGACTTTTTGAGAATTTTATAATCTAAAATCATTATAACTTAGATATCACAGGCAAGCTTTTATGCCAAACATGTGCCGAAACATGTTTATAAATTATTTTGTTTAGTTGCAATATTCAAAAAGGTTTGTCCTAAAGATTTGTTGATGAAAATAAATCCTGAAAGCTAAACTTTAGATTTGTGGTACACTTTTTGAGTTTTTTTATAATCTGATATCATTATAAATTAAGTATCACAGGAAAGCTTTTATGCCAAAGATGTGCCGAAACCAATTTATAGATTATTTTGTTTGGATGCAATATTCGGGAAATATTTTTCTGTGAAATAAAAACACTACATACTTAAATTTTTGTGGTACACTTTTGGGATCCTTAAGGCACTGGAATGGAAATAAAAGTACATCAGTGGAAAGCACTATTCACAAAAAAGTGCAGAATAATATTTATAACTTTTTAGTCCTGCGCTTAGATTTGTGCTACACATTTTGTGCAGTAACGTATTTATAAATTATTTTGTTTGGATACAATATTCAGAAAATTTCTAATTTTTTGTGAAATAAATCCATTCCTTTCCTCATATTTTTGTGGTACACTTTTCGAATCATTTAAGCACACAAATGGAAATAAAATGTACATCAGTGGAAAGCTCTGTTCCCAAAGAGGTGCAGAATAATATTTATAACTTTTTTAATATCCAAAAAATTAACAAAAAATATTGATGAAAATAAAGCCTGACAGCCTTGCGCTTAGATTTGTGGTACACTTTTTTAGTCTTTTGTAATCTCAGATCTTTATAAAATATATATGACGGGAAAGCTTTTTTGCCAAAGATGTGCCGAAACTAATTTATAAATAATTTTCTTTGGATACACTATTCGAAAAATTATTTTTTCTTGTAAAATAAAAACGCTACCTTAATTTCTGTGGTACAATGTTGGGATCCTTAAGGCACTAAAATGGAAATAAAATGTACATCAGTGGAAAAACCTATTTCCAAAGAGTTGCAGAATAATATTTATTACTTTATAATATTCAGATTTTTATAAAATATATATGACTGGAAAGCGTTTTTCCCAAAGATGTGCCGAAACTAATTTATAAATAAGTTTGTTTAGTTTCAATATTTAAAACGTTTATACCAACGTTGCTGCCAAAGAGGTGTTGATGAAAATTAATCCTGAAGGTCCTTAGATTTATGATAAACTTTCTGATTTTTTATAATATCAAATCATTATATAATATATATTAGTGGAAAGATATTTTGTAAAAAACGTGCCGAAACATATTTATAAATTATTTGTTTTAATTACAATATTCAGAAAATTAAATTTTTTTGCGAAATAAAAACTTCAGATTTTTGTGGTACACTTTTGAGATCCTTTAAGCACTCACATGGAAATAAAATTTACATCGGTGTAGGGGTCTATTTTCGATGAGGTGCAGAATAGTAATTACAGCATTATTTGGTTTGCATAAATTTAATTAAAACAAGTAAGAAAGTTTCAGTCGGGTAAACCGACTAAGGTATACCCTCACTTTGTGAGTAATGTAATATTGAATATTACTCGAATTATTCTGTCAATTTGTGTGAGAGTTACCAGAAGGGGTTTATATAATACACCTTTTTTTTGCTGAACATTAGAGACTTTAAATTCATTGCACTGTGCCGACTTATAAGCATTTATGTGCACTGGTATAAACGTTATGAGACATTAAATTGTGGTATGATTTGGGAATTTTTGTGTGGGAGGTACAAAAAGGGGCGTGGCAATAACGCCCATTTTTCACAGGGCTATAGACACTATAAAAACATTACACTGTAAAAAATTTCAAGTATTTGTATACACTGGTTTTAATGTTATAAGCTGTTAACTTTTGGTGCAAAAAGGTACCTTTGTGTGGGAGGTACCAAAAGGGGCGTGGCAATAACACCCATTTTTCCCTGGACTGTAGGCAATATAAAAGCATAATACTGTACAAAATTTCAAGTATTTTTATACACTGCTAATAATGTTATAAGCTGTTAACTTTTGGTGCAAAATGGTGCATTTGTGTGGGAGGTACCAAAAGGGACGTGGCGACTTCGCCCATTTTTCTCGAGTTGATAGCGACTAATAAGCTAATACTATGTGTGATATTTCAAAAGATTCGAATAAGTAGTATAGCAGTTATTAAAGAATCAATATTTCACAACATTTTAACCCTTTGTGGGGGAGGTACTAGAAGGAGTGGACCAATATGGCCCATCTTCGAACTTAGCCGGAGATAGAAAAAAATATTACCACATACCAAATTTGAGGTCAATAGGTTACTCCTTTCGAGAGTTATCGTGCGCACCAGCCAGCAGACACACAGACAGACAGACAGACAGACAGACAGACAGACAGACAGACAGACAGACAGACGGACGGACATTGCTCATTCGACTTAAAATGACCCAAAACGGATTTCCTCCGAACATACTTGGGGTCTTAGGTCACTCCTTCGACGTGTTACACTTTTTTCCGTAGCAAATGATATATACCCTCGTCACACTAAAGTGAGGGTATAACTAAGGAAGAACAAAATTCACACTTAGGTGTCTCAAATTCTTTGAAATAATGTATTTTTTTTCGCAGTTTACTAAGGATTTCCAGCAATATTCCTTAATTTTTTTAAATTATAAAATTTTTCTCGGTACTAAGGATTTCCAACTACTCTTTTCCGCCATATTCCATAATTATATTTCGTTTAGCAAATTCCTAAAGCATAAATACCTTAATGTACAACATTTGTATTAAAGTTAAAAAAATCATTTATCATATTAGCGAATTTTCCCTGCAAATTGTAAACACTTTGTTTGACGGCAAAGTCGAAAAAAATGTTACCTCACATTCCCATATCCGTCTTTGGTTTTGAGGCAAAAAATACAACACAGAAAATGAAACAAAGAGTCATTTGATTTACTCCTCCGTTGTGGTCATCACATGGCACACGGAGGAACAAGTGGAAAACAACCTCATCTCTGATGTACTTGTCGTTTGCCAGCCAGACGTTATGATGATGCAAGAGTTCAAAAGTTTAACACCCATCTTAAATGGCCAAACGGACGGACGGACAGGACAGTCCACCACAGGACAGGACTGGACCAAAGCATCAATTTTACGTAGCGACTAAATAAATACATAGTCACAAATGCCAACTACAACAGCAACAACAACTATTGAAGAGTAGACATTTTTTGTTAACAAAAGTGGTGGTAATAAAAGATAAACGCGTATTAGTAATTATTTGTGTTTACATGGGACAGTACAAAAGTTAGAGTTACACTCGAAGAAAAATTATAGAAATTAGAAAAAGAAATCCTTGAGACATAAATGTGTTCATTTGAATTTTTAAATTTTATTTCAGATGATTGGACAAAGTTTCCCAGTCTGGGCTATATTACTTTATTTCCGAAACACGGAAAGCCGCTAATAAACTTTAAATGATGTCCAACTTAGATATACTTGGGCTACACTCGAAGGCCTTCCGCCTTCTGAAGAGAGCAGGGCACAGTCACAGAAGATTTTCTATTTATTTCTCCTCATCTTCGCAGGCTACGGTAGCCCTGCCTCAGCTCTAAACGAATCAACATCCCGCCGTCATTATCGAGATCAGACGTCTCACTTATCGTGTCCTCATGACGGATCACTCACTGCATTATAACAATAATATTGAAGGTCATGAGAAAGGACTTTTGCAGAAGCTGCAGAATCTTCGATAACGACTGCAGGGCGTTGCTTCGTTTGGCAGGGCCACATCAACAAATCCTTTCCTTGTATTTTTGTGGTACACTTTTGGAATACTTTAAGCATCAGTGGAATGCTATATTTCCCAAGAGGTGCAGAATAATATTTATAACTTTTTGTAATGTACAAAAGTTTAATATAAACTACTGATGAAAAGAAAGCCCGATAACCCTACACTTAGATTTGTGGTACACTTTTTGAGTCTTTTATAATCTTAAATCATTATAAAATACATATTACTGGGATGCTTTTATGCCAAAGATGTGTAGAAACGTATTTATAAATTAATTTGTTTAATTACAATAATCAGAAAATTATAATTTTTTGTGAAGTAAATCCTTTCCTTATATTTTTGTGGTACACTTTTGGGATCATTTAAGCACTCAAATTGAAACAAAATGTATTTCAGTGGAAAGCTGTGTTCCCAAAGAGGTGCAGAAAAATAGTTATAACCTTTATAATATCCAGATATCATGAGAAATTACTTTTGCAGAAGCTGCAGAATCTTCCATAACGACTGCAGGGCGTTGCTTCGTTTGGCAGGGCAACATCAGTCTGAAATGCATACAGATCCTGACCAGTGACGACTTTAGTCAGAATACTAATTTTCTGCCACTCTGCTAAGTCGCTAATAGCTAAGATTCCTGTCTGGTAAACACAGGAAAGGCAGTCTATTTGCAAACGAATGATAGATAGCTCTAGTTCCTTAGAAAATACTTCTTGTCAAAAAATGGTTCAGACATAGTGTTTCTAGAACAACTCCAGGTCCGTAGCAATTTCCTGGCCAGAGATGCGGCATCTTGCATTACTGCAATGTCTAGCGGCATTTAATGTAGTGAAGTGCATCAGTTGGTACCTTCGATCTCCTGCTGGAGAAATATATAGTTCTGTCTTGGTTGGCTTCGCATCAATGTCATTATCGTAAGGTCAGGTTGCGGTGGAATGAAGGGTCTGTTGTAGGATGCCTCTAAGAGTACTTGGAAGATTCCCTCTAATCGCTATGGCCACGTCATCTGCATAGGCAAGAACTGTAACACTCATCCTTCCCAGAAAGAGAGCAGAACTCTGTTCATGGAGAAATTTCATATATTTTGAACCTATCTCAACTCTCTGTTGTACTGCTTGAGTTTTTCCTTATAGATAACCCAGTTCTGGGGACCTCTAGTGGCCCTTGCCTTATTATTATTATTAAAGAACTTCCTACAGCACTTCCTAAGCCAAACTAATTGGGCGGTCGTTCTGTCCCCTCTAGGCTTAATTTTATGACATGCGGCTTGCAACTAGCATATAAACAGTATAGCGACCATATTTTACAATGGATCGTTATGCAATTTGGTAGGGTCAAGTTTCGTTACAAAATAACAATTACTACAAATGTTAAGAAGATCCGTTAAAATTTGGATATATAAGTAGACCCCTCCGATCATTCGAAAATTGTATATAGCACAACTTTGTTTTGGCCTGGAAATTATTTAGCAGATTTTAAAGGAAATCCAATCATATTTAGATGTAGCCTCCATAGATAGGCTTAGCACCGAGTTGGTATCCATGAGCTACAGAAGTCATATTCCATTCCATCATTTGATTCGAGAATCGTTCACCTTTATTTTTCGACCCATATACAATTTATTATGGAAGTTAATATCTTCCAAGGTTGCGAGTATGGTTGTTCTGATTTTAGAAAATAGTGCAGGATATCATATTGTCGGCTCCGCTGGGTAGTTGAAGACTTGGCGCCCGTGCAGAGACTTCTGTATTAAACATGTTTATATTAAAAAAAATCTATACTCTTTGGGTGTATGATCATAGACCCCTCTTTAAACCTTAATGTTTTTTTAAATCTCTTTGTATCAAATGTAAAAAAAAAATCGCTTGCAAAGAAGGAAAAAACGCTAAAGCGAAATTCAATTGTTATGCGAATAGGAGGCGGCGTGAAATATGGTGAGATAAGAAAACAAAATATTGCAAACATCATTATTTATGAATGTACAAAATCAGAAAAAAGGAAACTGAAAAAAATCATTATTATGTTTCCAGGCATTGTCTAAACACCCTGTGTCTGCCAGACCGCCCGGTCTCCCCCATCAACCGACATAATATTTGATGTTGCGATTTAAACGTTTTTTTCTCTCTCTCCCTTTATAATGTGTGATTGTTTGCCATTTTTTTCTTTCTAAACATTTTGGCGGGTGACTTATCAAGATTTAATAAAAATGTACACAGACATTAGGACAACAAAACATTAGACGCTGCAGAAGAAAAAAAGTCGCGTCAAACAAAGAAGAAATAGAAGTCAAAGGAAAACTATTGACATGTGGTTTGTAAAAACGATATGAATGATGACGTTTTGTTCATAACTGTTTATTGTGTGACTTTTTGCCGCCGTCAATTTTGTCTTCTTCTTCTCGGTCTGCCGACGATTGGTCGTTTCAGTTGTTAAGGTTACAATAATAACTCATCCCAAAAGCTGCTCCCTCTTAAGCCAGGTTTGAAGCATGTCTTCGTCTGTTTTTTTTTGCGGCGCGATTTTGACTGATGGCAAAGCTTTGATCTTTAATCTTTTATAGAGAGTTCATGTGATAATTAATTTGATTTGGGAAAGGTTCGTAGTGTACACACGTTCTCCTTCAAATGTTTGCCAGCAACAATAAAAACAACCTTTATTTTGATGAAGGAGTGATGATAATGTTTGGAACTTGTTGTCTTGTACGTGGTAGTAGTTGATTGAGTTGCCACAATGTTTGTATATTGACTTTAGCTGAACTTTTTTTGATTGCCTTCAAAGAAGGAGTAACACGAGACGAGTTGAATAGGATTGCGTATTAGAAATGCTAACAATATTCCAAACACAGGTGAGGAATTGCTGGCATTTGGCAGTTGCTCATAAATGGCGCCCAACGTAATGGCTCGGGGGTCATGGACGACTAGTGAAGTTGTCTCAAAAACTTATGACACTAGATGTTTGTAAATATAGTAGATGTTATGTAAATATCTTTAAGAATTCAGTTGTCATTCATTTTGAAGAATTTTGCCCAACCACAATGGCAAATAATGTGGCGCTCTCTATACAAAGATTTTTAAAATGGACTTATGATGACATTTGAATATTAAAATCTATCAGTTCAATATTAATATTCCATAGTCAACAAAAGTTATTCTACCAGCACTAAATAGCGTCCAACGTGAACTAATTTAAACATTATGATACATTACCCTATGCAACACATGAACACTTTTTGAAAAAAACACGGACTTGACAGTATAGGTTCGATTATACTATCAAAGGGTAGTATAACCCTATACTTGGTTTGGCGAAATTAGTGACCAATTTTTTTTTATGGGCCCCCAAAGTTTCTGATAATCAGTGGACCACTCGAAAAAGGTGTCATCAGCTTTTGTCCAACAACTAATTCAGTCTTGGTGATACCGCTATATTTGGCAATACTGTAGCTAAGAATATGCTGAACAAAGTTTCTTAACATTTTTTGCGAAAAAACAATTTTTCCGGTACTTTTTTTTGAAAAAGTAAAGGAACAAAATATTTTTTTTTTACTTTTTTCAGCATAACTTCCAGGGACTCGTAATTTTTCAATAACAAAGGTTGGCAAAATTGTAGCCAACGTAAATCTGAACAACTTTTGTGAACATATCAATACAATCTGAACGGGTCTGGGCACCCTAAATAGCTCAATAAACCACATTGTACCCCAAAAATGTTAGTATTTCACTATTATGTAACAAAAATATATTTTTTTGGTATAGGGTATGTTCAGCAAATTTATCGAAAATATTAAGGCCAATATTTTTGTGGAACATATTAACCCTCTAGCTCCCCTACATAACTGTAATTTTTGGCCCCATTTTAACAAAACGTAAAAAACACCCCTTAAAATGGGGAGGGCGGTGATGAAATGTTCTACAAAAATGTTGGCCATAAATTTTTACTATATGTGTCAGAACACACCAAAGCCCGAAACTTAACACAAAAACCAAAAAAACTGTCAAATTCCAGTCAAAAACGCCCTTTATTGGTATCGTTATTGCTTCGACCAATAAATCGTATGACAGCATATTCTTAGCTACATTATTGCCAAACATAGTCAAGCGGTATCACCAAGTCTGAATTAGTTGTTGGACAAAAGCTGATGACACCTTTTTCGAGGGGCCCACCGATTTTCAGAAACTTTGGAGGCCCATAAAAAAAAATTGGTCACCAATTTCGCCAAACCGAGTATAGGGTTATACTACCCTTTGATAGTAGAATCGAACCTATACATACAGTCAAGTCCGTGTATTTTTTTCACTGTTGCACAGTGTTATCAATTGCAATATCCTTTATGTGAAAAATGGCGTTCAACGCATCGCTGTTTTGATATAATTATATACTGCTTTTTTGACATAGCTTTTATCTCAATGAAGATGTCGTCCAGGTCAACTTTGAAACCAAAGGTAATTTGGTCCAACATAGGTTAGGTTAGCTTAGGCTGACAGCCTGAGTTACCAGATCACATAGATCAATTGAGGTTCCTAATGCTACCACGGGCCCAGTTACCCATCATTGAAACAAACTTATCACTAGTGCGAATATCGGTACCGGCAAAATCCGTCAGACTTCCTAGAAAGGCCGACCACAGTATATCCAGACTTCGTTTACTCCATGCAGGACAGTAACAAAGCAGATGTTCAATGTTCTCCACTTCCTCCTCTTCTTCACAGCTCCTGCAGAAGACATTGGACTCAATTCCCAGGCAATATCCCGCCAGAACTGACACTAACGTAGTCCTCTCTAGTGCAAGGAAATTTTTTGACCTACTTAGGTCATATCGTGGCCAGATTTGTTTAGCTACCCTACAGGGGCCGATTACTATCCATCATTCATAGGACTAAATCTGCCTAAGCTAAAGCTGGGATTTGGACAGCGGTGCACCAATACATGCAAATAATTCGAGAATTTGTAATGTCGCAAGTATATCGACTTTGCACTTCTGCGGTATATCCCATGTGAGGTATGGGATTTCGTTAAAATATATGCAGAAGTCGAGGGCTTTTGTGAATGTAGGGATGTTGAGATGTGTAGTTCGCGAATGAACTGGTTGAATTGAACGGGTCAATTTACTGGACGGTACGAAGTGGTTCACACCACTTGTTCAGTTTAGTTGAGTAGTTCTTCATGTCTTTATTGGTTTCTCTTCTCAGCTGTTATGTAATGTAGCCACTTTTTATGTCATCATGAATGTAGGTTTCTACCTAACAAACGCATTTATATATTTAAATCATTCTATTCATGTTCCAATCAGATTCCTTTAATAAAAATGAGCTGGTGAACTACATTGAGCTGGTAAACTAAATTGAGCTGGTGAACTAAATTTAGGTGGTGAACTAAATTTAGGTGGTGAACTAAAGTGAGCTCGTGAATTAAAGTGAGCTGGTGAATTAAAGTGAGCTGATGAACTAAATTGAGCTGGTGAGCTAAAGTGAGCTGGTGAACTAAATAAACCAACTGTTCAATCAATTTAACTGAACTTAAATGAGCAATCACTTAAAGAACTAAACTCTAATATCGCCTCCAGAGCAAATAGCAGCCTGTCTGTCCGAGTGACGACGTCAGTGTTGGTCACTATGTTGCAACTCAGCCACCTTACGACTTACCTTATTGTCATTATTTCGAATTGATTAACACTGAAAGTATGTGGTAGTCTGTGAGCTTTGTCAAAACTATGGCTGATTGGCACTGAAAGTATGTGGTAGTCTGTGAACTTTGTCAAAACTATGGCTGACCGCGTAGTTCTCGCTAAAAAGTACTTCTTGTGATCGCTCAAAACATTTCAGAGTAAGAGCGAAGCCAGAAGCGACAAAACAAAACGCACGGCTTATAGGGTGAACTCTTCCGTCAGCGTACAATGTAATCCTAAGCCAACCTTATCATCGAGCTTCGATCCATCCATATAGAAGTGGAAATAATTTCTATTACCTGGTATTCTTCCAACTCATTCACCTCTATCGGTATCATAGTAATGTAGTTCCTCTCCAAGGTGTACACCGTTGCTATATAGTCCACTCGGTCGGTTACCATAGCACTACGCTGTGATATCCCCATGTGGCCACGGTTCTTGTACCTCCACATTGATAGACAGTGTAATCTTAATGCCGCTCTGGTTATAACTTCTCTCGCCGCAATATTAATCGGCAGTAAATAGAGTAGGACTTGTATAGACTGCCGATGTAGTTTCTAAAGCTGCGCTGATGCTCAGGCAAGCAGTTCTGTAAACCTTTGATAGTTAGTTGGTGATGGATAGTTTATCAGTGGCCGTCCACCACACCATCAGTATTGAGTTAACAACTGCTATACATTTATATCCAATGGACGATTTTGCAAGAGATTCCCCACCGCGACCCTACAGCTTTCCTGTAGGAATATTATGCAACTTTGGCTTTCCTTATAATTTCGAGTACATTAAGTTTCAATAACAATCTCCTATCTACAATTATTCTTAGATGTTTTGAATTTTCAGAAAAGACTAGCGTTTATCCGAAGAGGGTCCACATGGGAGAACTTTTTCTTCTTAGTTGAGAGGACCAATTCTGTCCCGTTTGGTTAACTCCCGGTTTTTGGGTTATACCGCTGCTTCTGGCCCATATAGCCAATTTGTTCAGAGCCACCTGTAGAATGTCTCTCACATGCCACTAATTTGCAGCTACAGGATCTAACAGGATTCTAGATCTAACAGGATTCCATTCACCGCTTGGTAGGGGGTTCCCCTCATACTGCAGGTAATACACTGTACAGAGTATAGCGGATAATATCCTACGCGGCATCCGACATCTTACATAGCTCCTTCTTGTAGAATTTATTAGAGACAACAACAGATTTGGCCTTATTGAATAGTTTGTTGCAGGTCTTTTCCTAGCCTTTAACTCAGAAGTCCAACATTGCGGTTTAGCTTTACCCTTGTACCTTGGTTTTGAACTGGCTTCTTCAGCGACTGGTCACTGTTTTTTGTCCACTTGTTGACCACATCCTGCAGGTAACCCCCTGTACCGGGTATAGAGGATAATATTTTACTCAGTCTTGCGGAATCCGAGACCTTTTCCCTTCTCCACAGAATGTGTAGCAAGAACGTCTTTGTGCATTCCTTAGCCCCTTCCTGTAGAAGTTATTAGTGACAAAAACAAATTTGGCCTTATTGAATAGCTTGTTGCAGGTCTTTTCCTAACCTTTAACTCAGAAGTCCATCATTGTGGTTTAGCTTTAACCTTGTACCTTGGTTTTGAACAGGCTTCTTCAAGGGAACTGTTGAATAATTCAGTGATGTGGTGACCCAGCACATTCCTCAGTCAACAACCTAGCGATGCTTGCAGTCCACTCGCTCTCTTGTTGGTCCTGCTGTTCCTCGAGTTCTGTTGGTGAGTTCCTCGGGAAATGTGTGTCCAGCAGTAGTTTCAACGACTTCACCCTGTTTTTTCTTGAGTTGTTGACTTCATCCTGCAGGTAACCCACTACACAGTGTGTAGCGGATATACGCAGCCCTGCGGCATCCGAGACCTTTTCCACTGCTCCACATAAGGTGTACAAAGATCGTCTTTGGGCTTTCCTTAGCTCCTTCTTGTATATTTTGAGTTGATCTTTATGGACATACCAGTCGTTAGTGACCGCAGTAGATTTCACCGTATTGAATAGCTTGTTGCGGGCTTTTTTCTTAGCCTTTAACTTACAAGTAAACCCTTGTACCTTTGTTTTGGACAGACTTCTTCAAGGGAACTGTTGTCATTTTGTCCGTACAGAAGTTTGGAATCGATGGCTTTTTTAAACTTATTCTCATACAGGTGCCACTTTGTCTTCCTCACATTTCTGTGGACGGCAGGTTTTAGTAATTTTGCAGCGAATCTGTACTCTATAAAATGGTGATTGGGAGCGCCCCAGTAGGTGAGTTGGTAGCGTACTCGCCTATGAGTTTGGGGGTCGTGGGTTCGATTCCCACCAGAGGGTCTGGTCTGTCGCTGCAAAATTTAGCCATATGGTCTTTGTAACCCGGCCTTTCCCTGGACCTTTAAATTAGAATATAAATTTACTTTGTATTGTAATTCATATAAATAAATAAATAAAATAAATAATAAAATGGTGATCTGAGAATGAATGGTCGTCCAGTACATTTCAACCAATAATGTTGTCGAACAGGGAGCCAGTAGCGAAAGTGACGTCGAATACCTCTAGTCTTTATTTGTAAAGGTCGCATTATTACCTTTGTTATAAATATTTAGGTTGTTAGTTAGAATATAGTCAAGAAGTGACTCACATCTACTGTTTGTATCCGTGCTGCCCCAGCCGGTAATTTAGATTTATATCTGTGCTGCCCCAGTCGGTATTATAGATTAAGGTGAATATCTGCCGTCGCCCATGGTTCTCTTAACATCTGGGATTAGTGTCCAGTCCCCATCCTGCGAATAGATGGGAATACAGGATTCGTAGATCCACCCATGCTACCCCAGATAGGATGATGAGCATTTGTCAACAAAATTGCCGCATCGTTCTTGTCTGCATCAATAATCAGCTCGCACTCCTCAGACGATGCTTTTTCTACTACTCCCCTGAAGAGAGCTGTCGGTACTATGCCATCTTGACAAGGCTAGTAGCTGGATATCATCCAGTATATACGTATACCTATCTCTACACTAGCAGCTGTTTGGTCTTTGGTCATTCTAAAACAAGTAAGCTAAGTCGAAACTGGTAGTTTTTCAGGAGAGGCAATCAAAGTTTTATGACATTTTTAAATTTGTATGGAACTCTTTTATAATGCAAATCGAATGACCTGTACTGTTTTAAGAACAACTTTTAATTAGGATAGTGTGGATTATAATTATGCCGGTTCCGAAAGACTTTTCTTTCATTTTTTAAATAAGTTCATATGATCATATAAAAAATAAGCCTTAACTAGACTATCCCATTTCATCTTAACGTGGTACAGTATTTCTTTTAAGCAGCGTCTTCTCAAAATGTTATGTCTTGGCAGATATTCTAAATAACATCACATTACTTTAATCCAATTAAATTGGTATCCAAATAACGTTGACCTTTTTTGTCGATATCCATCATCTACACTTGGTTGGAATCAAAGCAAATATTAGGAAAATTATTCTGCAAAATTATAGCAATGCTGCAACTTCGATAGCAGAATAAATCTACAACCTCCACCGCCTCTTGGAAGCATCATTGAGTTAAGGCATCAAAATGCGTGGCCCTTTCCAGTTAAAGGTATGAGGTATGACAACATCGTCACATGATGACTATCGTCACTGATGCCGGAGTTAGGGATAGATGGAATGAAGCTGATTATGGTTGTGCATATTAGGCTTTATAGGAGTGAGGGTTTTGTGGTTTGAGATGAACTAAACTGATGCAGATGATGATGGTGCCGGAGCTGGTTTAAAGTAACCTATTATCTACACTTCTTCTGCGTTATTTTTTTTTCTCTCGAACAACTATCCCATTAACTCTTTATTGTTATTATTACATAAATATGTGGGTTGTGTCTTGTTGGAAAAATCACAAATAGAGTTTATGTGTCTTTTTTCAGTGTTTTTTAGATTTTTTTGTTCGTAATAAAACTCTCAAATTAAATGTAATTGTTTGGAGGCCTTAATGGGTCTGTCTCACCCTCCCTCTATTTTGTTTATCATGATGATGGTGTCTGGGACGCGCCGGTCGAATTTAGTTCCGCTTGTCCGTCCTTCCCTCCATCAGTCGGTCTGTCAGTCGCGGTTTGAGTCTCAGCTATAGAATGAAACGATATGTGAAGAGTACAAGAGTACTAAGGAACGGTTCATTATGGATTATAGTAATTTTTCACTGGCAAACAAAGCCAACAAAACCTACACTTTTCTTTCCAAACAAGCCGAGTGAGCGAGCGAGTGACTGACTGAATCTTCTATCTTCCATACTCCAAGGGGCAGAGGTGTCAAAGGCGTGATGGGGGGGGGGGGGGGGGGAGGGGGATATATATTCTTGTTTGGATGGCATTGTTGGAACGAAATTTAGTCATTTGTTTGGAGTTTCGAGTAGCAGATGCAAATGAAAAGCTCATCTCAAATTACTTAGAAATTTGTTTAAACATTTCACTGGCTTTCTTGGTTAGTTTTGTCTGTATTTTTTTATTTTTGCAAATTAAATTTCCACACAAAGTTCGTTCCACTTTCTTTTTGTTAGTTTAAACAAAGATTTTTTTGCATTTTGCCTAAAAAAAATTTTCCCGTTGGAAATAGTGTTTTTTCTTCAACTCTAATGTAATTTCTTTGTTCAAACAAATAGGAAAATGATGTTGCTGCTGCAGACAACATCATCAGGGACATCGTCATCATCATCATTGTTAGAGTCATTAATACATTAATTTTCCCAACTTTTTCTCTAACAAAACGAACACTCAAAAAAAAACTAAATTAATGTATTTTTGTTCATTTTTTCCAGGTGTTATACCATGAAATAGTATCACACGCTCGAGTAGTAAGTGGCTGTATTAGAGCTGCCTCCGAAAAGGAACAACAATTGCAGTTGCAACAACAGCAACAGCAGCAGCAGCAACAATTACAATTGCAGCAACAACAGCAGGAACAACAACAACACGATTCCGATTTTAGTTTAATTGCGGAACAAACAAATTCGTCACTTTCATCCACTGACGATACGGCCACCACATCGTCGGGCATTGTCTGTTGTTCCATTGAGTCCAACAAATTATCCTCTTCGCCAACCGGCACAAATTCGGCCAACAATTCTTTGGGGGCTTCGGCGAATACTAACGCTAACGCAACCGCTGTACCGACTCATTCGTCGCGGAAATCGGAATCAAGTTTGGAACGTTTACAAAATCGCTATCATTTGCTATATTTGAAGGCATTTGAGGTCCAATTGTGGCTCGATGGTTTGCTGAGGAAAAGGAATTCATCAGTGGTAAGTTTCTGAAAAAAAAACAGATTATATCTATACCTTTTATATAAAATTGTTTAAAAAAAGTGAAAAATTCACTTCAAGACATAAATCCTACTTTTAACATCAATTATTTTTTTAATTGGGTTAACTGTTGCAAATATGTTGCCAGAAACATCTGCCGAACAATGTTGCCAGCAACATGATCATAGCTTACTCACTAGATTCCAATGGGAATAAATGTACAGTAGCAGACAAAAGTGTCTACATAAACTAAGTTCTTACGAAATGACATAAAACAATTTTTCCATTGGAGAATATGAGGAAATTTATTTACAAATTTCTTAATTCGATACTAAAAATTCCCCACGGGGAATGAAGTGCCAATTTACCTGAGTCTACCCAGAACTGGTTAAATTGGGATAGGTCTTCTCTGTTCTGATCACATGGGGATTGATTGACTTAATTTAATTTGAGGTTTATCTACTCCTCAGTCGAGGAGTAGAGGGCCAATTGGGTTCTCTACTACTTAGTAAAATACCAGTTGGGTTATCTACTGTTTAGTATACGTCCATATCAGTTAACTATTCCTTAGCCGGCGCCCAGTTGTGTTATATACTCGTTCCTGGGATTATCCACTCCTTGGGTTATCTACCCATTGGGTTACCTACTCATTCGTAGAGATACATATGGGTTATCTACTCTTTAGGAGAAATACAATTGGGTTATCTACTCCTTATTAGACGACCAGGTGGGTTATCCACACCTTACTAGAAGACCAGTTGTTGTATCTACTCCTTCTTGGAGGACCAGTTGGGTTATCTACTCCTTCTTGGAGGACCAGTTGAGATATCTTTACTTTATTTGACGACTAGTTGGGTTATCCTATATTTAGTTGATGGCCAATTGGGTTATCTACTCCTTAACAGACGACCAGTTGGGTTATCTACTCCATATTAGAAGGCCAGTTGGGTTATATACTCATTATATGACGGCAAGTTTGGGTATCCGCTCCTTATTAGACGATCAGTTGCTTTATCTACTCCTTCGCAGACGACCAGATGGGTTATCTACTCTTTATTTGACGACCAGTTAAGTTATCTACGTCTTATTAGAGGACTAGTTGGGTTATCTACTCCTTAGCAGACGACCAGTTGGGTTATCTACTCCTTATTAGAGGGCCACTTTGGTTATCTACACTTTATTTGACGACCAGTTATTTTATCTTCTCCTTATTAGAGGACCAGTTTGGCTACTTCCTTAGCAGACGACCAGTTGGGTTATCTACTCCTTATTGCAGGTCCAGTTGGGTTATCTATTCCTTATTGGTTCAGTTGGGTTATCTACTCCTTATTAGAGGACATGTTGGGTTATCTATTCCTTATTGCAGGTTCAGTTGGGTTATCTACTCCTTATTAGAGGACATGTTCGGTTATCTACTCCTTATTAGAGGACCAGTTGGGTTATCTACTCCTTATTGGAGGTCCAGTTGGATTATCTACTCCTTATTGGAGGTCCAGTTGGGTTATCTACTATTTATTAGAGGACCAGTTGGGTTATCTACTCCTTATTAGAGGACATGTTGGGTTATCAACTCCTTATTAGAGGATATGTTGGGTTATCTGCTCCTTACTAGAGGACCAGTTGGGTTATCTACTCCTTATTAGAGGACCAGTTGGGTTATCTACTCCTTATTAGAGGGCCAGTTGGGTTATCTACTCCTTATTAGATAACCAGATGGATTATCTACTGCGTAGCAGACGACCAGTTGGTTTATTTACTCCTTATTAGAGGACAGGTTGGATTATCTACTCCTTATTTGACGATTAGTTAGGTTATCTACTCTTTATTAGAGAACCAGATGGGTTACCTACTCCTTAGTAGAATTCATGTTAGGTTATCTACTCGTTATTAGAGAACCTATTGGGTTGTCTACTCCGTAGCAGACGACCATTTGGGTTACTTCTCCTTAGTAGAGGTCCAGTTTGGCTATCTACTCTTTATTAGTTGGGTTATCTACTCTTTATTTGACGACCAGTCGTGTTATCTACTCCTTATTAGAAAACCAGTTGTGTTATATACCCCTTAGCAGACGGCCAGTTGGGTTATCTACTCTTTATTAGAGGATCACTTGGTCCTCTAGCCAGTTAGGTTATCTGCTACGTATGAGAGGACCAGTTGGGTTATCTATTCCACAGTAGGTGTCCAGTTAGTTTATCTACTTTTTATTAAAGAACCTGCTGGGTTTTCTACTCCTTAGCAGACGACCAGTTAGGTTGTCTACTCCTTAACAGAGGACCCGTTGGGTTACCCACTCCTTAGTTGACGACCAGTTGGGTTTCTGCTCCTTATTAGATGAAAGGTTGGGTTGTCTACTCATTATTTTCGACCAGTTAGGTTATCCACTCTTTAGTTGACGACCAATTGAGTTATCTACTCCATAGTAGATTACCAGTTGGATTATCTATTATTTATTTGAAGACCAGTTAGGTTATCCACTACTTAGTTGACGACCGGTTGGATTATATGACCCATAGTTGGATTATCTAATCTATAGTAGATGACCAGTTGGGTTATCTACTTATTGGTTATCTACTCCTTACTAGAGGACCTGATGGGTTATGTGCTCCCAGTAGATAAATCATTTTGGTTATCGACTTCTTATTAGGGGTCCATTTGGGTTATCTACTCTTTATTCGAAGAACAGCTGGTTTACTGCTTCTTAGTCGGCGGGTAGTTGGGTTACATTTGGTTGGGGACCATTTGGGAAGCTCAACCATTAAACAGTAAACTTTTAATTGCTGTGTCTGACAATGAAGGGTCAGGTATGATAGGTATTATTTTAGACCCGTACTTACGTATGTCGCCTGAGGACAATTCATTACATCCAATGACATTGATATGTTAAGGTTACCGGTTGCTTTCATATAAAAGCAACAATCTGCGAATCGATTCCTGTCCTTAATGGACATATCTCTTTGTCGTTGAAATTGTGCAAATTCGCTTTCCCGTAGGCTTCTGAAGCAAAAGCAAATCTTTTAAATATGTGTATATTTCGAAATTTAAAGATCAAGCTGCTTTTGCATAAAACTCTAAACATAAAACCAAATCAAATCATCCGAAAAAAATTCCACATTAAAGTTTTATTATGTGAAAAGTTACCCAATAAGCTGAAGGGAAAGGCGCGCGCGCACTAACTCAGTCAGTCACTCACTCGAAATTGACATGTGTGGAGAGATAAATTACAAACTTGAACTTGAAAATTACAACGCTGCGGGGAAAAAATGTGAAGAAAGAAAGAAAATCCATCGAAGAAATGGAAAACTTACGAAATACTGCTACGATAGCGGCAACAGCAGGCACACACCATGGACGACACTCGGGAAGACAATTTCCAAGAGCAACCAAAAAAGGTGACAATGAAGTTGAAAGATACTTAAAGACAGACAAACGGACGGACACAAAAAATCAACAAAAAAGTTTTTTTTTTATGTTTGGGATAGATTTTATGTGTAGTCCATTGAATGGCTACAAAGATTGAGAGATTGTTGGCCACAAAAATGCCGATAGTACATATAGTTGTATGCTACGACAATGCCGCTAAATGTTTGGTAAGCCGCTTTTTGTAGAACAGTGGGACATTTCTGGGAATTTAGAGTTGGAAATAAATTTTACTTAATAAATTGAACCAACGCCTTGATTGGTATTAATGCAGTTTGGATATGCCATTTTACGATATAAGAGAGGAGATTTGGAGTGTGATTAAGGCCCTTTCGAAATTTGATTCTTTGATGGGAAATATTGGTAATTTCTTCAATTCAGTTGTACTTAAATATTTTGAAAACATTATTCAACACATTCTTGGAAAAATAGCTTTCCATTGCTATGCGTTTCCCTACCGTTCGTAGTCATTACAGACTCTAAAAGTGTACCACAAAAATATAGCGTTTTATTATATTGCCTCCAATTCTAAAAAATTCTGAGATATTCATTTAGTTTTTAATTTCACAATCTGGAAAATGACACACTGTACATCGTCAGTTGTTGAACATTCTGCGTTTGAAGTTTAAAGAGCAAAAACAATTTATTTGCTATGGCATTTTGAGGAAACAATTTAAACATTTCCAAAATCTTCAACTAAAACATTTCAAAGGAAAAACACACGTTTACAATATGCCATCGATTTGTTGCTTTCAATTAAACTTGATTTCAGGGAAATTGAGTTGTGTGTACAATTACAGGTTCGTTGTACACTTTTTTTTCCATCTGGATGAAAATAAATGCCGCCGCCCTTCAATTCATTCATTCATGTCTTTGAAATTGATTGCATGTAAATATAGACAGATCATTTACATAAACAATCATTTGTTCGTTTGGTATGGACCGCGACCGCTGCGATCGTTCATTTAGCATCGTTGCTCCCGCTCCCTATCTAGCATTTCAACCACAAACAAATTTCTATGTAAACATTGATAGGTCGGGGTTTCACCCTCTCTTTCACCCCATTGGCCTGTACTGAAAAAAATTGTATCTTAAATTTAAAGATTTGGCCACTTTGAGTCTTTATAATAACGACATTTCATACCCAAAATGAGGACAATTTCTATAATAATTAATAAATTGTCGTTAATTAATATACAAGTGTTCTTTTTTTTAAAGATTATGGCACCAAATCATTAAGATTTCTACAATATATTTTCAGTGTAGACAAAAAACGTTCTTCCTGTTTATCTGTCTCTCTCTCAAAATTACAAACGCGCATATGATCCATAACAAATAGCTCACAGTTTGTCCAACCACCAGCAGAAGCAGTAAGTAGCCCCCTAAACTAGGGAAAATTTCTTGGAAAAACTAGCATATTTTTTTGTTTAGCAAAAAAATGTAAACACTATTTTCTGTAGTTTCAGCCGTTTGTTTTGATGTGATTTATGAACCTTAGCATTAACCAAAAAAAACGTAAAAAAACAGTGGAAAATTGCACACAAAACTTTAAACAATAAAGCGATTTTTGCAAAACTCTTTCATCAATAAATAAAAACTCTGGGAGTTGTAAACAAAAAGGAGATTTTCTACTTTATTTCTTTTCGAAATGTTTCGAACTGTCAAGATGGACAGACAGACGGACAGGGCAATCGAAAGCAAAACCTCAACTGATGTTAATCTCTAAATGTTAAACTCAAATGTTGTTACATATGTTTGCCAAATGTGTACACTTTTACCCGAAGCACCGCCGCCTGTCCGGGCAATGTCTTTGTGGTGGAATCTGGTGGTGACCACAACACATCAGAAAATAAACTCAAGGATGCGGAATTGAAGGACGGACAGACAGACAGACATGTGGAACAAAGAGTGAACATGTCTGAAAAGTTCCCATGGAAAATAGGAACATTGAATAGTTTTCCTCCCCAGGGAAGATTTAAACGGATTTAATTTTGTTTTGGAAAGAATGTATGGGGGGCATACAGAACAAACAAAACCCGTCCAATTCGATAAATATTTTTTATCTAATTTTTAATTCGAATTTTTATATGCTTTTCGAAATTTTTTCTTTGTAAACTTATAAAAGATAATGTTAACATATTTAAATTTCAATAACATAATTTATCGAAAATTGATTTTGCCAGTTTAAGCAGACAAGTGCATTTTCCATAAACTATGTTATCGACATTTAAAGACACCATTCACATAGTAAATCGGATTATATCATATTGTTTTAGAAAGAAAGACTTTTATAATTTAGTAGTGAAAAAATTATAAAAATTACGCTAAAGGTGTAAAACTTAGAATTGGTCTAATTATGCAGTATTGACCAAATCGAATTTTCAAAACATTTTGTCTTGAGCTTCAGAATTATTAATTCCGACTAAAGGATATTTTAGTAAAAATTGTTTGCCCAAAAACTTTTATAAAATTTTTATATAAAAGAAAGAGTCTAAATATCAAAAAGTCAATACAAATCGGTGAGTCGATTACAGTCAAAAAGTTTATGAAAATCTAAGAGACAATTAAAGAGGAAACTCCGTGAACAATTACCTAAAAGGAGTAATAGGGGAGAATTCATTAAAAAAATGGAAAATTCGATAAATGTCAAAACTTCGAAGTTGTGTAAAAAAATCAAAAAAAAATTGTTAAAAGTTTAATAGATACATGTCGAAGAAAAACATAATTATTATACCATTTGTTGTCAACGATTTTAATTCCAAAATTGACATTTAATAGGAAAGTGCGCAATAATCGAAATTCTGTGAAAACGATAAAAATCGAATGGTCGATAAAACTAAAAACAATTCTTAAAGCAATCGATACATTTTTTGACAGGGTGGCTGATATGTAATGCAACAAAGTAAAGCGCTATATTTTTTTATTTTTTTTTTTAAATTTTATTGTTCAAAAGCAAAAAATGTCGGAAATAACATAAAATTTTAGAAACAGTTTAGATTTGTTCGAATTGGCCACCTTTGGCACGAATTATGGCCTTCAAACGGCCGACAAAGCCATCACACGCTGTACGAAAGTGGCTCTGCGGTATTTTGGTCCATTCCCGGCGAAGCGCCGTCTTGAGATGATCGATACGTTGGTATTTTTTAGTGCCAACCTTACTCTCTAAAATGCCCCAGGCGCAAAAGTCCAACGGATTGAGATCCGGAGATCTTGGTAGCCATTGTGCGGTAGAAATGAAGCGAGGAACCTCCTTTTTAAGCCATTCTTGGTTGACGCGTGCTGAGTGCGATGGTGCTGAGTCCTGTTGGAATGTCCATGGTCTGCGGCCGAAATGTTTGTCTGCCCAGGGCTTCAATACTGTCTTTAGGACATTTTCCCGATAATATTCTGCATTTATTTTGACCCCATGGTCGATGAATACGAGCGGGGAGCGACCATCGGCCGTTACGGCGGCCCACACCATTACCATCGGCGGCGCTTGAGTTCTGGTGGCCAATCGAAGGTGTACATTTTCAGCTGACCTCTTTGGCAAGTAAACCCGATAATTTTGTTTGTTCACAAACTGCTAAATTTGGAATGGCTTCTCATCGGAGAAAACCAAATTCGGTAACTGGCCACTTTCGTGCAAACGAAGCAACTCCTTGGCTCTTTCCAGTCTAACTTTTTTTGTGCATCGCTGAGCTCTTGCACTTTTTGGAACTTCAATGGCTTTAGTCCAAGCTCATTTTTTAATATGTGTTGTATCCGTTCTCGCGAATCTCGCGAATCCACTGCGGCGTGGATTTCAATCAAATCTGGCCTTCACTTTTCGGATCATTTCTGGTGTTGTTACCGTTTTTTTTCGTCCACTTTTTGGACGCGATGCAACACTGCCAGTATCACGGTAACGAGCAATGGTACGAGAAACAAAAGATTTATTCACATGTAAATGCTGGAGGGCTCTAACGATAGCCACTTGTGTTTTTCCACCCAAATAAAGCAATCACACTATCACGCTTGAATTCCATCACGAATAACTTTTTTCTGAATGCAATAGATCAAAATGCTTTTGTAAGTTTGTAAACAATAAAATAACTTGTCACTGAAATAAATCTGTCAGCTATCAGACTAGCGGTTTGGAAATGATAGCAACCTGAAGTTGGTTGCAATACATATCAGCCACCCTGTATATACCGAACTAAATATATTACAAATCGATTTTAATAAACGATAAATATTACAGATAAATATTCATTAACAGTAGAAGAGTCCGGGAATATCATAAATTTAATAAATACCGAAGAGAATATTCCAAATGTTGATAAAATCGATTAGTCTACAAGAGTCAAATAATAAAGAAAAAAAGAAGAGTCTTGAAAAGTGAAGTATTCCGATAAATGTTAGAAAATCAATAACACGCGAAGGGTCTTTTAAATGTCGGAAGAGTCCATAAAACTTGTTAAAAGTGAGTGCGCAACAAATTTTAAGATAATAGTGTGTCATATGCATAAATCGATAAATTTTGTTATCGAAATTTTAGACCATGATGTTTTTATATTTTATTCAAGTTCCGCGTTGGGCGCCATTCTGAATATGGTTAGTTTGTTTTAAAGTAACTGTGATGTAAGACAATTCTTCGAGATGCTCTGGAAATATAATTGAAAGCAAAAATTATGCATATATTCTTCTATATTTATCTTTACACTCGCTTACGTTGGGCGCCACTTACTCTTACAATGCACATTTTTAACAGAAGTCATATTATGACGGTTTCTATATTATTGATATGAAAGAAGATCAAAAATAACTTTACGTGAATAAATACGAGTATAACTTTATCACAAAACAATATTATTTTCTCTAAGCCATGTTAGGCGCCATATTTCTCTTACAAGAAACCTATCATCTTATAGCCACTGTCTTGCCAACACCATTACCGTCACCCTTTTCAATACGGCAATTAGAAAATTGTTCCTCCCCTTATTTGGACATTGTTTTCTGGTGTTATTTGTTAAAGTCAAGTCATTCAACTTCAATTTTATTCAAAGCTTTGGCTATCATTTTTTCGTGGGTAAACAAAGTGATATATAGAAATTTATGATGAACAAAATGGAGCAAATAAAATTGAAGTTAAATCCTAACACCGCCACCAAAGAAAAAAAAACACATACGATTCGATTCAATTCAATTCGAAGACATCAGCGACGGAGTAACATATTGAACTTTTTTAGACATTTTGCCTTTTTCTCAATTTCTGTGTTTTATTTCAAAGTTTAGTTTTCATTTGGATTTTTCCGATTTCTGGAAGACTACTACAGTTTTTTTTTGGGGGGGGGGAGGGAACTGCTAGTGTGTAGTAAAGAAAACATAAACATAAATTTAACTTTTACTTTCAAAATCCCATTGATTTTTTGGTTTGGTTTCGTTACGATTTTGTTTTAGCTCTAGACCGACCGACCACCAATTGCTGACCAAAATTCAGTGAATTTGAAATTTGTTTACCAATATTTACATTTTGTTGGGTGATTTTTCCGAATCAATTTCGGTTTTGTGTTTTGAACGTTGTTCAGTTCGATTTTTGTACATGTTAAACACGTTGTAAATTGTATGTCCGTCGGTCGGTCAGTCCGTCTGTCGGTACACCCCTTGTCCAGCATTCATGCATTTGTCTTCTATTTATTCAGTTGCTCGCCATTCGAGGGCTAAATGTTTACTCTTTCTCTGTAGTGGTTAAGCTTTAAATACAAACATTTATTTAAGGCAAAAAATACGGAAAAGATTTCCCCTTATCCGAGTGACAGAAAGGCAGGCAAAAATCACAAATTGACATTTAAAATATGTCAGGTTTGAAAATCAATGTCCGTTTTCTATAGAGGTTGTTGAGGAGTTCAAATATTTTTTTTTCTTCATATTTTTAAAACCCATCATTTTCAACTCCATAACTCTCCTTTAGTTTAATTAATGATCCTTCCTTTGGAGTTTTGTGTTGACATTTATGTTTTGACATTTTCTTTCTTTCACTCCGTTCAGTTCAGACTTCATTTTTTCTTTTTTTTTCCAAACCAGCGAAAATACAAAATGTCATTTAGTGATCTTTAATGTCCATTTTTAATTCATAATTTTCAGTTTCTCTGAATTTTTGACAATTGACGGACACTTTCAAACCAAATAACCATCAAAACTCTTAGCATTTAATGGTGCTTTGCCAAAGCGGTGTCTTTTGTCTATTTGGCCTTTGAAAATATTTGTGTCTGAAGTTTTTGTGAGTTTTGTGAGGGTAATTAAAATGATTTACTACCATCAAATTTAATGGACATAATTTGACAGGTTTTTTTTTGGTTTTTCACAAAAAAAGCAATACCTACATACGTAGGTATGTTGAGGTTAATGTGGCATGGATTTTTCTTTATTTTTCATGTCTACAAAGTGAAAAATGTTGGGGAGAGATAGTGTTAATCGTTGACATTTTAGTGCATTGGGGAATAATAGGAGCTTTTCAAATAACTGTTGAAATTATATTTGTAATTTTAATGAAATTTCACTTATAGCTTAAACATACTTACTGCATAAACTGATCATATCCATATGAACATATACATACTTCTTTATTTCTTGTCGAGATTACCTTCGCGTTGGACGCCATTTTTTTTTTAATTTTAAATTAAATTGATTTCGCCTGAAAAAGAAAAATACCATTTTATAATAGCCATTTTTGAAATGCAGACAATACATAATTAATCTGTTGCATTATACAGATTAAAAATTTGACTATAGTCAAATATGAAATAATTTCTTAAAAAATATGAATTTCTTAAAAAAATTTAAATAATTTCATATTTTTAATGAAATAATTTCATTAAAAATATGATATAATTTCATTAAAAATATGAAATAGTTTCATAAAAAATATGAAGTATTGTCTTAAAAAAATATGAATAGTTTCATAAAAAATATGAAATAGTTTCATAGAAAATATGAAATAGTTTCATAGAAAATATGAAATAGTTTAAAAAAAATATAAAATAGTTTCATAAAAAGTATGAAATGGTTTCATAAAAAATATGAAGAATCTTCTTCGTAAAATATATATGATTTTTTTCATATATCGCATGAAACATTTCTTTGGCTGATTCCGTAATATGAAAAAAACATTTCGTGATATTAACCAAGATAATATTTTCAGTGTACTCTAGTGTTGGGCGTCCCTTCATCATACCATGAATTGATCACCAAATCTTTTCTTTTTTTTATAGCGAAACCATAGAAACTGACCAAGAATTTAAATACGAAACCAGTAAGGAAAGACCAACGTCGGGCGTTGTCGACTATATGATACCCTACACCACTTTAGTAAGATTGGAGAAACCATGAAATATCCAATGTATACTTCAATTAAAATTTGTTTACCCAATTTACTTTTGGTAAGGGTCTGCCTCTGTAGCCAAATCCGACGAAACATACAGGATTTTCCAATAAGAGTGATATGATTTCTTTTAAAAAAAACTTATTATTAAGGGAATTCAAAAGTTTTTTATTTAAAGTGAAGTACAATCGATACAATTAAGTCATTCAAATGGCCTCCACGACTTCTTCTGCAGCAACGAATTCGATGAACCAAATTTTCGAGCACTTTTTCCACTAAATCAAGTCGTATGTCATGAATGGCACGTTCAATATTGACTTGTAAAGCTTGAAGAGAGTCTGGTTTATTTCGAAAGACCAATGACTTCAAATAACCCCACAAGAAATAGTCTAATGATGTTAAATCACAACTTCTTGGAGGCCATTCAATATCACAATTTCTTGAAATAATAGAATCTCCAAACTTTTCTCGCAACAATTCAGTGGTTTAATTTGCTGTGTGGCACGTAGCCACAATCGGTCAATGGCAAAAAGATAGCTCTTAACGAGAGCTAAAATATTGCTCATGGGTGTCAAGCTCGTAGGTCGACTGGAAAGTGGTTCTTTGGATTTAAAAAAAATGGACTAAGCATCATTTTCAAATGTGAACGGAAACTTTAGTTTTGCTCTAGCTCCTTAACGGTTCGTCGGATCGGGAATCGGTTAAGGGCAAAAAATAGCTCTTAGCGATGGGTGTCAAGGTCGTAGGTTGACTGGAAAGTGGTTTTGTGGATTTTGAAAAAAATGGACTTAGCGCACGAAAACTAGCAATTGGAAAACGATTATTTTGATAATAAATCTGTATAATTTGTAAACGTTGTTCTTGCGTATATCTCTCTCCATGATGAAATTGTAAACACTACTACTGAATACAATGAAAAACAAAAGACAGATCATGACATATTACAAATGTCCGTAACGTCACTTCAAAATCATATAATCCCTATTGGAAAACCTGTTATATATGGCAGCTATAGCTAAATCTGAACCAATATATTTTGCCATGTAAAACCCTTGCCTTCTATCACTGTATAGAAGCAGGTTGACCTTGAGCCGAGAGAGTATCTCAGTTTAAATCATCTAAACTGATTTTTTTCAAATGTCGTCATCTTTGTCCATGTATTAAGAAACTCTAGCATTGTAAACTTCCAAACGATTCGATGTAAACTACAGCGTATATAAGTCTGATTGGGCCAAATCGGGCGAAACCTATATATGGAAGCTATATATAGATCTAAAACGATTTTCTTCAAATTAAGCAATGTTGGTCTATGGATCAAGAAACTCTGCCATGCTAAATTTCAAAACAATTGGATGTAAAATACAACTTCTATCTACAGCGTCAAATCGAACGAAATATATATATATATGGGAGCTATATTTAAATCTAAACCGATTTTCTTCAAATTCAATAGGCTTCTTTCCAGATACGAAAGACTCCTAACTGCAAAATTTCAGCACGATGGGAGTGAAATTGCGACCTGTACTCGAAAGACAACTTCAGATGGACAGACATGGTTAAATCGACTCAGCTAGTGAATCTGAGTCGATCGGTATACTTTAAGCTGGGTCTAGCTGTAGTATTTCTAGGTGTTACAAACATCAGCCATGAATCGAACTTATACTACCCCGCACCACTGTGTGGTTTAGGGTATAAAAATATCGAATAATGTGTTTTGCCTCACGTTGGGCGCCATCTTAGATATAGCATAGCAAAGGCCCTATGCCTATGCTTGATAAATAAGTCTATTGAATTAGATTTCTATAATTAGTTGAATTTCAAACAATACAAAATTTATTTGTTTTGATTTTTTGGCATGCACACAACCTTTCCAGTGTTGGGCGCCATTTAGTCTAGTTGATGAGTTGATAATCATGAACAAACTGAACAAAAATCCAATTTGAGATATTTTTAAAGTCATTTTATGCTTATGGTGTTTGCCAACGTTGGGCGCCATCTAAGCGGTGATATTAATATTTTTACTATTATTAGTAAGGGCTTTGAGCTCCATGGCTATTGTCGTCAGCTAAGTTTTAAATCTTAAAATTTATGTAATTATTTAAAATTTAGAAAATACCAAATTATTATTTACATTCTATAGATTAAAATTTACTACTCTAGCGTTGGGCGCCATTTTATCAGTAGATGAGTTGGTCACCAAATCTTTTACATATTTATTTTTATAGTAAAGCCATAGAAACTGTATAAAAATATAAATTTTTGCGTAGCAAATGCCTTTAATAATTTTTTTTTATATTGCAGAATTAACTGCTTCAGTCTTGGGCGCCAGTCCAGTTGAGGATTTACTTATCAACATTTTGTTGTTCATATAGTGGAAAACCATATAAACTTAACGAAAATCCATTTTGAGATAACGGGTTTTCCAATAGGGATGATATGATTTTGAAGTGACGTTTCGGCCATTTGTAATATGTCATGGTCTGTCATTTGTTTTTCATTGTATTCAGTAGTGTTTACAATTTCATCATGGAGAGATATAGGCAAGAATAACGTTTACAAATTATTCAGTTTTATTATCAAAATAATCGTTCTCCAATTCCAACTTTTCGTGCGCTAAGTCCATTTTTTTTAAATCCAAAAAAAAAACACTTTCCAGTCGACCTACGAACTTGCCATTGACCGATTCCCGATCCGACGTACCGTTAAGGAGCTAGAGCAAAAATAAACTTTCCGTTCACATTTGGAAATGAGTCCATTTTTGCTAAGTCCATTTTTTTTAAATCCAAAAAACAACACTTTCCAGTCGACCTACGACCTTGACACCCATGACCAATATTATAGCTCTCGTTAAGAGCTATCTTTTTGCCGTTGACCGAATTGAACTGTTGCGAGAAAAGTTTGGAGATTCGATTATTTGAAGACATTGTGATATTGAATGGCCTCCAAGAAGTTGTGGTTTAACACCATTAGACTATTTCATGTGGGGTTATTTGAAGTCATTGGTCTTTCGAAATAAACCAGACTCTCTTCAAGCTTTACAAGTCAATATTGAATGTACCATTCATGACATACGACTTAATTTAGTGGAAAAAGTGCTCGAAAATTGGAGTCATCGAATTCGTTCCTGCAGAAGAAATCGTGGAGGCCATTTGAATGACGTTTTATTTAGAACTTAATTGTATCGATTGTACTTCACATTATATAAAAAACTTTTGAATTTCCTAAACAATAAGTGTTTTTTCATATCACTCTTATTGGAAAATCCTGTATGTGTATTACAAGGAAATGCAAAATTTAAAATTAAAAATCCAACAAGTTGTTAAAAGAAAATCTATATAAAATTAATGCATCTCTCAATACTTGGGATAATTGAGGAAATCACTGAAGAAAAAAATATTGAAAATTTTCAAAAAAACAACCATTAATGTGATTTCCATTAGCATCAACACTAAACATACCTTGCCACAAAAGCCTTCAACACCCCCATGACCGACCACTACTAATTTCTCTCGATCATTGGGGTGGTGGGGTACCCGGTCATTAAAAACTATTTATGGACTTCCTCAAAAGCGGAAAGCCACTGCTACTCCCCAGGCAATAAATGAATTTTGAGAAAAAAAACATGAAGAAAAAACATTTGACCAAATAAGTGTGGGAGTCATTAAGATCAAATAGCTATGGACTGACTACTGCGGCAGTAACAATACACCTCTATGGAATGCTGTTCGTTGGTCAACAATGGAGCTCCTTTGAAATCTGTGAAATTGTTAAACAATTTAATCGCAATTTAATGGCATTTAAAGATTTAATGATTTTTATCACTTTCATTTTTTCACATTATTTCTCCGAGTGTATAATTTGCTTATGGCGGCAATTTTTACCTCAATAAAAAGTAAAGTGCATGAGCAAAAAATGTGTGTGCTAAAAATTTAATTATGTTAAAGCGCAAATGTTGTAATCCAACACCGCGGCCGCGGATAGTAGTGCGGCAGAAAAACTGGGCAATATTGTTGTGTGCTACCTCCCAAAAAACCAACGAGGAGGAACCACAGATTGAGACTGACAGACGGACGGACGGACGGGCAGAGACCGTCTGCAAAAAACCTAGCTAGAGCAGTGGCGCGTATTTAACACGGAAGTTTTGCTAACTAAGCTCAGTAAAGTTTTTCTTCCCAAGTTTTAATCGCAATTGTCCGTCCGTCCGTCTGTCTGTCTGGCGGTCTGTCTTGCGGTGTTTGGCCAACTGTCGATCAAGATGCACACCGAAGATTTGGAAAGAGGTTGCGGCGGGAAAGTAGTACTAAACAAATGTTTAGCTTGGTTTTCATTGTAATAGCATTATTAGACACTCCAATACTATTCGTACTCTGTCTCTCCGGAGAATTGTTATAGGCCAAACTAAAGTCGTAAAGGGAAAGTATTTTTCTGATTACACTTTTTGTTCACAAGAAATTGCATAATTAGGTAAATCAAGGCAGAGAAAGACAGGCAGACGGATGGACGGACAAAAAGTCAGTTAAACAGTCCGAGTTTGTTGCTTAAAATGAAAACGAAACTGAATACTCCGGTAAAAAAAGTGAACAATTTTAAAAAATCCCCAGTCTAACGGACAGTAGAGGAAACCTTAGAAACGTCAAATGTCTGATTATAGAGCAGAAAAAAATCAACCAGAAAAGCCTTTTGTAATAAAATGTTTAAGTGATTATTTGGTCAGTCTCTGGGGTTTTTAATGGCAGAGTAAATGTTTAAAATATGTATGTAAGTGATGTTACAAAGAGTTTTAGGATTTTCTTCCTCGATTTCTGTGGTAAGCTTAGGGTGGAAACTGCAAAAATTGGTTAAAAAACTGACTATGTGTAACAAAAGGAAACGATTATATTTAGTATTGAGCTGAAGTCAATAGCTAAGAAGATCAAATTCCTTACTACATAAATAGCATAGTTCAGATGGCGCCCAACGTGATGCACATCTTATAAACGCACAGAAAATAGCATTAAAATGTATTTATTGTTTGTTTTATTTAAATTATTATCACTTTAAATTGCATTTAATAACTTTGAAGTATCTACTCGTATTTAAGTTAAGAGCTGTTAACTTTTGGTGTAAAATGGTCCATTTGTAAGGGAGGTACCAAAAGGGGCGTGCCAATTACGGTCACTTTTCTCTAGGCTATAGGTACTATAAAAGCATTGCACTGTACGAAAGTCCAAGTATTTGTATGCACTGGTATTAAAGCTATAAGCTGGTAACTTTTGGTACGAAATGGTCCATTTGTGTGGGAGGTACCAAACGGAGCGTGGCACCTTCGGCCATTTTTCTCGAGGTAATAGTGACTAATAAACTAATACTATGTGTAGAATTTCAGAGGATTCAAATAAGTAGTATATAAGTTATTAAATAATCAATATTTCACTAAATGTTAACCCTTTGTGGGGGAGGTACTACATGGAGTGGACCAATATGGCCCATCTTCGAAGTTAGCCGGAGATAGAAGAACATATTAGCACATGCCAAATTTTAAGTCAATCGGTTACTCCTTTCGAGAGTTATCGTGCGCACCAGCCAGCAGACAGACAGACAGACGGACGGACATTGCTCATTCCGCTTGAAATGACCCAAAACGGATATCCGCCGAACATACTGAGGGTCTTAGGTCAGTCCTTCGATGTGTTACACTTTTGGTTCGTAGCAAATGATATATACCTTTCTCTCTAAGGTGAGGGAATAAAAAGGATAAATACGTTTCTTACTTCAATTTTGGAAATTACTTCAATTTCGTTAAATATTGCTGTTCTAGAGTAGTGCGCACATTAAGTCAGGTAGTGAATTAATCATCAAAGCTGTTATTGGTCTTATAGTGTCGTAAGTCGTTGAGAGTCGTTAAGTCAAGAGAATGATAAAAGTTCTCTAAAATAGAAATAAAATAATTTGATTTATTTCATTTATTTTTAAGAAGCTTACGCGCTTATGTACGAAACAAACAATATCTGAAAAAATTTCATGCGACAAGCTATATTTCTTCTTCTGCATTTTTTTAAAATCATAATGCTTTCCTTAATGAAAGCTACCCTTAGGGAAATAGGGCCGATACAAAACTAAACGCGTGATAGGTCCATTAAGGACAGTGATGGGTTCCCAGATTCTTCCTTCTATATGCGGTACCTTTAACATGATTTTGTCATTGGAGGTGTTGAATTGTCACCTGGTGACATATCCAAGTACTGGTCTAAAATAATACATACATTATTAGATCTTTCAATACCAGTCACAGCCAAAGTTACTTTACTAAGTAGCAGATAACGAAAGTTTTAAGTAGTATTAAGTAGTAGATAACTAAAATGGTCGTCAACTAAGGAGTAGATAATCCAACTGGGCGTCAATTAAGGAGAAGATAAACCAATTGTGATTTTACTAAGCAGTACCCAACGAAAATGGTCGTCACGAAAACAGAACGAAAATGGTAAAAAATTCCAACTGATAGTCAAAAATTAGTAGATAAACCAATTGTTATTTTACTCAGTGGTAGATAAGCCATTTATTTTCTCAAATAAGGAGGAGATAATGCAAATGGTTGTCAACTAATGAGAAGACAACCATACTCCCCGTCAAATAAGGAGTAAATTAACCAACGGGTTAATAGATAACCCAACGGCTCCACTGGTCGTCAACTAAGGAGTCGTTAACCCAACTGGCCGTCAAACAAGGATTAGATAACCCAACTGGTCGTCAATTAAGGAGTAGATAACCCCAATGACGACCAACGGGTCCTATATTAAGGTTGAAATAACTCAACGGATCTTCAATTGAGGAGTAGATAAATCCACTGGTCTTCAACTAAGGAGTAGATAAACCAATTGTTATTTTACTAAGTAGTAGACAACGAAAATGGTCGTCACGAAAACTGAATTAAAATGAAAAAAAAGCCATCTATTCTCAAATAAGGAGGAGATAACGCAATTGGTTGTCAACTAATGAGAAGATAACCATACTCACCCTCAAAAAGGAGTAAATTTGCCAACGGGTTAATAGATAACCCAGCGGGTCCGATATTAAGGTTTAAATAACTCAGCGGGTCTTCAATTGAGAAGTAGATAACTCCACTGGTCGTCAACTAAGGAGTCGTTAACCCAACTGGCCGTCAAACAAGGACTAGATAACCCAACTGGTCGTCAATTAAGGAGTAGATAACCCCACTGACGACCAACGGGTCCTATATTAAGGTTTAAATAACTCAACGTGTCTTCAATTGAGGAGTATTTAAATCCACTGGCCTTCAACTAAGGAGTCGTTAACCCAACTGGCCGGTCAAACAAGGACTAGATAACCCAACTGGTCGTCAATTAAGGAGTAGATAACCCCACTGGTCGTCAACTAAGGAGCAGTTAACCCAACTGGCGGTCGAATAAGGAGTGTATAACCCAATTGGTCGTCAAAAGAGTAACAGATAACGTCAATTAAGGAGTAGATAATCCCACTGGTCGCCAACTAAGGAGCAGTTAACCGAACTGGCGGTCGAATAAGGAGTATATAACCCAACTGGTCGTCAAAAGAGTAACAGATAACCCAATTGTTATTTTACTAAATAGTAGATAATGCAAATGGTCATCAAATAAGGAGTAGATAATCTAACTAGTTGTCAAATAAGTATAAAGAAAACAATTGTTATTATACTGTAATATATTATGGTCATATATTATGGATAACATAAATCAACGAGTCGTCAATTGCGGAGTAGATAACTCCGCTTGCCATCATAAGGAGTAGTTAACTCAAGTGGCCGTCAAATAAGGACTAGATACCCCAACGGGTCGTCAATTGAGGAGTAGATAACTCCACTGGTCGTTAACTAAGGAGTAGTTAATCCAACTGGCCGTGAAATAAGAAGTAGATAACCCATCCGGTCGTCAAATAATTAGTAAATAACCAAATTGTTATTATACAAAATAGTAGATAACGCAAATGGTCGTCAAATAAGGAGTATATAATCCAACTAGTTGTCGAATAAGGACTAAAGAAACCAATTGTTATTTTATTAAGTAGTATATAACCCATGTGGTTATCATATAAAGAGTAGATAACGCACATTGTTGTCAACTAAGGATTAGATAACCCAACTGGTCCTCTACTAAGGAGTTGATAAACCAACTTTACAGTTGATTACCCCAGCGTTCGTAGTAGATAAACCAAATAGCATCTTATTAAGTAGTAGTTAAGCTAACTGCTTGTCAACTAAGAAGTATATATCCGAACTGCTTCTCAACTAAAGAGTGGATAACCCAACGTATATTTCTCGTATACATAGAGTCATATGATGCCATATCACATCCAGAAATATTATATTTGGTGCACTTATTTATGTTAAATGATACCAATTAATCCCTACGAGATCAATTCAGTGTGTGGTCCCCATGGAGCTAGTACTGGGATCATTAGACTCAGGTAAATTGACACTTCATTTCCCTAAGGGTATGGAAAGTAAATTTGGCAGCGGTTTTAGTCAGTTTCAACAAAATACAAAAATATTATCTCGAGGTATATTCCACACTTGAAATATAAGAAAATAGGTTGAATTCCAACCTTATCCCACAAGGGCTAGTGGAATTCAATTTGAGATTGGATATAGTTCAAAATTATAGCGTTCTTAACAAAAATTTAATATAAATTAAATATTTTCAATTTGAAACATTACCTACCCAAATTAAAAGTAGTGTTCCTTTGAAAATTATTTTTCTGTTTTTTTTTTTACTTTGGAAAGATCATATGGCTATATCAGAGCCTCTGGTGGGATCGAACGCCATGACTCCTACCGAGGTGTTCTCCTTTTGAACATACTCTTAAAATGACTCAATTCATATTTAACTCTGCTCTTAATTTTGTTTACTTGGAAATCTCATATCGCTCACTCACTTCAAGACTGTCTTAATTCAAAATTTAAAATTTTTTTTTGGTTGTCTTGCAGAAATGCGAATTTTGTAAATATCCATAAATTAATTTCAACGACATTTAGTTTATAAGTAAACAATCATATTTCGGATTATTCCACCTTTTTTAAATCTTATCTTTTTCTACGTACTTAAAGTTACACATTTCGACAATTTTCAATTTTGAGTTAGGACTGTCCTGAAGTAAGTGAGCGATATAACTATGTATATCAGAGCTTCTGGTGGGGATCGAAGCCAATATGTTTAATTCTGCTATTAAAACTCATTTAGGGTCGAACCGGCTATTTATTCCTCCAGTGTCAACTCAAAGTAAAAATATTTCATCTTACAGAAATATTTGCTTGTTTTTACTTTGGAAAGATGATATGGTTATATCAGTCTCTGGTGGAGATCGAACCCATGAACCCACTATGATAATTCAGAACAACCAACCTACCAACTTTCCTACTTGGGCATTCAACTTTTGATCATTCTCTTAAAAATTACTTAACTCATATTTAATTTTGCTCTTCATGTTGTTTAAACGGAAAAAACATATGACAATATCAGAGCCTTTGACTGGGCTCGAACCCACCATCCTCACACTGATACTCGCTACCAACTTACCTGCCGACGCGATCTCCTTTGCAACATATTCTCCAAAAATACTACTATTAATTTTCAATGAGACCCAAAACGGCTATTAATCATAGCTCCACCAGCTCATTTGAGCGGTTATAATTTTGAAAAGAAACTCCCTCATCATTGAATTTGGTAACTTTTTTCGCAATTCTTTCAAAACTGACATTTTTCTTCATCAAAATGTCATTATTTTGTAGCTGTAATAAATCGCCTCCATCTCCTACTCCAACTCCTCCTCTATCTTCATTGGCAGCTATTGTCCCACTACTGTAATTGCGCGATGTACCGCACCTTAGCAACTTAGCCTAACTCCATCATTTTCGATTGACTCAACCGACCGAAAAATGAGACAATGAATAATGGTGACGCTGTGTGGACGAATGAATTGAGTGGTGTTACTGCTGCTGCTAGTGCTTCCACACTTGTCCTCGTTCCTCGTAACAATAGAATTGTCTTGGATGTTGCTATTGCCAACAACATTGTTAACACCAATGGTTTGGGAGTTCCTTATCCACCATCCGCCATCCACAAATGGTCGTAACATCGCCACCATTACCTGATTAAAAAAGCTCCTCATCATCATCGTAGTTGCTGCTGCTGCTCGCGGTATAGTTGGTTTGCCAACAGCTTCGCTTACAGGTGTCACCTGTAATCTTGTAATAAAAAAATGTGAATTGAAATCGAGTGTTGGGGTGTTCAAAATTTGCTGTGGCACCCATCACCGGTGATGGCGGCCCAGACTGAGTTGACACCACCTTAAGTTTGTCATCCACTTCAGTGATGCATAGATGAATATCTCTTGTGGCACAAAATGAAATGTTTAATGATGATGATTACGCGCTCGCATTTACTTCTGGTTGTTGTCACCGCTGCTGTTAATTTTTCATTGTTGTTGCTATTGCGGTGATGTAATGCCACTTAGATTACTGGGTTGGGAATGAATAAATGAATGAATAGTATCTTCAGAATTACCCATGAATATGACTAACTAACTTAGCCCATTATCTTGAATGTTTATGGCTCTGTCATTTTAGAGTTTGTGGAAAAATATGGTGGTGTTAAGAACCATATTAATTGCTTCCGCTTTTTGGTTACCTAAGACTTTAAATTATTAATGTCGCATTGAAAAGATAATCAAAAGCTAAAATTTGTGCATTAACAATGGTCAACAATTACGATTGGACATTTTCTGGTGGCCTCAGAGGAATGTTATCTGAGTTTAGGTTGTGTCAGCAGAATCACTTAACAATTAACTGGGCGTATTAGCAATATGTTAATTGAACAAGCAAATAATTGAACAATTATATAATTAAATTTCAGAAAAAAACTTCATAAATTTTAAGACAGTGCAACAAAGCTGTCCTAATCTTTAAAATAACTACATTTTGTTCTTATAGTGAAGACAATTTACTTAATATTAATGATACTGCTTCTTCATTTTAAGTATGAAATGTATTTCTGTTTAAAGGTACTTACTATTGTCTTTATTTTAGATTTTAAATGTAATTATTTTAAAGATTAGGACATCTTTGATGCACTATCTTAAAAAATTGGAATTGTTTCTCATTGTAAAACTATATAAATTTAGGAATTTTAAAAATATTGTATTTTTTATTTTAAATGTAACTAATATTAAGGATGTTGTCTTCATATTAAGTATGAAGTGTACATGTTTTAAAATTTTCTTAATTTAAGTAAGTTGTCTGCATTTTGAGTACAAAATGTACTAATTTTTAACTTACTTAATTTTAAGGAAATTGTCTTTATATTAGTTGTGAAATCTGCTTGTTTTTAAATATTTTATAATATTATGAAAATTTTCTATATTGGAAGTACGAAATTGACTAATTTTAAATTGACTTCATTTTAAAGTATGAAATGTACTTACATTCAATTCACTTAATGCTAATGAAACTATATTTAGTTTAAACTTGAAATGTACTTAATTTTAAATAACTTATTATTAAGAATACTGTCTTCATCTTAAGATGGATTTATTTTTAATTTACTTAGTATTGAGGAAATTTTTCTTTTTATACCCTCACTTTAGTGTGACGAGGGTATATATCATTTGCTACGGAAAAAAGTGTAACACGTCGAAGGAGTGACCTAAGACCCCAAGTATGTTCGGAGGAAATCCGTTTTGGGTCATTTTAAGTCGAATGAGCAATGTCCGTCCGTCTGTCTGTCTGTGTGTCTGCTGGCTGGTGCGCACGATAACTCTCGAAAGGAGTAACCGATTGACCTCAAGTTTGGTATGTGGTAATATTTTTTTCTATCTCCGGCTAAGTTCGAAGATGGGCCATATTGGTCCACTCCTTCTAGTACCTCCCCCACAAAGGGTTAAAATGTTGTGAAATATTGATTCCTTAATAACTGCTATAATAGTTATTCGAATCTTTTGAAATTCCACACATAGTATTACCTTATTAGTCGTTATCAACTCGAGAAAAATGGGCGAAGTCGCCACGTCCCTTGTGGTACCTCCCACACAAATGCACCATTTTGCACCAAAAGTTAACAGCTTATAACATTAATAACAGTGTATAAAAATACTTGAAATTTTGTACAGTGTAATGTTTTTATAGTGTCTATAGCCCTGTGAAAAATGGGCGTTATTGCCACGCCCCTCTTTGTACCTCCCACACAAAATGCCCAAATCATACCACAATTTAATGTCTCATAACGTTTATACCAGTGCACATAAATGCTTATAAGTCGGCACAGTGCAATGAATGTAAAGTATCTAATGTTCAGCAAAAAAAAGGTGTATTTGATAAACCCCTTCTGGTACCTCACACACAAATTGACAGAATAATTCGAGTAATATTCAATATTACATTACTCACAAAGTGAGGGTATACCTTAGTCGGTTTACCCGACTGAAACTTTCTTACTTGTTTTCAGTATGAAATGTTCGTATTTTAAATATTGGTACGTATCTGGCTTTAAACTTAGGAAATTTCATACTTAAAATGTCGACATCCAATTTTGAAAATTAGGACATTTCGAACTTAAAATAAAGCCAATTTAAATAACAATAATCCTAATCTTTAAAATTAACATTTCGTACATATAATGAATACAATTAACTTAATATTAAATATACTGCTACTTCATTTTAAGTAGGAAATGTATTTATATTTAAAGGTACTTACTATTGTCTTCATTTTAGATATGAAATTTACTTATTTTAAAGATAGGACGTCTTAAAAATAAATCATAAAAAATAGAATAAATTTAGACATTTTAAAGATGTTATATTTTTTCATTTTAAATGTGTAATCATTAAGGATATTGTCTTCATTTAAAGAATCATGGGTATATGTTTTAAAATGTTGTTAATTTAAGGAAACTGTCTCCATTTTGAGTACAAAATTTACTCATTTTTAACTTACTTAATTTTAAGGACATTTTGTCTTCATTTTAAGTACGAAATGTAGTAATTTTAAATGTATGTAATATTTAAAATACTGTCTTCATATTAAATTGGGAATGTATGCATACTGTGACCATTAAGGATATTGTCTTCATCTTGAGAATGAAGGGTATATGTTTTAAAATTTTCTTAATTTAGGGAAACTGTCCGCATTTTGAGTACAAAATTTACTAGTATTTAACTTACTTAATTTTAAGAGCATTGTCTTCATTTTAAGTACGAAATGTAGTAATTTTAAATGTACATAATATTTAAAATACTGTCTTCATATTATGTTTGACATATACTTGTTTTTAAATATTTTATTAATAGTAGGGAAATTTTCTTCATTTGAAGTACAAAATTGACTAATTTCAAATTTACTTACATTAAGAAAATATTCTTCGTTTTATGAGTGAAATGTACTTATATTCAATGTACTTAAGGTTAAAGGTACTATCTTTATTTTAAACATGAAATGTACTTAATATTAATTAACTTAATATTAAGGATACTGTCTTCATTTTAAGATGAATTTATTTTAAATTTACTTAATATTGAGGAAATTTTCTTTATTGTCAGTATGAAATGTTCTTATTTTAATTATTAGGACGCATTTGGCTTTAATATTAGGACATTTTATACTTAAAATGACGACATCAAATTTTGAAAATTAGGACATTTCGAACTTAAAATTAAGCCAATTTAATTAACAATAAGAATACTGTCTGTTTTTTACTTTTATTTACTGTTAAGAAAATTTTCTTCATTTTATGAACGGAAAGTACTAATTTTAAATTTACATAATGTTAAGGAACATGACTTCGTTTTAGGAATGAAATGCACTTATATTAAATGTATTTAATGTACCCAATATATTGTCTTAATTATTAGCATGAATTTTTTTTTATCCTAAATTAACTTAATATGAAGGATTCTGCCTTAAATTTAAGTATAAAATGAACTTATTTTAAATGTAATTGATATTTAATGAATTTCATTTAAAGATTAGGACAAGTTTAAGAATTTATAAATTTTATTTTCTTTAATATTAAATGTACTTAAAATTAGTAATATTATCATCATCAAGCAATGTACTTATTTTAGATTTACTGAATATTAAATATATTGTCCCCATTATAAGTACCACATGTACTCATATTTTAAATAGTCTAAGTAAGTTCTTTATTGTACGTATAAATGTACTTATTTGAAGATTACAGCCTATTAAGCTTAAAATCGTTAATAATATGACGAATGGTTTCTAAGTGTATACATTTATAAATTAAGGAGTTTCATTTTATTTTTTTTTTAAGTTAATAAAATTATTTTAAAATATTAGATATACTTATTTTAAATTTACTTACTATTAAGTAGTGTTTCGATTGTAAGAACGAAATGTTCTTTTGTAAAGATTGGGAAAGAGGTTATTGTAAAATAGATAAAATTTTAATATTTACACAGAATAAGACAGGAAATTTAGAAATTAAAAAATATATAATTTTTACATTTTAAAATGTAAAAAAAATTTAAATTTTTGTATAAATAACTTCATAAATAGTGATGTACTACTTACTAAAAATTTTGACAATATACGGGTCTGTTCTGTAATCACGGCGATTTGATATCACGGTGATTTTAAAATCACCGGCGACTTAACATCACTTTTAGAGTTCCAAATCACCCGAACATATTTCGAACAATCTTTTTTGGGAGGCTATGAATAATAAACCGGGCGATTTCGAACTCCAACAGTGATTGTAAGTCGCCGGTGATTTTAAAATCACCGTGATTTCAAATCACCTTGCTACAGAACAGACCCGATAGTTAATAGTAAGTATGAAATGTTCTTATTTTATATCAATTGATTTCATTGCATTTAAGAAAATTGTATTCATGTTAAGTTTGAAATTTACTTCATTTTAAGGATATTACGAGTATCATCCATCATCTTGAATATGAAATCGAATTATTTTAAATTTACTTAATATTGAGCAAATGACCTTTATTGTAAGTATGAAATGTACATATTTTAAAGCTTAGAACAATTTATTTCTAAGTGTATTAATATATGTAGTATCAAGGAAATTATCTTTATTTTATGTATGAAATTTACTTTATATTAAGAAAATGGCCTTCTTCAGTGTAAGAATTAATATAGCCGAAAAAAAGTATCCCAATGTTAAAGAAAATGCCATTGATTTGGCGCCAAAAACCATAAAACATAAATATAAAGACGTTTCATACTTAAAGTAAAGAAAAATTATTTAATTTTCTTATATATTCATAACTGTAGTACAAAATGAACTTATTTCAATGTGTTTGGCGCCAAATAAATGTTATTTTCTTTAACATTATGACATTTTTTCAGTGTAAAAATTCGTACACTGAATGAGACCATTTCCTTAATATTAAGTAAATTGCATACATAAAATAAAGGCAATATCATTGGTATTAGGTATATTTAAGTTGTTATATTGAGAAATAAAATGTCCTAAACTATAAAATAATTACAATGAAGACCATTTCCTCAATATCAACTAAACTAAGATTTGTTGGTATACTTTTTTCAAAGTTTTTTCAGTGTAAATTTAGGAATTTAAAGAAATTATCTTTATATGTAAAATCCTTTGGACGTTTGTTAGTAACGCATGATCTGTGAAACCATAAGAGCGAATGGACTAAAAATTGAACGATAGGTTCTGTTTGGGCTCATCTGTGTTTTACAATTATTTTCTAGCTGATAAATGGCGGAGTGATCAAGATATTTGCAAAATTCGAATTTGACTGAAATTTAAAATGTATGTGTGGTTTGTCTTGAATATAGTTTGTATGTATGATTCTATCAGGTAGATGGCGCTGTAGTGGACTTATGGTCAATATATTTTTTTTTGCTGATTTTTCCTGAAACTCGGGATATATGCATTATTGAATGAAATATCGCTGAATAACAAACCAATGCATCCCAAACAGAACAGAAGGGCAGGACAACGTCTGCAGGGGTCAGCTAGTTTATTATAAGAATTTATTAACCTATCAACCTATGAATTTTGGAATTTATGAATTCCTGTAATTTTCACTTTATGAATTCTAGGATTTTATGAATTGTTGTGAATATAAATTTATTAAAATATGATATAATTTGAGAATCCATAGAAGTTATGAATAAAGGAGTTCATGAACTTTTGGAACTAGGTATTTACGGATTAAAGAATTCCTGAATATATTCTTGACGATCTTTGGAATTCAATAATTTTCAATTCGAATAAATAAATTTATGAATTTATGGAGTTAATATTTTTGTATTTTTGAACAAATAAATTGCTAAATGTATCATTGCTTCAAGACGCCCTTTTTCGCATTCCATCCCAAAAATGTTTTTGCAAATTTCAATTGTTCTCTCTCTCCCTTGTCAATCGGCAAGGCCAAACTGGTTACGTCCAACAAAATCGCCTGTCCTAGAGTTTCACTTCATTCACTTGCACTGTGTAAAATCACATTACAATGTTGTTTGGAAACTAACAAAAAATCAACAAACAACAAAACATCGTGATGGCTCCAGGAAATGTAACGCGATTATTTATGTCGAGAGTCTGACGATTCTAAAGATTCAAACTAATTACATGTTGGTGATCGAATCGGATCGTATCGTATCGATCGGCAGCAGTATGCAGCCAACAAAGCACAGTCCAAATTTGGACTGGACTCTAAACATCGTCTCCATGCTGGCTAATGTTGGTGCTGATACCTAGCCCCAGCCACAGTGGTGGTGTGGTAAATGAGGCATAAAAAATGCAAATAAATGCAAGTGTTGCATGAAAATAGCCCCAAGGGAAAATGTATTGTGTTCTTTATCTGTATCCAGAGGAGACTGGCAAAAATCGTGAATAATCATTTTTGCCGTTTAGAATGTTAGATTTTTTTTCGTTAAGTCATGATTGGCAATAGAAGACAGTCGATAAATCCATCAATCATGGAGGGTAATCTAGGAGATCATTTTAGTTCATTATTTAGTTCTAAGATTGCAAAAGTACACGAAAGGTGCTTTAAAGATAGAAGAGGGGAGGAGAGCTGTATAGAGGGATTTTTTTTTATTTATAACATAAGGTAATTTTCCTCAAACCTTAGTAACCTAGTTTTTTTTTTCTCCAATGGAATGGCATAATTGGAATGGTTTACATTCGGGGAAAACAGAGCAGACAACAAAACTGGGCTTCAATGAGACCTAAGGCGTTTTGCTTTACTCTTGGAATGGAAGCTATGAGATGACTTGAATATTTTGTATAAAAAATAACTGAAATGTACTAAAAATAACTGAAGTGTAGTTTTATGGCTTAAGCTAATAAAATATTACTTTATGCTTTTATATTTGAAGTATGCATATATCTATGTTTTAATACGCAATGACTTTGTGTATACGAAGATTTCTTTGGCTCTTCAGTCTTGAATCTAATTTGGCAAAATAACAGCTATTATCTAGTAACGCAATCGACCTTAATGAAATTAATTATAGTTGTTAGGCATAATTGGAATATGTGAAATTTTTTAAACCAAACGAACATAAATATGCAAAAAACGAGGGAGTATGGTAATTTATAAAACAAAGCAAAATATTCGTCAAATAATAAATTATTTAGCGGGTTTGTCTATTTTTATATGAAAATTAAAATATATATAGAGAGAGAGAGAGTTTCAGCCAAGTCACAAACCCTTGCCTATCTACACTCTAATGGAAGGAGTAGTTTTAAAATTATCTTTACTCCTATTGGACACAAATTCAAAAAAAATATCTGCCTTCCTCAAGTCAGTTTAGTTTATCTTGTCCTTCTTAAAAGGCCTTTAGTCCTTGGAATACCAAATGCTAATTTTTCTTGAATTTCCCTGCAGTATCAGCTTTCTTCTTGTCCCTTCTCTACAGCCCTTCTTCGTCCCTTGTGGTAGGTAGTAGTATGCCTGTTTAGGTTTGTGTGTCCGTCCCTCCGTTCTTCTCCCTTGAATGTCCTTGCATATTTTGTTACCTGCCTGTAATTTTTTCTGGATTCTTGTATGGCCATATGACAAGGGTTTTGTTTTTGTTGAAAACAATTTTGAAATCAGTATTGCAACGTATGTAAGAGCGTGCATAAAATGCGTAACGGTCGGCAGTATTTTTGTGAAATTATGTAAAGGAAAAGAAAAATATTGTAAATCAAAAATACGGACAATATTTAAAACAGTTGGGAATATTTTTGTAAAATTTTGCAAAGAAAAATAATAAACTATTGAAAGATAAAAACTACAGATAATAAAAAAATCGAGAATATTTTTGTGAAATTTGTTCGTTTCCTAACAAATTATTGAAAGTGGAAAAATACAGATAATAAATAAATGATTTCTACATTTATTCTACATTGTAATAAAAAGAATTCAAAATTATTTCGGTGTTAATACGTTATAAATTTGGACAGACGTGTTAAAAAATCTTGTTTCGAAATTTTGGACTTTTTTTAAATTAAAGTAAATTGATATTTCTCAAAATATTTTCGGGTGTATTTGTGCGATACATTTCAACTGGTTTCAATTTGTGTCAGTGAAAACAAATCATATTTCGAAATTTACTACACTTGAAAATTGCCAAAATATTGCAAAATTTCCTAATATATAAAATAATACATTTTTTTAACAAAATATTGGATAGTCAGGATTATGGGATTACATTTTGTTCTACGCCATCGGTAAGTGTATTTGCAAAATTTTAATTGTTAAACATTTACATGAAATAATCTTCAAAAAAGCAAATGGGAGGCATTGATTTTTCGATCCAAATAAATATTTCATTCATATGTCTAAATGTTCGGAATTTTCTTAAATATTCAAAAGCCTAACATATCACCCAGTATTTAAAAACATATAAAAAAGAAAATAGTTAGATATTGTTGTTTTTCCTAACAAAATCAGACATACCTTTCTCCGGATTTATCTAAAGTCTCTGGAATAATATTTTCTAAACTAATAAATTTTATAGCTTTTTATAAAAAAATTTATCCTTCAGTCAGAATTTATTTGGTTTGAGACCATATGCTTCAATTACTTTCTGTCTATTGCAAAAATGTAATAGAACCAAATACAAAAATTGGTAGAGAGTTTTAATTGCTTGGTAGAATTGACTGCAGTTTCGATAGACACCACTCTATCATCTTCAGAATTCAGTAGCAATAGTGTATGTCTTTAACTTAAATCAGCTGAAATACTTATGGAATCAGTAAATTGAATTTAACAAGAACTGCTAACCAAACCCGTATTTTGCCAAACTAAGTCAACATACTAAAACTCTCATACCAATACAATTTTGTTTTTTGCCTTTTAGATTTTAGAAAGATTTTATAGGATTCCAAGAGCAAATATTGTCATTTTCAAAAAAAAAACTGTCATCCCAAAATATTAACACCCTGCTGCCGTCAACCCAGGTATGTTTGTTTTGGGTCAGACGTTCAGGTATGTTGTGTGCTCGGCCTTTGGCAGATGGTAACAACTAACCTCTTATAAGCGGCGAAAAAGATTTGTCCTATTTAAACTACGGAAATTCAAGACAATTTTGAAGTTATTTACTAACCAAACAGGTAGCAAAAAGGCAAGAAATATTAAACAAACTAAACACCAATGACCCCTAATACGACAAAGATTAAAAGGTTTGGTTTCTTAAAATTCTCTCCGAAAAATTTCCAAAATCATTTTACAAGATTTATTTAGTAAAGTCGTGAAAGAGATTTGTTTATAAATTCGTTTAGATTAAATATTTTATAATTTTTTTATACGAATTTCTACAAAAAATACTCAAATGTAAATACTCAAAAGAATTTGGTAAATCATTTGGAAGTTTTTTATATTTTAGTCGTGGACGATATTTTTCCATAAAACTTTATAGATTTCATATTTTTTATTTTATAATGACAATCTGTTACAAAATGTACCGTTTTTCTTAGCAGAAATTTTGTAAAAATCTTCAACAAATTATAAACTTTATTTTGTTGAGAGATTTATTTCATAAATACATACATATTTTCTATTTTATTATGACATTTTGTAACTAAATTAGCTGATTTTCTTTTTTGATTTTGTATAAAAAATCTTCAAAAAAAATCTCCAAAAATCCCATTTTTTGAGTTTAGTGAAGAGTTTTTTTTGATAATTTTACGCAGACTAATTTATATTTATTGTTATGAACTTTTGTTCCAAAATTTGGTGTCTTTCTTCTTAAGTTTCAATTGCTTATAAACTTGTCTTAATAATTTTAGAAGATTTATTTAGTTGATATTTTCCCATAAGGATTCGTAGATTAAATAAATATTTTCTATTTTATTATGAGAACTTGCCAAAAAAAATCTTTTAAAAGAAATCATTAAAAAATTACAAGATTGATTGGTAAGTGGATGATATCCTAGAGCACTTCAAAATAAGAAGAGAAATTAAGAGACATGTTTTTGATTTTTCGCTTAGTTATCGGACGTCAAAGTTAAAATAAAATCGGAATAAATATTGATTTTTTTTTAAACAAATAAAATACAATTTTTCTATAACTCTTTAGTTAACGAAATATCGAATTAAATTAGTTATCGTTTGCTAAGGCAGTTATCGATAACTACTAAAGTTATCGAAAATGTTTCGACTTTGTAATTTTAATTAGATTAAGGTTTGAAAAATAAATTTTCGCCTCTGTTCTGTATTCCGAATGTGACTTAAATCGAAATATTCCGCTCGGAATCAAGTTTCTAAATTTGTTTCTTCGGACCCAAATACACTGCGAATGTATCAATTATGTTTGAATGGGAAATCTGCGTTCACAGAGAACCTGCAAAGGTCCTCAAACAGAAATTAAGGACAATTTTATGAATTAGAAATTCGGATTCAATCCGCTCTCGGAATACAGTACAGGGGGTGTTATCGATATTTCGCTTAGTTAACGGACTCAATATATAGAAAAACTGAAAAAAAGTCGGTAAAAATTTTCAATAACTTCCCTCCAGTCATCGATATGTTCGGACCAAAGTGTTTCTGCGTAGCGGACCTACGCCTTGAATTAAATTAGCTATCGTTTGGTAAGGCAGTTATCGATAACTAGTAATGTTATTCAAAATTTTCAGATTTTTTAATTAAAGTTTGAAAAATACACTTTTTTCCGATAACTAAGTTCAATTAAGTGGAATTAAATAAGTTATCGTTGCTAAGGCAGTCATCGATTACGAATAAAGTTATCAAAAAATTTTAGACTTTTTAAATCTAATTCGATTAAAGTATGAAAAATTATTTTTTTCCGATAAATAAGTTCAATTAAGTGGTGTGTTATCGATATTTCGCTTAGTTAACGGACTCAATATAAAGAAAAACTGAAAAAATAAAATCGGTAAAAAATTTCAATAACTTTCGATTCATCGATATGTTCGGACCAAAGTCTTTCTGCGTAGCGGATCTTCGTCTGGAATTAAATTAGTTATCGTTTTCTAAGGCAGTTATCGATAACTACTAAAGTTATTCAAAATTTCTAGATTTTTTAATTCTGATTCGATTAAAGTTTGAAAAATACATTTTTTCCGAAACTAAGTTCAATTAAGTGAAATTAAATTAGTTATCGTTTGCTAAGGCAGTTATCGATAAATACGAAAGTTGTCGAAATTTTTTTGGATTTTTTAATTCTAATTCGATTTAAGTTTGAACAATACTTTTTTTCCGATAACTAAGTTCAATTAAGTGGCTTGTTATCGATATTTCGCTTAGTTATCGGACTCAATATAAAGAAATTCAAAAAAGTTGTTGCTTGATAAAAACTATCGTTTTTTAACTTTTTTTATTACTTTGAGCTCATTTGAATGAAAAATCGTGTAAAAATATTCGATAACTTTCGAGTTATCGATATGTTCGGAACTTGGTGTTTCTGCGTAGCCGACCTTCGACTGGGATTAAAGGGTGTCCCTCTAGGGCATATTCAAAGCCGGCTTCACGGACCAAAATGACTTATGAAAGTTATCGATTGTCAAGGCAGTTATCGATTACTAAGAAAGTTATCGATTGCTAGGCTTAAGAAAGTCATAGATTTTTTTCAATTTTTTTTTCTAATTTTCGACTTAAGTTTGAAAATAGTTTCTTATAATTCAATAACTTCGATCAATTATGTGATGTGTTATCGATATCTCGTTATCGGAAGTAAAATCTTAAAAAAATCAAAAAGAAAATTGTCTTTTATTGTAAACTGAGCTCAATTTAAAAAAAACGGAAAACATAAAATAAAATTTGTCGATAACTACGATGTTATCGAAATTGGAAAATTCTGTTTTTTTTTATTTTTTTATTATTTTGAGCTCATTTAAATGATAAAATTGAAAAAACGGTGTGAAAATATTCGATAACGTTCGTGTTATCGATATGTTGGGACTAAAGTGTTTCTGCGTAGCCGACCTTCGCCCTGAATTAAAGAGTTTCCCTACAGGGCATGTCCAAAGCCGGCTGCGCGGATCAAAGTGTCTGTGTGTGCAATCGATAATTATGGAAGTTATCAATTACTAAGACATTTGTCTATAAATAAGAAGGTTAACGAATTTTTTTAGATTTTTAGTTCTAATTTACGATTAAAGTTTTAAAAACTCGATATTTTTCCTATAATCGATAACTAAGGTCTTGTGTTCCTTGTAGGAACAAAAGGACTAAATATAGTATGTATATATATATACGAGTATATATCTAAGATAACTAAATAATGGCCGTGTTATTGATAATACCACACTCAGATATAGAGATATCGGACGTCAATTTTAAAAAAGGAAATTTTATTTTATTGTAAAATGAGTTCAGTATGAAAAACGGGAAAAAATAAAATAAAATTTTTCGATAACTACCTTAGATATCTAAATTGATAAAAAATGTTTTGAACTTTATTATTATTTTCAGTTCATTTGAATGGAAAATCGTGTAAAAATAGTCGATAACTTTAGAGTTATCGGAATGTTCGGAACAAAGTATTTCTGCGTAGCCGACCTTCGGTCAGGATAAAAGTGTCTTCCTCTAGGGCACGTCTGAAGGCGCGTTCGCACACCAAAGTGTCTTTGTGAGGAATCGTTAATTAGGGAAGTTATCGATTAATTAGGCATTTTTCGATAAATAAGAAGGTTATCAAAATTTTTTTAGATTTTTTGTTCTAATTTTCGATTAAAGTTGGTCAAAGTCGATATTTTTCCTCTTGTGTTCCTTGCAGGAACAAAAGGACTAAATATATGTGCATATATATGTACATATATACCTAAAATACCTAATTAATTGGCGTGTTATCGATAATACCACACTCATTTATAGAGATATCGGACGTCAAATTTTGCAAAAATCTAAAGTACAATTTTTTTGTAAAATGAGTTCAGTATGAAAAAACGGGGAAAAAATAAAAGAACTAACTTAGTTATCAAAATTAAAATAAAAATATTTTAACTTGATTATTATTTTGAGCTCATTTGAACGGAAAATCTTGTAAAAATAATCGATAACTTTCGAGTTATCGATATGTTCGGAACAAAGGGTTTCTGCGTAGCCGACCTTCGGTCAGGATTAAAGAGTGTCCCTCGATTGCTAAAGCAGTTAGAAAAATTTTTTCGGTTTTTTCTTCTTATTTTTTTATTAAAGTTTGAAGAATTTGAGAAGCGGGGGCCTCTTTTCCCAACATATTTAGTTGAGTCATGGTGGTTGGGGTTTTCCTAACGTTTTCTAGATTAATTATTTTTTATTTATTATTACGACAATTTGTCCCGCCGGAAAATTATCTGCCTTTCTTTTTTAGAATTTATTTCAATTGTTTAGAAAAACTTGTCTTATAAATTGGCTTAAGTTATTTTTGTGGTTTATTTCGTTTTTTTGGTCTTGGTCTTAGACTTGTTGTCTCGTCTACAAAATTTTCAAGTTTAATAACCCCAAAAAAATTGTGTGGTTTTTGTTGTCAGCTCTATTTGGGATTATTTTTGAGGAGGTACTCGTTCTCCCAAGTAAGTGGTGCTGGTGGTGTTTGTTGGCCAATAACGAACAGTTTTTGTTTTCTGCTTAAAAATGCTGTTGTCGCCGGGTTTTCGTTTCGTTTCGTTTTTGTTTCATTTTATTTTTTCGTGTAATAATTTATGGCATTATTATGCAGTTTTTCTTCTCTAAAGCTGTGCGGGAAAACGAAACGAAGAAAAACAAAAGCAAACTTGAGCTTCGGGCCAAGGTTTTGTTGTTGCTGTTGATTTCTTGCTTCTAACAAAGATGACAAGCTGATGTGCGTGTACGCATGCGCGCGCACATCTGCGCCTTGCGCTGTGCTATGCTCTGCTGTGTATGGGTTGAAAGACACACTCGCCGCCGTCTGTCTACCCCATCTACCTACATTCTATAAGAGAGGAGGTTTTTCTTCTGGTTTTTCCTCTAAAGATGTAATAGAAAATGTTGATGTTGTTGTTTTTTGTTCTTGTTGTTGTCCTCTAAGAATCGTACGAGTTTGTTGACAAGTTTTCTGGTTTCTCGAAAGTTTTTTTTCTTTTGCTGTGCTCTGACTTTGTGTCATTTTTCCTAAGAAGACATTTTCGTTTAATTGGTGGAAGATTTAAGGCTTAAGAGACATGTGTAGAGGTACAAAGTAAATGAGAAGAAGAAGAAAAAAACTTGGAAAATGACTTTACAGTGTGCTTACATGTCACATCATAGAGATTACGAGGCAACAAATGACATTGCCCGTTTGCGCATTGCAGTGCAGTGTATAGCACTGCGATTGTTGCGCATGCGCGCTTCCTTAAGTCCATCTCTCGTTCAAAGACGACTGCGCTTGCGCGGTCCTTAGCTTTACCGGAGATTTTTAGATTGAATCTGGCAAACTCCACAGAGATCAAAGCAATGTCTTTTTAAACGTGTTGCAAGATTAACACCATTTTTCGTTTAGGATTTCTTAATAAATTTAAATGTTTATATGGCATATCTTATTCTGGTTTCTGGGTTCTCTTAGTTTATCAAGTGAATTGTGCGTTGTTTTATGTAATTAAAAAAGCGCTATCCTCAGAGGAATGAAAGAAAGAAAAGTGGCGAATCGGGGGGAACATAACATAGTAATTGTGAAAGCTGTTGACATTTAGTATGTGACCTGGAGTCATATTAAATGTTGGGTTTTATTAGGTAACCCCAAAAAAGAATGTAGTTGGTCTCTTTAGCAGAATTTTATGGAGTTGGAAAATGTGATAAAAATGCGATTTAATATCAAAAACATTTTGTTAAATGGCACCAGTGTTAATTTGGGTGAACTTTTTTTGATTTAGTTGCGACTTTAAGTGAATCAATTACACTGCGCAAACATTATACACCTTTGATGTATTTTAGGGAGTGCCTACTGTAATATTTTATGAGGAAAATATTCTTCTAAGATACCGCGCAGAAAAAATATTGTTGTACTTTAAAAGGTTTGATGCCTTATCTTTAAAATAATGACATTTAATACTTAAAATTATGGCAATTTCCTTAATATTAAGTACATTTTCTTAGTTTTATGTACCAAATGACATTATTCTAAAATAAATAACCTCTTTGGCGCCAAGTCGTTAAAAGTAGGACAATATTTTTTCAGTGGAACTAAAACTCAACGTTATGTACACGCAAAGAAATGAATTCGTTTCTGCGAAAAGAAATGTTAGACAACTACAATTCTCCTTTGCAGGAACTGAAATTTCGTTTGTTGTGACAAAAACTTATTTTGCGTAAAGAATTGTTTGTTCTGACCAAAAGAAATTGCTGCCGTCGTAAACGAATATTGTAGTTGTATAATATTTCGTTTCGCAGAAACGAATTTTTTCTTTGCCTGTATGTCTTTTGATGTATGATAATTTTTGAAGATAATTTTTAGGGATAACGGAACTAGTTATAGAGTCATATTCTGTAAGAAAAATATACGCTCTAGGGTCTTTTAAATTTCTTGCTTATACATGAAAAGTATATTCCAAAGTTCTCCTCCTTAATTACTTAAAACACTTTCGATATCAGAATAAACTTAGTAGTAGAGAAAAACGGTCAGTTTGTGTACCAGGACTTAAACCTCGACTTTCTGAGTGATGGACGTACACTACCTACAACACCACGACGGCTTACTCAGCTTACCTAAACTTGCAGATTTTTAATTGAATTATTTGCAATCTTAGTTCAATGTGTCATTTACCAAATTCTGCAATTTATTTAGTTAAATCAACTACATTCTTATTTTTTAAGTCCCATGGACATTTTTAAAAACTTTGTAAAAATCACTTCACCTATCATCCGTAAACCTCAATTATTCACCAATATTCCATGACAATTCATGATGCTAATAACCTAGTGTATTCGTTGCCCCAAGCTGTCATTGTGTCTGTGTCTATCTAATTGTTTATTTGCCTGTGTTGTTTTATTATCAATTTTATTATTTGACAATTTAATATGATAACTGTCTCTCAATAACAATAAATAATAGAGCGCGCCACTTTTTAATGGCATTGTTAGAGATATCTCTCGTATGCAGTATTTAAATTTGACAGCAACTGAGGTAGCATTTGAAGTGCAGTTGAAATATACAACTGTCAAAATAGTCTCGTATCTGGAGATACATATGAGTTACGTGATATCTGACCTGACTTAATGGTGATATTTTTATGCTTTCGGCTATACATAAACCACTCCCACACATCACGTTTCGTTTCGCTTTGTTTGAAAGAAAGAGGTGTGCGCGCGCAAGCGCATATATTCATAATTCAATCGTCGGCGACAGTTGTAAGCCAAAGCAAGCGCCATTTTATCGGGTGTTAACTGTCATGTTTAACACGATGACGGACGATCAATTGCCGATTAAATTATGTTTAAATTTAATGGAAAAAAAACGTCCAGCTATGGAAGACTGGTTTTGTTTGACAATCGCAATTAAATTAGGAAATATGAAACTTTAATTTAATATTTATTTAATTAATCAAACGTGGTCACACTGAGTACATAGAGGTTTGTGTACAAATCGACAAGCGCGTGGACAATTTGGGAATCCACTATTGACTGCGATAAAGAAATAACAAAAATTTTGTAGAAAAATCTCTGCCGAGCCAAAAATACGTTACATTTTAAAATGATTGCGGTGGAAGACAAGATATTTTGACAAAATAAATAAACAAAGAAAATCGATAAAAATTAGTTCTTATGCGAAAAAAGACCCTCTTGTTAAACTGAAAAAAAAGTTAAAGACAATAAAACATTAAACTAAGAACATTTTGTACTTACATTTAGAATAATTTAATTATTATTAAGTAAATTGTATTTAGGGTAAGTATAAATATTCCTTATCTTAATGTTGTATTGTCTTTAGAGGCTAATTAAAGACAATAAAATATTAAAATAAGTATGTTTTATACTAAAGTTTAAAATAATTTAATTAATATTAAGCAAATTGTCTTTAGTTTAAGTATAAAATGGGATTTTGCTAATACGAGTATGGAATTGTCTTTGACCCCATATCAATGCCGCTGTCTTTAATATTCGGATATTTATTCAGTGTAGGTTCCAGCCATAGTCGACAACCGAAGTTTTTATTATTATTTTAATGTTTAATCCAGTATTTTGTATAATGTCATTGATTTGACGACAAAGACAACAAAACGGTTAAAATAAACACATTTTGTAATTAAATTTAAGATAATTTAATTAATACTAACAAATTGCCATCGTTACGCTGTTGTTATATTAAAAAGTAGCTATTAAGGACAACAAAACATAAAAATAAGTACATTTTGTACTTATATGTATTTAGGTTAATTTAAGAAATATTAAGTAAATTTTCTTTTGCTTAAGTATACAACGTTCTTATATCTATGTTTTGGCGCCAAATCAATGACACCTTTATACTTAGAAATTCATTAAAGATTCCAAAGATTATACAAAGTTAAATAAGTACATTTTGTACCTTAATTTAAGATAATATAATTAATATTACATAAATTGTCTTTTGTTTATGTAAAAACGTCCTTACCTTAAGTACAAAATGTATTTATTATGTTGTATTGTCTTTGAAGTCAAATCAATGACAATATTACACCGAAAAAAAATATTAAATACAATAAAAGATTGAAATACTATAAATACCTTGATTAGCGAATAAGGATAACATCTACACTGAATAGAAAGTGTCCTAATATCAAAGACATGAAAGTGTATTTTTCTTTAAGTATAAAATAGTTCTTTAATATTGGCTGTCTTTAATATTAGGATACTTTTTATTCATTGTAGGTTCTATCGTTATTAGGCAACCATGGTATTTTCTTATTTTTTTAATGTTTTATTGTCTTTAATATTTTTGTTTTTTTAGTGTAAACTGTAATATATTTGATGCCAATACAACATTATAACAAGTACGTTTTGTACTTAAATTTAAAATTATTTAATTAATATTAAGTAAATAATCTTTTTGTTTAGGTATAAAACATCCTTACCTTAATGTTACCGTGGCGTCAAATCAATGACATTGTTACATTGAACAAAATATTAAAGACAATGAAACATTAAAATAAGTTCATTTTGTGACTTAATTACAGATATAGATAAAGATACTTTAAAGATATAGATAAAGATACTTTTTTAATATTAAGTAAACTGACCCTTGTACATATTTTAAAACATAAAAATAAGTTTATTCTCTGCATAAATTAAAGATTAATTAATATTTGGTTTATGCAGAAAACATTCTTGCCCTAATGTTTTATTGTCTTTGGCGTCAAATGACAGAACAACAGATAAAAGACAATAAACAATTTTGATAATTTTGTACTTAAATTTAAGATACTTTAATTAATATTAATTAAATTGTTTTTAAGTTTAGGTATAAAACGTGCTTAACCTAATGTTGTATTGCATTTTGCCCCATATTAAAGCCGTTGTGCTTAAAATCACGAAATTTTGTTTTCATCATAACTTCTAGACATATTCGATAACTTTTTATTATTATTTTTTTTTAATTTTAAGTAAAATTGTAACTCAAAGAGAAACACGTGATTTTCAAGATGAGATCATTGAAGTTCAAAAAATTCCCATCGCCAAAAATATAAGAATATAATTTTTAGAGTGGTACAAAAATATTCCAAATATTTGCCGCCTATGGTGAAAAATTTATTTTTTCGTAATTTTCAAAAGCATCAATCAAATCGGACATATTCGTTAAACTTTTATTATTATTATTTTCTTGAATACTTTCAAGTTAAATATTTGCCCAAATGAAAACATGTGATTTTTCCCAGATGACATCATCACTTGATGTAGGAAAAATTTCCATTGCCAAAAATACGAATATATAAATTTTAGAATGATACAAAAATATTCTAAAAATTTTGCGGTCTATGTTGAAAAATGGATTTTTTCGTAATTTTCAAAAGCATTAATCAAATCGGTTTATGGTGCCTAAAAGGCTGCCCAAATGTCTCAAAAGTATCAGAAGAAGAGGCAACACAATATTTAGCGAATAAAAAAAACTTAGGAAATTATACAGTGAAAAAAACCTGTCTTAATATATATTAACGTAATTTAAAATTGTTTTGGCGCCAAAGATAATAAAACTTTAAGATAAGGACATTTCATACTTAAACTAAGGAAACTTTACGTAATACGAGTACTAATTTATTATGTAAAATTAAGGATCGAAATGGATTATTTTAATGTTTTCTTCTCTTTGGCGCTAAATAAATATACACTGAAAAATGTTAAAGACAGTGGCAACGATTTCGGGTCAAAGACAGATAGGCTCTATAGTGAGTAAACGTTCTAGTTAAATTAAAAATAATTTACTTAATGTTAAGAAACTCGTCTTAATATTTATTAAACCTTAAGATTATTCGTCGTTGTCTTAAAATCATTGCCACTGCCTTTAAAATGTGTAAAAAAAAAAATCTGTGTAAACGTTTTTTTTCAGTGTAGCTTTAGCTTAAATCCAAAAATCTTTATATTAGCCCTAAAAAATCTACTTGGCCTTGTGATATTTTAAAAATAAACAAAAATATAAAATCTTTACAAAAACAATCTAACAACAAACTAAATCCAAACACACATGTGTAAAGTTTAGTCATCGTTTAAAAAAATGAAAAGGGCCCTCCACCCACCCCTCTTTCTCCTGCACAATAAAGAACAACAATCCAAACTTGTGAAATTTTCCATATATATAGAAATTGGCATTTATTTTGTGTCCGTCATCTTTGGCTTTTAGTTTGGTTGTGGATAGCTTTACATTGGAAAAGTGGGAAACTTTACGTAAAATAAATTATGGGTTTGCGAGATTTTTTATGAATCTCCCACTCCCTCCGCCAACAGAAATCTATCGCCCGTCTGGCCACTTCCAAGGTTAGGGGTGTGAACACATTTATTTATTTGAAAAAAAAAATGTTTGTATACATTAGTTTGAATGAAAACGAAAAAAAAAAAAATAACTATAAAAAGTTTATTAATTGTTTATTTGAAAAAAAATCGAAGAGAAAGAAAAAATAATTAAAATTTTACGATTTGTTTGCTTTTGTCCGATTGGATTTCAGAGCGCAATACGGAAGTCAAAAGCCCAGAGATCAATCAGTGCACAGAGAATTTGCATGTAAATATTTATAAATGTTTGGACATTAAAACATTTTATTATTGAGGAATTAATTAATTACTTATGAATGGATAATCGTACGTGCGTACAATGACCCACAATGACTAATTAATATCGATATATATTTATAATAAACAGCTTTAGAAAGGGAAAATAAATGAGTTAACAATGAATCATAACAAATTGTTAATAAAAATTTTTTAAATTTAAAGATTTTGTAAAATTTCATAAATAGAAAAGACAGTCTCAACAAAATGCCGTAATTAAAAAATTAACCCAATTTTGTTATTTTGAATACAACAAATAATAGATTCATGAAACCATTCGAAAGAGTTTCATAATACATACACTGAAAAAAAATGTGTCATAAAATTAAAGAAATGCTCCAAAGGCGTCCTTAGTCTTCAAAATAAGTACATTTTGTACTCAAAATTAAGAAAATGTACTTAAAATTAAGTAAATTACTTAATATTATTGAAATTATCTATATTTTAAGTACAAAATGTACTTATTTTAAAAACTAATGACGTCTTTGGAGCCATTCTTTAATTTTATGACAATTTTTTTCAGTGTACTCGTATTGCCCTCTAATCCAATTACCTGCTAAAATTTTTCTTTCCTCAACTTTTCTCCATCAGCATCATTACACAACATTTTCCCACAGTAAAAATGTGTTGCAATTTCATTTCCAAGCCATTCAATCTCAGATTTTCTTTTCTATTGTTTTTTGTTTGTTTATTGGCCATTTGTTGATGATTTTGGGATATTTGATAATATTGAAATGCAGTTGTAGTTGAGAAGAGTCCAAATCAGTTGCAATAAAAACAATCAACAACTTAATTTGGTAAACAAAGCGGACGGACGGACAGACAATCCAACTGACGGAACTTGATGTATGATTTGGTTCAAATCCTAGCCAAAAAAAATGGTTTTAACTAATGTCTCTGTGTGTCATACTTTATAAGGTATTTGCTTATTTTTATGCGGGATTTTTGGTCTTTTGCAAATCACCCGCAACAAAAAACGCTACAGTCATGATGGCTAAAGTGTATTTTTGGTTATATGGGAAATGTGAAGAAACTGAAACGAATAACCCTTTAAGTGAGTAAAATGGATTTGAATCAATATTTAGGCTTCTTCCTAAATATTGATTCAATTTAGCTTCAAAATGTCTTAAAACTATTAAAATGAGGTTGTGCCGAATTCAAAACAAAAACAGCTGATTTGAAAACGTTATTGTCGACATTCGGTACAGTAGAATTGTTAAACATCAATATCGACGGTACTTCATTATCGACAGTGGTCATTGTAAAGCATTAAAATAAATGCAGTTGAACACTAATATCTTCAAGTCAATATCGATTTTGACATCTTACGGCAGATCGATCTTTTTTTATTTTTTGTTTTTTGATCATTGGTCGCTGCTCTTTCATCGATCGTAGATCTATGTTTCCAAAATCTAAATCGATATTAATATAGTAAATAGTACATTTTTTAAATCATCTAATCTAACTATTGTAAATCTTTAGGTCAGATCTATTGTTTAGTCAAATCGGTCGTAGTCCTTTTAGTCGCGGATATTTAAATCCAAAATACTCGCAAATTTAAGTCAATTAATAGTAAAGCTTTATTATCATCAAGTCAAAACAATGGTGGACCTTCAAATATTGATCGAATAGTCGTGGATCTTAAATATCATCAAACTTTAGGTCTTGGTTAATCGATCGTGAATCTTAAAGATCATCAAACATTAGGTCTTGGTTAATCGATGGTGAATCTTAAAGACCATCAAGCCAAAACACTCGCGAACTTTTTCTACGCCGCTAATTCGCAGATCTTAATATACCGATTAGTCCCGTCAGTCTTGACGATCATCTGCCAAATAAACTTGTACCTTCAATTCCAGCCGCCAGTCGCAGATCTTAAAGATCACCAAGCCAAAACAATCGTGGACCTTTTCTCCGCCGAACACTAGTGAGTCTTAATGATTATCAAGCTAAAAAGCAATAACCTCTTGGTCAATCTTAAGTATAATCAAGCAAAAACAATTGTGAACCTTCAGATCTTTTTCGATCAGTCGTAAATCCTCAAGATCATCAAGCCACAATAGTTGTAGACCTCCAAGTCTTGGTCGATCAGTAGCGCACTCTCTAAATCATAAAGCAAAGACAATCGTGGACCCTCGAGTCTTGGTCTATCAGTCGTGAATCTTTAAGTCAATCGGGGATCTTAAAGATCCCCGACCACACTTTTCAAGTGTGGTCGATGAGGAGGCTATTTAAGATCCACGATCATCCAAGCAAAACAATCGGTGGACCTTCAAGTCCTGGTCAATCAGTCAGAACTTTAAGATCCACAATTGTTAAGCAACAAAAATCGTGAACCTTCAAATCTTAGCCGATCAGTTAATTTGAACTATAAGATGCACGATAATCAAGCCAAAACAATCCTGAAGCTTCAAGTCTTCGTTAATCAGTCGTAGATTTTAAAAATCGTCAACCTACAACAAAAAACTTGGATCTTTTATTGGTCAATCTGTTGTAGCTTTTTGGAATCTTTCTATCAAGACATTCAAAACATTGTTCGATCGTGGATCTTTGATATTCAAGGGTCGAAAAGATTGATTGTGGATGTTTATTATCGATCGTGAATTTGTATTATCCAAGAGTCTAAAAGATCGTTCGTAGATCTTTAATATCCAATAGATCTTTAATATCCAATAAATCTTTAATATCCAATATTTAATATCCAACAGTCTACAAGATCGATCGAAGACTTGTAATATTCAAGAGTCCAAAAACCGACCGATCGTGGATCTTTCGGATCCAATATTCTGAAAGATCGATCGTAGATCTTTAATATTCAGGATCAGTATTCAGGAGTCAAATCCGATCGATCGTGGATATTTAGTATCCATCAGTCTACAAGATCGTTCGTAGATTTTTAATATTCAAGAGTCCAAAAACTGATCGATCATGGATATTTAATATCCAACAGTCTACAAGATCGATCGAAGATCTGTAATATTCAAGAGTCCAAAACACGATCGATCATGGATCTGTAATATCCAAAATTCTAAAGGGTCGATAGTAGATCTTGCTTATTCAAGCCGATTGCTCGCGGTTCTTTAATATCCAAGTACCCAAAAGATTGATCGTGTGTCACTAAGATATTCTACCGATTGAGGATCTTTGGAATCAGGGATCACTAAGATATTCAATCGATCGAGGATCTTAATTATTCCTAAATCAAAATCGATCAGTAGTCCAATATCTTGATTGTTGTTCTTAAAATCCATGAGTCGAAATGATCGATTGTGGATAATTAAGTCCAACAGTTCAAAAGATTGATCGCAGATCTTTAATATTCAGATCCCAAAACCGATCGATCGTGGATCTTTAATATCCAAGTGCTCAAAACATCGATCGTGAACGTTTCATATCAAAGATTCTAAAGGATCGATCGTGGATCTGTAATATTCAAGAGTCCAAAATCCGATCGATCATGGATCTTTAATATCCAAGTGCCCAAAACATCGGACGTAGATCTTTCATATCCAAGATTCCAACAGATAGAGAGCAGATCTTTAATATTCAAGTGTCATAAATAATCGATCGTAGATATGTAATATTCAAATGTCCAAACACCGATCGATCGTTGATCTTTAATATCCAAGTGCCCAAATCATCGATCATGAATCTTTAATATCCAACTGCCAAAAATATCGATCCTTTATCACTAAGACATTTAATCGATCGTGGACCTTTAATATTCAAGTGCCCAAACATCGATATTGAATATTTAATGTCCAACTGCACAAAAGATCGATCTTGTATCACAAATATATCCAATCGATCGAGGATCTTAAGTGTCCTCAAATCAAAATCAATCACTAGGATCAATTGATAATCTTTATTATTCGTGGTTCCCTAATATTTTCAAACAATCGTGGATCACAATGATATAAAATCTATCGCTGATCTTTATTATTCTCAAATTAAAAACGACCAATGATATTTAATCGATCGACGATCCTTAGCATGCAAAATGCTCGTATTTAAGATCGATAGTAGAATCAAACGATAGTGGATCTTTATTATCTCAATTCAAAATCGATTGTCAATCTCTAAGGTTGTTGATCGATCCAGGATCTTCAGTATCCTCGAATCAAAATTGATCGTGGATAACTAAGATAATCAAACGATAGAGGATCTTCAGTATCCTCAAATGAAAATCGATTGTGGAACTCTAAGACATTTGATCTATCGATGATCTTCAGTATCCTCGAATCAAAATCGATTGTGGATCATTAAGATTATCGAAGGATATAGGATCTTGGGTATCCTCAAATGAAAATCGTTCTTGGATCTCTAAGATGTTTGATCAATCTAGTATCTCCAGTATCCTCGAATCAAGATCGATTGCGGATCCCAAATATATCAAATCGATTGATGATCTTCGATAACCTTAAATTAAAATCGATAGTGGATCGCAGAGATATCCAATCGATCGATGATCTTTGATATCCTCAAATTGATATCGATAGTCGATCGCAGAAGTATGCAATCGATCGAGGATATCGTGGATCGATTGTGAATTACTAAGAAATTCAAACAAAATAGGATTTTTATTATCCTCAAAACAAAATGAATTGTGGATCTCTAAAATTGCTGATCGATCGAGGATCTCCAATACCCTCGAGTCAAAATCGATTGCGAACGACGATCTTAATCATCCTAAAGATCAAGATCGATCGTGAATCACTAAGATATTCAAGCGATAGAGGCTCTTTAAAATCCTCAAATCATAATCGATTGTGGGTCTCTAAGGTTGTTTATCGATCGATTATCGTCAGTATCCCCAGAAGAAGATCTTTAACACCCTTAAATTCAAGATCGATCGTGGATCACTAAGATAAACAATCGAACGAAGATATTTATAATCCTAAAAATCAAAGTCGGTTGTGGATCACTAAATTATTTCATAGATCGAGGATCTTAAGTAACCTAGATTCTAAATCGATTGTGGATCACAAAGGTACATATTCAATTGATCGAAGATCTTTAGTAACTTAAAAGTCAATATCGATCTTGATTCTCTAACATAATTAAATGATCCTCAAATTAAACTCAATCGTGGATCTTCAAGGATTTCAAATTAAAAACAAATCGTTAAGACAAATTACTAGTGAATTGTTTAGTCAAATTTTGCGTTAATCGTTTGGATAAACCGACCATAAATCAACAAGACAAACTGAGAAATTATACTTTATTTAAATTGATCTTAGATCAGTAAGAAAAATTTACGGTTGACCTCTTAGTCAAACCTAGAATGGATATTTTAATCACAATCAATGAGGACTAATTAATTACATCGAGCAAGCATCTTTAAGACAAATCGTTTGTGGGGGAAAACCCCGCGGTCTTTAAAAGGTTAATCCCCGCACAGAGTTAACTGTTGTCTGGCTAAACATGTCTGCGCTTACCTCTTACCACTTTATCAAGATTCTTTTAAAGCGTTTTCTTGTTTCTTCAACATCTTCTTCAGTCGTTGATGTTGTTGTTGTAATTTTACCTTGATTTATTATAAGTCTTTACAGAAAATTTATGTGACTATTGGAAATTGGATTCTGATTTCTTCTTTTTTTTTCTCTCTCTCTCTCTTTTCCCATTAACAGGGCAATTTAACTAATGAGGATTTAGATAGTGAGGACATTGATGATTCAATTGATTCGTCCGATGACTGTTTGGATGGTTTAAATGGTCATGACGAGGCTGCAGTAACCGTTGATGGCGCCACCGAAGATGATTTAAATGATTTGGCTTCCGATTTGGAAAGTGACATAAGACATAATTCATTGTCATACAACGATTTGCAACAGCAACAACTGCGCAACTGCAACGACGTTAGTAATCCACGTCGTAAACAGCAGCAGAGCCATCATCAGCATCATCATCGCTCACACAACACAAGTGACATAGAGGAAAACCAAACGTTGAACGTGTCATCGTCTCATCTGCAACATCATCCGCAACAACATCAAACACATCTTCTGCAAACGACTTCTCGTGATTGTATTCAAACTAAGGTAAGATTTCGTAACAGAAAACCGACAGTTACAACATTCGTTGTTATATTTTATGTACTCCTTGTACATTGTTGACTGACTCTATGTCTGTCTGTATATCTTCTTGTTATATTATTATGCATTTGTATCTATGTATGAACGAACGCGAGCCCCTATATGTATTTTATTTATGTCTTTCCTATTACCAACCTACTAAACCCCTTCTCTAACTTCCCGAACGCCCGCCCCCCTTATTAACCTTAGTTAATCTAACCTAACCAGCATTATTTCAATATATGTACATATATGCTCCTCGTCCAACGTACATATGTCGTCTGCCATCCATATTTGTGGCCTGGCTATACGAAATCTCCCTGAAAAATCAGTAACCTAACTCAGGACCAGATGATGACGAGGAGCAGAGAAGACGCTGCAGCAGCTTTGGCGCTCACAAATAATGGGAATGCATTAAAACTCCTCGAGATTGTCATTTATTTGGCAAATATTTTTTTTTGTTTGGTACAGTGCATTTTGCATTTTTGGTCTGAAAAACAAATTGTGCCATGTTTTGGTTTTTTTCGTCCTCCTTCTTCTTCGTCTGTTTGCTGAAAATCTATTTAGTTTTATCTGAATGCGCCTCCAAACAAAAATAAAACATATGTATGAAAAATGCATGCTTCAGTATTGTCAACTTTTTTTGGTTTGTTCGATTTTTTTTTCTGTGCATTTCGATTTCGAAGTCAGTACTTTTTATGGATTGTAACTTTTTAACATGAAATGATGTAATGTTGTTGTTTTTTCTTTACATACTAAAAACTAACCTAACAAAATTATTCGAAATTTATGTTTTTAGAAGGGTTTTTGTTGTTATAGCAGACAAATGCAACAAAAAAAGTTGGCAACACTTGTCTGTCTGTGGTTTGTATAGCTGCTTCGGGGTTTTGTATTATTTAGCATTTGTTGCCGATTATCGATTGTTCCACATGTCTCCCCCATGGTGACCGCGGAAAACGTGACATATGTATGTTTAGGTATCCGTTCCCATTCCCCCCAATTGCATAGAATTTGAATTTACAAATTGTCACGCGAATTGAAAGCGGGTTAAAAACAAGGAAAACAATAAAAGAGGAAATGAATACCAAACAGAGTCGCCAAAAATATGTAGTAGAGTGGAATATTGGGCAATATGTATAAGTGATCGATAAAAAATCTTAAAGATCTTCACATTAACATAAGATCAATAGTGAATCTTTCACATCATCAAGTCAAAATCCAACGTGGATATTCAATTTGAAGTCGATGGGGGAAATAAAGGATCATCAATCAGTTGTGAACATTCAGGTAAACCAGTCTTTGATCTTTAAGATCGTCAAGTCAAAAGATTATTTGGTCGGCATGTCTAATTTGACTAGTTGTGGATCTTTAAGACCGTTAAATCAAAATCAGTCATGGACCTGCAACCAATAGTGATTAAATAGAATAATCAAGACAAAACATTCCTGGACTTTCAAGTCAAGTTCTATTGGTCATGTATTTTCTAGTCGAATATAAACAGTCGTAAATTTTTAAGAGAAGACCAACAAGCCAAAACAAGTCATAGACCTTCTAGTCTACGTTAAACACTCGTCAATCTTTGAGATAATCAAGTTAAAAAAATTGTGGACCTACAAGTCTTCTTCGATCAATCGCAGATTTGTCATTTAATCAAGTAAAATTAATCGTATATCTTCATGTTTTAGTGGATCCTCGAGTAAATACAATCGTTGACCTTCAACAAAATCAAATATTTTTCAATAAATCGTGGATCTTCCATATCATCAAGCGAATCGACTTAAGACCTCTAAGTCCTAGGTATATTAGTCATGGATTTATAAGATTCTCAAGTGAATAAATCGTGTACCGCCAAGTCGTGAATCTTTAGCATCATCAAGTCTTGGTCGAACAGTCTCGATCTTGAAGATCATCAGGTCTTCGTTGTTCAGTCGTGGATCGTCAACTTTATCAAGTCTTAGTCAATCAGATCTTTAGGATCATCAAATCTTGGTCGATCAGTCTTTGATATATTGGTTCATCAAGTCCTATTCAATCATTCGTGGATATTTAAGATCATCAAGTATTGGTCGATCAGTCGTGGGACTTCGAGATCATCAAGTTTTGATCAATTACTCGTGAATTTTTAGGCCCATCAAGGCTTGGCCGATCCATTGTGGATCTTTAGGATCATTAAGTCTTGGTCGATCAATCGTGGGTCTTTTAGGCCGTCAATTCTCAATTCTTGGTCAATCAATCGTGGATTTTTAGGATCAGCCAATCTTGGTCGATCAGTCGTGGATCTTTAAGATCATCAAGTCTTGGTCGATTAGTCTCGATCTTGAAGATCATCAGGTATTCGTTGTACAGTCGTGGATCGTCAACTTTATCAAGTCTTAGTCTATCAGTCGTGGATCTTTAGGATCATCAAGTCTTGGTCGATCAGTCCTTGATATATAGGATCATCAAGTCCTATTCGATCAATCGTGGATATTTAAGATCAACATGTATTGGTCGATCAGTCGTGGAACTTCAAGATCATCAAGTTTTGATCAATTACTCGTGAATTACTAGCATCATCAAGGCTTGACCGATCCGTCGTGGATCTTTAGGATCACCGAGTCTTGGTCGATCAGTCGTGGGTCTTTTAGGTCGTCAATTCTCAATTCTTGGTCAATCAGTCGTGGATTTTTAGGATCATCCAATCTTGGTCGATCTTTAGGACCATTAAGTATTGGTCGATCAGGCATGGATCTTTAAGACCATTAAGTATTGGTCGATCAGTCCTTGATATATAGGATAATCAGTCTTGTTCGATCATTCGTGGATATTTAATATCATTAAGTATTGATAAAAAAAACGATAAATAATTACTCAGTCCATGGTCAACTGCGTATTTTCTGGGTACCGGGACACAACGGAGTAATTGGAAATGAACGAGCAAACAGCTTGGCTGCAAAGGGCAGAGAACTTCGAGTAACAAACTTGGAAAATTGGAAACCTTTCGAAGCCACGGAGGATGAGTTGAAGCACTGGGCAGTGATGGCTCACAAAACTGTGTGGAATAGAGCAACTGCAAAGATACTGTGGTGTGACCCAAATGAGAAGAAAACCAGTAGTTTTCTGAAACTAAACAAGATCGAGATTAGTAAGATGATAAGTGTTCTAACGGGACACTCAAGCTTACAGGCACATCTTCATCGCATAGGACTAGCAGAAAACGACGAGTGCAGGGCATGCAGGGAAAACATCGAAACGATAGAACATTTTCTGTGTCACTGCCCAGCTTTCACACATGCAAGATCCCGATATTTCGGTTCCGACATATTGCCAGACTTGACTCATCTCAGAGGATATGACTGGAAGATACTGAGAAAATACGTGTCTAGTACCGATTTTCTGTAATCCGTGGGTTATGAAAATCATAAATAAGGAGCGCACAACAGGCCGAACCACTGGCTTAAGTGTATGTCCATGGACATGAGACGTTTTAAACGTCTCCTCTATTCAACCTATCCTAACCTAACCTATTGGTTGACCAGTTGTGGATCTTTAATACCAGCAAGTCTTTGTCGACCAGTTTTGAATCTTCAGGATTATCAAGTCTTGGTCAATCATTCGTGGATATTTTAGACCTTAATTTCTTGGTCGATCATGGATTTTTAAGGCCATCAAGTCTTGGTCGATCAGTCGTGGATCTATAGGATAATCCAATCCTGGTCGATCAGTCGTGGATCTTTAGGATCATCCAATCCTGTTCGATCAGTCGTGGATTTTTTCAAATCATCAAGTCTTGGTCGATCAGTCGTGTATCTTTAGCATCATCAAGTCTTGGCCGATCAGTCGAGCATCTTTAGCATCATCAAGTCTTGGTCGATTAGTCGTGGGTATTTAAGATCATTGAGTCTTGCTCGACCAGACGTGGATCCTTAAGATCATTGAGTCTTGCTCGACCAGACGTGGATCCTTAAGATCATCAAGTCTTGGTCGATCAGTCGTGGGTATTTGAGATCATCAAGTCTTTGTCGACCAGACGTGGATCTTTAAGATCATCAAGTCTTGGTCGACCAGACGTGGATCTATTGGATTATCAAGTTTTGGTTAATCACTCGTGAACATTTATGTTCATATAGTCTTTGTCGATTATGGTCAGTCGCCGATCTTTAGGATTATCAAGTTTTGGTCATTCAGTCGGGAATCTTTAACATAATCATGTCTTGGTAGATCGCTCATCGACCGCTAACGATTTTGAGTTTCTGAAATCGATTTAATTAATCCGCAAAGTATTTCTCATTTCTATACCGGTCTTAGAGAATTTTGTATTTTCGACATGCAATTTATTGAGAATGAACTGTAGACTCTGAAGTTACCACCAAATTTGAATTGATCCGGTCGTGGATTCACTTAACTTTAGAAGAACTAAATTTTGTTATCTTTTAACGTCATCGACTTTTGTAAGAATGTCCGCAAATTGTTTAAGAATATTGGGGCCCTTTCCACACCTTTTACAACTGGCAACTCTGTTTAAAATCCCACATCATTTTATTAGGTTCTTTCTCCAAATATCTCCCCTTTCACATCCTACCCACTTAAAGTACATATAGCTATGTATGTGTTATATTCAAACAGAAAACTAACTATAGTGTTTGTTATTCCTCCGAATTCCCACATTTTCCCCTTTGTCAAACACGAAACACTACTCCCAAACTCTAGATTGATTGTGAAGACGAAGGTGACGACGAAGACGAGGAGGAAGAAGACGACGTCGACATCGACGTGGACGAAATCGATTGTCCCACCAATAATCATCAGCGTAAACAGCGCGGCTACACTAAACTTCTAGTCACCTTTGACCGTTCCGTCGGTCGATCTTCATCTGCAGCTGCCAATCAATTCAAAGCGAATCTAAGCTTAACCGATTTTGAGGCAGATTCTGAGAGTTCCGATTTGGAGACGATACAGCAGCGTATACGTAACCAAAGGGGCAGCTCTGGAGGCGGCAAGGGATTGTTAACGACCTATAAATACCTCATAGCGAACGGCGGTAGTTTTCCACAATACCAAACGAAAAGATACAATACAAAGACGAGTGCAACAGCAACTGCCACAGCAGTAGCAACAGCAGCAATTGGAGCCGGTAGTGCCGAGACTGGCGAAGAAACAGAAGAAGAAGTAGAGTCACCGGCATTAGTAAATAATACTACTGAACTAGAAAGTTGTGAAATACATGACATGCAAACTAAAGCAGCTACAGCAGCAGGAGCAATAGCAACAGCAGCTACAACAACAACAACGACAGTCGTTGCCTCGGAATTGCTGGTGAATGCAATGGTGGTGGCTAATGATCATCTGCAGCAGCATCAATTGAAAGCACTGCATCAGCAACAGCTTCACAACCATCAGAGATTAACCCTTATGGCAATTACACAAAATAGCTTGACAACAGGTTCAGCAGCAACTCTAGCATCCTCAGGCTCCAATTCCTCCTCCTCTTCTGCTTCGTCCTCCTCCTCCACGGGTGCATTGTCAGCCTGCTCAACTACCGGTAGCAGCGGCAACCATACAAGTTCTACTGGCGGCGGCGTTGGCTGTGTTATCGATAATCACACCATGCAGCACAAGTTATCGGCCAACGACAATAATCAGCAACACCATCACCAATCGCATCTGGTTAATGGTATCGCTGGCGCTGTTGTTGGTAGTGGTGTCGCCGGTCTTGCAATGAAGCAGAAAAACATTGCCATTATTTCGCCCAATAACAGTCACAATAACGGCGGCAAAGCGCTGCCGTCTCATCAGCACCATCACCACAAAGTCGGTGGCGGCGGCGGCAGCAACAAATCGCCTACAGTGTTGCGCAAACATCACGAGCACCATCATGCCGCCGATATTTCAAAATTCAATCGCTCAAATCGCAAATCGAAAAATTGTGCCATTTTCTATTTTAAGCACTTGGACACCGACAACGAGACCAACTACAGCAACAGCAATTGTGGCGATGATGTCCATGAGGTCGTTGTTGGCGGTGGTGGCGGCGGCGCACTCCCCTCGTCGGCCGCCTCCTCACACGCAAGTGATGTAAGTAGTTGTACTGGGGAAAAAAAACCTATCTACCACATCCACGCATTTTCACAAAACATCGACGATTCATTGTTTCCTACTTCTCAGGGTAATTGTGGTGTTGGTGGGTGACACTTTTTTGCTTGAGGTGTCGTCTCACGGTGCACAGTGTTTTCTGCTCATAATACACACATGAAAAGTGTTTAGTTTAGTTATGTAGTGAGCGCAAAAATTGAGTTGTATGTTGTGTGTGGGCACCCTGTCTGAACAGCTGTTGTGATCTACAGGGCCACCACACTGAAATAAAAAAATCCTAAAATCCCATTTTTCAAGAAAATTTCGTTGAAATTACATTTTCTTGAAAATTTTGTCTAAAATGCATTTTTTAGCAAAATTTCGTATACTCTTTTTTTAATTTCGTCGAAATTGCATTTTTGTTAGAAAATTTCGAAAAAATTAGTCAGTTAAAGATCGAACGGATTTAAGACCACTGACCGGTTTAAGGGTCTCTGGACGGATTAAATTATTAAAATTGCATTTTTATTAAACATATCATCGAAATTTCATTTCTCCTGAAAATTTCTTTGAAATTACATTTCTCTTGAAATATTGTTTAAATTGCGTTTCACTACAAAATTTCACGAAAATTAAAATTTTATAGAAAAATACTTTTAAATTACACGTTTCTAAGAAAATTAGATGAAATCGCATTTTTCAGCAAAATTTTATTGAAATTAAATTTTTCTTGAAAATTTCGTCAAAATATATTTTTTTTTTTAATTTCGACTAAATTGTATTTTATATGAAAAATGTTAAAGAACATTAGCAGCATTAGAGTGCTCGTCTAGCGGATTTAAGCCTACTGACCGGATTAACGGTCTCTGGACAGATTAAATGTCGATGAGAGGGTTTAAAAGATGACGAAAATTTTCGAGAAAATTGCAATTTCAAAAAAATTTTAAAGAAAAATGCAAATTTAAATAAATTTTCCAGAAAAATTAAATTTTAAAAAAACTTTCTAGAAGTATGCAAAATTGATTGACATAATTTTCGAGAAAAAACGAAATTTCTATTAAAGATGTATTTTTGACAAAATGTTAAAAATAAGATTTCCACAAAATGTTATAGCAAATGCAATTTTCAAAGACCTTTTTTAGAGAAATTGAATTTATAGATCATTTTCTAGAAAAAAAGTAATAATATTATTAATGATGTATTTTTGACAAAATATTAAAATAAATCCACAAAATTTGCTCTCAAATGAAAATACTTTTGTAAAACTACCAATTTTGACTACATATTCGATAAAAGTGGGATTTTTATAAAATTTGCATAAAAGTGGGATTTTTAACAAGTCTTCAATGAAATCAATTTTCGACATAATTTTCTTAAAAAATGAAACTGCTGAAAGTTGTTATAAGAATTAAATTTTGCTGAAATTCTCTATACAAATGCCGGCTTAAAGTAAGAAGAAATGCGTCGGGAAAATGCAGTTTAAAAAAAAATTTAAATAAATTTTCCAGAAAAATAAATTTTAGAAGAAATTTTATAACGAATTTTCTAGAAATATTTGATCTTGAAAATATTAAAACAAAAACGATTTTTTATTTTAAACAATATGTTTAGAAAAATACAATTTCCACAAAAATTTCTAGCAAATGCTGTTTCTAGAAATTCTATTTCAACACAATTTCTATCAAAGTGCAGCTCAATGAACTGGTAAATTGTATAACATTTTTAATAAAATTAAATTTCGTCAAACTTTTTTTCTGGCAAATGCAATTACAACGTAATTTTCTTAGAAAAAATTCAATTTTGAATTAATTTTTTTATTAAATTTTCAATGAACCCATTTTCAACGGAATTTTCTGAAAAACTAACTTTTAAAGTTTCTAGAAAAATTTAATTTTGCTGATATTTTTTTAAATGCAATTTCCACTAAATTTATCTATTTCGACATTATTTTCTATAAAAGTGCAATTCGATGAATTTGCAATATCTATAAAATTTTTAATAAAATTCAATTTCGCCAAACTTTTTTTCTGGCAAATGCAATTTTCAACGATTTTTTTAGAAAAATGCAATTTTGGCATAATTTATTTAAGAACACCCATAAATTTGTTGAAAGTTTTTATAAAAATTTAATTTTACTGAAATTTTTTATAAAAATGCAACTTCCACTAAATTTACAAATAAATATGCAATTTTGATGAAATTAGAAAGGAAGGTTTTAATTTAGACAGGTTTTTCTAGAAAAATACAATTTCGTAAATTTGTCATTAAAATTATATTTCTACATAATTTTATATATAAAAGGTTCAATTCGATGAAATTACAATTTCTGTAAAATTTATAATTAAATTAAATCCAATTTTTCTGGCAAATGCAATTTTTAGCGATTTTTTTTTAGAAAAATTCAATATTGACAAATATTTTCTAAGAATACCAATTTTGACAAAATTATCTATAAAACTGGAATTTTTATTAAATTTTCAATGAAATCGACGAAATTTTCTAGAAAAATACAATTTTCTAGAAAAACTAAATTTTTGTTAATTTGTTGATTTTTTAAAAAAATCAATTTCCCAAAAAAGTTCAACTATTTTTTAAGGGAATGCGGTTTTGACATTATTTTTAAGGAATACAAATTTTGACAAAATTTACAATTAAATGTAAAATTTTCTATAAAATGCAATTTCCACTAAATTTTCAATAATTATGTAATTTTGATGAAATTAAAAATAAAGTATTATTATTATTAATTTATGTGTTGTCATAATTTTCTATAAATTAGCAATTCGATCAAATTGTTTATAAAATTGCAATTTTTTTTAATTTTTAATAAAATTAAATTTTGTCAAACTTTTTTACATTTTCGAAAATAAAAATCCGCTTAAAAATATTTTAAATATAACATTCACAAAAAATAGTATATAGTTTTAAATGTACTCTAGGCTTCCCTGGAAGATAGCTAAGGTCCCTGGGGAGCCGCTGCAGATTTTTTAAATATATTTTTAGAAAATTGCATCGATTTACACTTAATATTTTTTTTTGCAAATTTCATCAAAAATTCATACTTATTGTAAATTTACTGAAATTTTTGAAAATTTCAGCAAAATTTAATTTTAATAAAAAAATTTAAATTTTTTTTTTTTTAAATAAGTTTTGTCAAAATTTGAATTTTAATAAAAATCTTCAAAATGTGAAAATATTTTAGTTTTTTTGAAAATTTTTTTTAAAATGCTTTTTTATTGAAAATTTTGTTTTTTCTAGAAAATTATGTCAAAATTAAAATTTTCTAAAATTTTGTATAAAAAATCAGTTTCCACTAAATTTGCAATAAATATGTAATTTTGATGAAATTAGAAAGAAAATATTAATTTAGGCAAGATTTTCAATAAAATGTTATTTTGACATAATTTTCTGTAAATGAAATTGATTATAAAATTGCAATTTCTATATAATTTTTAAGAAAATTAAATTTTGTCAAACTTTTTTTACATTTTCGAAAATAAAAATCCGCTTACAAATATTTAAAATATGTATAACATTCACAAAAAATAGTAATATATTTTTAAATGTACTCAAGGCTCCGCTGGAAGATAGCTAAGGTCCCTAAGGAGCCGCTGCAGATTTTTTAAATATATTTTTAGAAAATTGCATCGAATTACTCTTTTATAATTATGTCATTCAAAAGTGACGAATTTGTGTTTTTCTAGAAAATCTTGCTGAATAATATTTTTTTGTTCTAAAAATTTCATCAAAAATGCATATTTATTGTACATTTTTTAATTTTTTAAAAAAAAATTGATAGAAATCAATTTTTTACAGAAATTTTTTTTATTTTTTAAAAAATTTCTTCAAAATTGCTCTTTTCTAGAAAATTCGTCAAAATTTTAGTGTGTTTTTGAAAATTTTGTTAAAAATACTTTTTTATTGAATATTTTGTTTTTTCTTGAAAATTATGTCAAAACTAATTTTTTTAAAAAATGTTCTTAAAGTTGCATTTTTCTAGAAAATGACTTCGAAATTAAATTTTTCTAGAATATTTTGTTGAAATTGCAAAATTCGCTAAAATTGTTTATAAAATAGTAATTAAAATTTTTAAATTTTTAATTCCTATTTTATAAACAAATTAACATTTTTAAAAGAATTAAATTTCGTCGGAACTTTTTAAAAATAAAAATCTTTTAAAAACTAATTATAACAAACAATAGTAATATATTTATTAAATGTACTCACGGCTTCCCTGGAAGATCGCTACGGCCCCCAGGGAAGCCATCTCCGGTTGAGAATTCCTGGTTTAAAAAGATTCTTTGTATTTCGATAACAAAATGTGTCGAAAATGTATTTGGTCAAGCAAAATACCGTCGATACGTTATCCTGGTTTACATTTTTTCAAAATTACAAACAGGAGGACAATGTGTTTTTTTTACATATTTATAAGTAATTGGAAAACACTGTGCACCTTGGTAAGTGATAACAATCGTCCTATGCCAAACATACTCATTACACACCACCCTGTAGTCGATGCCTCTATGGTGTGTGTGTGTTTTGTAGACACTGGTTCACATTAAGTGTGTTGTTTTTTTCCGTTTCTTGGGGCTTTTTTACATTTATTTTGGTTACGGGGCTAACATCTCAAAATCATACATTATGTGTCCGTCTATCTGTCCTTACATCTCCTTCTCTCAGCCGTGGTTGTTGTTCTCCTTCTCTCTATTGGTGTTGGTGGTGTGTGGTTCATTCAGTATTGCGTTGATCGTGGATCCCCAACCATGTGTCTTCTGTCCCCCCGTGCCCGGGTCGGTGGGCAAGTGACACTGAAATGATGACGCATAATGCTCCATATTTTATCATTCATCTGTTGTCTTTTGGGTTTTTTGTCGTGTCTCTCTCTCGTCGCCGCCTTTTTTCATCTTTTTCGTATTTAGTTGTCTTTTTTTATTATTTGTGATTATTTATTATGAAGTACGATTGTGGTCTATAGTTTATTGTATATTTCCTGGTTTGTGGTAAGAGTCGTCGTCGTCCGTCCGTCTTCATAGAGATGACTGATGGACGGACAGGACGGGCGGCTTCTCTCTTGTCATTTCTGGTTGTGGATCTTTTTTTCTCATCTGGGGTACATTTTTTTCAATTTGCCCCCAAAAGATAAATATTTCATTCATTCATCCAAAATGTGGTGTTGGTTTCTGTAGGTAATTTTTTTGGGTATTTTTGTATTTTATCTGAAATCTGCATTTTTGACTTTGTTGTTAGTTATTGTTATTATATTTTGTAATTTATTTTTTAATATGGGAAATTTTTAAAAATTTTATTATTTTTTTATTTGATTGTTATATGGTTGCATGTTTTCGTTTCAAATATTATTTGCGTAATTTTTAACTGACTACTCTTCTTACTAACACAATATTATAAGTTAACAAAATATTATCTAAGAACACATTATTTAAATTTAGATATATGAAAGCTGAATGCTGCAAATACATTCGTTCTCTCTCTCTCTAATAAAGAAGCGATGATTAGTTAGTATTGAATTAGTGACAACTCGTAACGTAACATTTATTAAACCATTATAGGACCAAAAATAAACAGCTGAGATGACATTTACCATTCGTTTTTAAATTGAACAATAGAAAAAGCGATAAATTAAAATAATTTGCAAAACTGCTGTACGCTTTTGTTTATTTCGGAGAAAAGTCTTTGTAAATTTAGGAAAATAAAAATAGCCTTAACAAGTTTAGTAGCCTTAACAAAGTTTATTAATCTTTAAATAACCTGCAGATGACCTTAGGCAAGAAAGCCGTACTATTGTTAAAGGAATTGAAAATAAATAAAATAATTGCACATCATTTGATTTACTCTTTCATATCTTCGACATACTGCATGAATGTTCATTTGTGCTAATTTCTTTCAATTGTACAACATACCGCTTTTATCTCGCAGATGTTAACTTATTTACTACAACTCGTCATAACTAATGACTTTTCTCCTTTAATGAACCTTAAGGTCCCGCCCTTTCCAAAAACATTAACAACCGAAAATTGTATTTGTATAATTGAAAAAGAAAAACAAATCAAAATGCCTATCAACCAACAAACATTCTGCGATTTGGTCAAACATTAACAAAAAAAAAATTTTAAAAAATTTACAGTAAAATTAATTTTAACGATGTTAACCATTAATTTAATTGTGCACATTTTCAATTTCAATTAAACATATGTGTAATGATATTTAAATTTTAATGGTTGCATTGTCCGACAGTCATCCTGGGAAAACTACTGAAACTGAAACTCAAAGCGAAAAGTAATAATCATACATAGACGACGACATGTTTTATAATGATCACAATCACTAGATGATGATGCGCTTGCGCACAAGCGCGCTCTTTAGCAAAGAAACTCAGAAGTTATGTGAATGTGCCTAAGACTAGGCTTTGGCCAGCTATTTTTTGTTTTCTTTGTGTGTTTTTTCTTCGATTGCAATGAAAAGTAATTAATCATAGACGAATGCCAGAGTTTCGACAGTAGAAGATGCCACGGAAAACTCAGAAAACAGTTTCAGTCTGAGTTGTATTAACAATGTCAATTCCGTAGTAGCCAAGCAGCAAAGTTTTGATGCTGTTGTTGCAGCAATTGTTGCAAGGCACAGTGGTTTGAAAGTATTTGAAAACAAACAATAAATATTTTAGAAAATATTTAAAAATTTAGTTATCGAAATGAACTGTCATTTCTATTTATTTTATTTTATTTTATTTTATTTTATTTTATTTTATTTTATTTTATTTTATTTTATTTTATTTTATTTTATTTTATTTTATTTTATTTTATTTTATTTTATTTTATTTTATTTTATTTTATTTTATTTTATTTTATTTTATTTTATTTTATTTTATTTTATTTTATTTTATTTTATTTTATTTTATTTTATTTTATTTTATTTTATTTTATTTTATTTTATTTTATTTTATTTTATTTTATTTTATTTTATTTTATTTTATTTTATTTTATTTTATTTTATTTTATTTTATTTTATTTTATTTTATTTTATTTTATTTTATTTTATTTTATTTTATTTTATTTTATTTTATTTTATTTTATTTTATTTTATTTTATTTTATTTTATTTTATTTTATTTTATTTTATTTTATTTTATTTTATTTTATTTTATTTTATTTTATTTTATTTTATTTTATTTTATTTTATTTTATTTTATTTTATTTTATTTTATTTTATTTTATTTTATTTTATTTTATTTTATTTTATTTAATTTAATTTAATTTAATTTAATTTAATTTAATTTAATTTAATTTAATTTAATTTAATTTAATTTAATTTAATTTAATTTAATTTAATTTAATTTAATTTAATTTAATTTAATTTAATTTAATTTAATTTAATTTAATTTAATTTAATTTAATTTTATTTCATTTTATTTTATTTTATTTTATTTTATTTTATTTTATTTTATTTTATTTTATTTTATTTTATTTTATTTTATTTTATTTTATTTTATTTTATTTTATTTTATTTTATTTTATTTTATTTTATTTTATTTTATTTTATTTTATTTTATTTTATTTTATTTTATTTTATTTTATTTTATTTTATTTTATTTTATTTTATTTTATTTTATTTTATTTTATTTTATTTTATTTTATTTTATTTTATTTTATTTTATTTTATTTTATTTTATTTTATTTTATTTTATTTTATTTTATTTTATTTTATTTTATTTTATTTTATTTTATTTTATTTTATTTTATTTTATTTTATTTTATTTTATTTTATTTTATTTTATTTTATTTTATTTTATTTTATTTTATTTTATTTTATTTTATTTTATTTTATTTTATTTTATTTTATTTTATTTTATTTTATTTTATTTTATTTTATTTTATTTTATTTTATTTTATTTTATTTTATTTTATTTTATTTTATTTTATTTTATTTTATTTTATTTTATTTTATTTTATTTTATTTTATTTTATTTTATTTTATTTTATTTTATTTTATTTTATTTTATATTATTTTATTTTATTTTATTTTATTTTATTTTATTTTATTTTATTTTATTTTATTTTATTTTATTTTACCACAGTGTAATGCTTATTTGTTACTAATTTCATGCTTTTTCGGACAATGATGTCGTTGTCGTCACTGCCTTAGTGTGTGTGTAATGAAGAAAAACGCTTTTGCTCTTAGCATCTTTAATTTTAGGATTTTTGGTATTGGAATGTATACATACTTAACTTTATAAATGTATTGAATTTCAAATGTATGTATGTATGTGTGTCGGTGTTGTATGATGATGTTGCATCTTTGAGATGCAATTTGCCATTTGTTGTTGTTGTTTTTGTTGTGATACTCGTATTATTGTTGTCTTGCTCGATCGCCGACGACTGTAACGCTAATTAAACTTCAATGCTTCTCTTCTTCGAAACATTATCAAAGCATTATTATGTTTTTTGTTTCTTTTTTTTATTATATGTTTCTATGTCTATCATCATTACATCTCGCATTTACCTCTCATGTTCATCTGTTCATCATTTACCGATCATCTAACTACGGCTGTTTATGGTCCGGTCCACAAACCATCTACACTAATATATTTTTTTCTTCTATAAGATTTTTTTAACTCATTGTTTTTCCATTTTTTTCTTCTTCTCTTCAAATTGAATTTTCTATATTAAATTTCATATATAAATGTGATGTGACTTTGACGATCATTGTTCGTTTTATTGACGATGATTGGAATTGTGATGAATGTCTGGTGGACGACCATGCGCTGACCATCTTGGATCTTTACGAAAGCAGCTTCTGAAATCGGCTGATGTTTCGTCGGATGACGAAGGTTGGCTTTACACATCGGCCCCTGCGGTTCAACAGCAGCAGTCATCACTTGGCGGCGGTGATATTGAAAGTTTGAATTCCAATCATATTTCCAGAGGTATTTCGGCTTCCAGTGAATTTCATAGCTTTGCGGCTCCTGGCAGCATACAATCGTCCACCGTATCATCTTCAACGTCAACACACGCTTTGGCCACCGTCGTCTCAGCGGCCACTGTGGGCTCAACCATAGCAGGTGACGATTCCGATAAAGAAAATAAAGAGGCTAAAGCCACAACAACCACGTCCGCAAGAATCCATCTGCAAAGCTCAAGCGCTTCATCGGCCACAACTACTTTTGCGGCCACTACCACTGTCCTGGATACTGATGAAAGTGCTGTGACAGCAGCAGGACCCATTAATTCCTCCTCCGCTAAGGAATCTTCATCGGCGGGCAGTAGTTCCAGCAGTATTACCAGTAGTTCATACTCATCGAATGATATGCTGACGGAAGCCACCACTACGACCACAGCAGCTTCGATCAAGACGAGTGCTACAAAAATTCGTCCCAAGTCCCATCAACGCCAAGACATGGAATTACAAATCAATAATAATCACGGCAGTGGCCACCACTTCAGCAGCAGCAGCAGTAGCAACAACAACCACAGGTCTCCAACCAACAACAACAACAAGAATTGTGCCAATTCAACGCCGTCATCGATCAGCAAAAATTCTCGGCACAAAGCAATCAACAGCGGCTCAGCCCCAGCATCTTCTTCATCACCGCAACATGCCAGAAATTCCTCATTTTCCGATGATGCTGCCAATGGAAACTTGGAAAAGGTAAGAGTCTAAAGACAAAAGCCAATACCAATCAACCAATGAAGCCAACACACATTCGCATTGAACCCCACTGAGTTGAAATGATGGGTTGGGATGAAGTGGATGTTTGCACTTGGTCGATTGGTTGATATTGTAGCATTGTTGAAATAACTTAATCCAAATACCTTGGAGACCGCATTTTAGTTAACGGTGTCAGTGGTGGTTAAAAAGCAAAGCCATCATCAATTGGACAAACTGTCGACATTTCTTTGTGGGATAGTTTTTCTTACTTTCTTAGTTAATTTCTTAACAATATCGGAATGTGCGCGAAAGGTTAAAGAAAACTTAAAGAAGAAGTTTTCTCTAAATATTCCAAATCATTGAGTTAGAAGTAGAAGAGACAGATCGTATTGGTTGTGACAAATGAAATTTTCACTAAACCTAATTTTTGTGATTGACACACTATCATTTCGTAATACTCGTAACTGTGATGATAATTTGATTCGTATAAGAGAATAATGGTTGTAGTAATTAATTTTCATAACTTCAACCGAAAAAAGGGTTTATCGACTGAACGTTTGTAGTTGTCACTTCTATCTTCTTTGAAGAAGTTATAAATAATTGATTGATCGAACTTTAAAATTATTATTACAATCTTTTTACTGTTCTGTCTATCAATTTATAGTCACAGTAATAACAATTATGTTATTTTTGAGTTTTCTCACTGTGGAGATGAGCTGAAGATCAAAGGGTTTCCTTCTAAGTGAACAACAAAATTCGCTTGACGAAAATTTCGGGTGTAACAACCAAGTCGAAGAGCTTTTTAAAATAATTTAAGAAAATTATTCTGCATATCTATGGATGAGGATCTTTGTACTCATCTATGTTTATTACCCTTTAAGTACCATAGTCTTCCTCCACGTGTAGTATCTGTCAAACATTCTTATGATGATCCGAACGTCCCGACTTCGGTTATATGTTTTAGAAGTCAGATCGTGTCAAAGTGAGTTGCAGACAAGCTAAATGCAGCAAATAGAATTTCAGGTCCAAAGCTGCTGTACTTTGACGTAGACTTTGATTTTCGCAGCGAACAATACCTTTAACCGGAATTGAACCCCCATTTGCTACATTGATAAGTGAAAGGTTACTCCTTCACAATTCCACTTAAAAGCCAAAGTTTTCAATGTATATGGTTGAAATTCAGAAGTTTGTGTTTCATTTTGCCTAAAAGCATTCTTAGGCCCGTTCCGATGAAGCCAACTGATTTGTATTATATTTTCGTGAACTTATATACAGATGATGGTTCCAACCAAGTGGGCTTTGGTGTTTTTTCTAAGGATGTAGGATTTTCTCTAAATTCCCTGAAAACGGTCTTCCTGAACTCAAGATCTGTCGCCTGATTTGGCTGCTGTGCCACAGGGACATATCTACCAGGGAACTACAAAGCAGATGAACTTACAACACTAGATACTTCCTTACATGATCCAAGGGAACAGGATCTGCAAGCTCTTTTTGAGATATAGTGCAATCAACACAGACTGAATGTCTTACCTATCGTGTCTGTCATGTCGGGCCACTGCCTTTTTGGACGACACGCAGCGAGACTGAACGTCTTGCGAAATGACTTTCAGAAGCGGTCTTCTTGAATTCAAGATCTGCTCTTGACTTTCGCAGATCTCTTAAGGAGATGGTTGAACAGTTCAGTATTCACCTGATTTGGGTGACGGGCCACAGAAATATTCCAGATAACTACAAAGCAGATTAACTTGCAAGACTAGACACTACTTTACACTGTCCCGGGAAACTGGAGTATCTGGACATGCCTCTGAGACCTGTAAGCCCTTATGACTAAACCTAAACCTAAACCTAAACCTAAACCTAAACCTAAACCTAAACCTAAACCTAAACCTAAACCTAAACCTAAACCTAAACCTAAACCTAAACCTAAACCTAAACCTAAACCTAAACCTAAACCTAAACCTAAACCTAAACCTAAACCTAAACCTAAACCTAAACCTAAACCTAAACCTAAACCTAAACCTAAACCTAAACCTAAACCTAAACCTAAACCTAAACCTAAACCTAAACCTAAACCTAAACCTAAACCTAAACCTAAACCTAAACCTAAACCTAAACCTAAACCTAAACCTAAACCTAAACCTAAACCTAAACCTAAACCTAAACCTAAACCTAAACCTAAACCTAAACCTAAACCTAAACCTAAACCTAAACCTAAACCTAAACCTAAACCTAAACCTAAACCTAAACCTAAACCTAAACCTAAACCTAAACCTAAACCTAAACCTAAACCTAAACCTAAACCTAAACCTAAACCTAAACCTAAACCTAAACCTAAACCTAAATCTAAACCTAAACCTAAACCTAAACCTAAACCTAAATCTAAACCTAAACCTAAACCTTAAACCTAAACCAAACCTAAACCTGTACCTAAACCTTAACCAGGATTCGACTTTTTTACGTATAGGAGACAGAATTTCTAACCTATCAGGCTGAAATTCAGGAGTGTTTTATTTTGCCTACAACCAGTCCCAATAAAAATAGGTCAGGTGTCGCTATAGCTGGAAAATTAAATGGAATTCGTAAACGATTAAAAACCTATATTAATGAAATCAATTCCCATCACACAGCTGACAAACCGATTTGTGGCATAACAAAATGTATCGAAAAATATATTCTGTAACCCAACGATATATCGTCTCGTGTTGCCTAATCTGACCAATTCCATTTTCGATAAATTTTGTTATCGAAATGTGAAACCATGGTCTATGCAGTAAACCGGGTCATACTCGTACCATAACAGTGTTTTCTTTAAACTTAGGGAGGAGAACATCTTCTATAAATTGGTAAAAAAAAATATTAAAAATATCAATAAACCTGTAAAAATTAGAATTGAAATTTCGATAATAAATATTTATCGTAATAGAATTCATCGATCAGTTTATTGTATCTTTAATTTAGAACTTACTGACATTTTTTTCGAAATCGAGTTATTTACATATTCTGTTAAAAATTCAGTGTTTTCTATCATAATATGGAAAAAGCGTTTTTTTCGAAAAAAAAATGTCAGTTAAGTCCTTTCTGAATTAAGGTAACTTTATGCTGTATACCCTCGATATGTAAGCATTCCAGTTGAAGAAAATCGTATATTTTTTTAAATCCTCTCCACACAAATGCGTGTAAATTTCAATTATTGGAAAATTTCCCTGTGCATGCTACTGCATGCATCCAATGACATTTGGCTTTGAGAGAAAAATCGTTAATGTGATTTGCTGCCATAAATCATCACTTCGCTAAAGCTCAATGAAGCGAGCGAAACGAGACGTATGTAACGCATAGCAAGTAAACCTGATCCAAATTAATGATGGTAAGCGTTTTCACAAATTAACAAATGATTTCCGTTACAATATGACTGACACTGTTGTGGTGTGTGTGTTGCCAATAACCACAAACCGACGGCAACAAAGTCTGCGCAAAGAAAAATGTAATGCAGTAAAAGAAAAGCGACTAAAATCATTGATCATGATTTAAGTTTCGAGATACATATTAAAAATAATAAGCGGAAATCATGTAAAGTTTAAAGAAAACTCTGCAGCAGTCGAACTGAGAGACAACCAGACGGACGAAAGGACGGACAGGCAGGCAGACAGACGGATGGGCGGACGGACAGACGGACTTTTCACCAAAGGCTGCTTGGTGGTGATAATGGTGGCAGCTTTTCCTTTAGCTGCTTTGTTTAGAGCTCCTCAGCTCCGACTTACTCTGTTACCATTTCAGTTTTTTTTTTCGACAATTTGTCTTTTTTTGTGCAGAGCTGTGATTTTTCTCCTTAGCTTAGCTAAAGACAAAAAGTGATTTTTGAAAGTATTGAATACAATTTACAAATTGCTTTGTACCACCAAAGACAAGTTTGGACCGAAGAAAATATTTTTCTTTTCATTTAGTTTAATTTTATTGAGATTTCTTTAAGAAAATCCTAAAATTTTCTTTTACTTCGCATTTTTTCTTATAGGAAAACATACGCTTTTATACACGTGCAGATATTTGCAACATCAATGTTAGACCCAATGACAATCACCACTACCACCATCAGCTCGGCTCTCCCACAGCTTCGCTGATGTATTCGCAGCACTTGCATGCCAATGTCGGCAAACGTTTGCCGCCACGTTCCCCAGCCAAATCGAGCATTTCGCAGACATCCACCAATACCAGCACCTCCACCATATCACCCACTAAGGTAAGTCCAATTGATTTGATCCACATTCAAAACTGGTCGTTTACTCACTCTTTGATGTTGTTCGTTATTTCAATTGGAATTCGTTGAGACGATTAAACGATTTCAAAACACGAAGACTTATAATAATATTGATGATCATTGGCAAACGATTGCCATTGGAATGGGATCACAAATTGATGATAGATCGTTTAATTTGCTCTTTAAAATGCTCATATATTCCTATGAAAGGAGCTACATTTAAACGTGGTCTTTTGGTTGGCAGTGGGCTTAAAAAAGTGAAAGAACCTACAGCAATGAAGAATTATTTCCTCAGGAACGAAATGTTAACCCAATAACTGCAGTCCTCGATTGCAGGATCACAATTTTTGTTTTGCTTAAAACAAGAATCTGTCAATACACTGAAGAAGTTCGGGCTGTTGTGCGCTCCTTATTAATGATCTTTTTAATCCTCCTGAGTTACAGAACATCGGTACTAGACACGAATTTTCTCGGCATCTTCCAGTCATATCCTCTAAAATGACTCAAGTTTGGTAATGTTTTGGATCCGAAATATCGGGATCTTTCTTGACACAGAAAATGTTCCATCTGCTAGTCCTATGCGATGCAGATGTGCTTGTACAAAAGCTCAAGTGTCCCGATAGAACACTAATCATTTTACTTACTAATTTCGGTCTTGTTCATTTTCAGAAAACTATTTGTTTACTTCTCATTAGGGTCAGCCCACAGTATCTTTGAAGTTTCTCCCACTTTTCAGTGAGCCATCACTGCCTAGTGCTTTAACTCCTCCTTCGTGGCATCGAAAGGTTTAGAATTTTCCTGATTTACTACTTGAAGTTCTCTGATCTTTAAGCCCAAGCTATTTGCCCGTTCATTTTCGATCACTCTGGGTACCCAGACGATACGTAATTGACCATGGAACGAGTAATCATTAAGTTGAAGTTCTCTGATCTTTGAGCCCAAGCTGTTTGCCCGTTCATTTCCGATCACTCTGGGTACCCAGAAGATACGTAATTGACCATGGAACGAGTAATCATTAATCGTTCTTTTGAAGTCCAAGACACTTCTGGATTTGACCATTCAGACATGTCTGTCTGAAAAATATTTTCGCAAGTCTTTCAGCCTTTCTGCGTGCCGTCCTATAAAACAGTGACCCGTTATGACAGATGTGGTAAGTGAGACGCCCGGTCTCGATAACGATTGCAGAACTTTGGTGTGTTTCAAGTTTTGGCAGAGCCACATCAGCTTGGAATCTTTATAATAGTTCCTGACTAGTGACAATGTGCCATTTGGGTACTATCTCTCAAGAAGTTTTTGCAAGTCGCTAGAGACCATAACGACAGCCGGACGTTGGTGCTCTTCGAGTCTAGGCAGCGCCACATCAGCTTTGAAACTATGTGGTTCCTGACTTGTGACATTGTGTCGTTTGGGCACTACCAGTTTGTGTTTGTAGGTCGCTAGAGACATGACCACATTTGTCATTAATCGTTCTTTAACAGTCCAAGACAGTTCTGGATTTGACCATTCAGACATTGAAAAATATTTTCACAACCCTTTCTGCGTGCCGTCCAATATAACAGTGACCCGCCATGACGGTTGCGGTAAGTGAGACGTCCGGTCTCGATAGCGATTGCAGAACTTCGGTGTGTTTTATTTTTTGGCAGAGCCACATCAGCTTGGAATCTATGTAATAGTTCCTGACTAGTGACAATGTCACTATCGCTCAAGAAGTGTTTGTAATTCGTTAGAGACCATAACGACAGCAGGACGTTGGTGCTCTTCGAGTCTAGGCAGCGCTACATCAGCTTGGAAACTATGTAGTTCCTGGCTTCTGACATTGTGTCGTTTGGGCAGGTCGCTAGAGGCATGACCACATGTTCCAGTGCTCGTGGCAGGAATATGTGGTCCCATAGTAGGCGGATTTTGAACAGCTCTGCCACTGCTATCTTTTTTAAAGATCTGCGGCAGTTGAGAGCTTTTCAACGGTGATAAAGAAGGCAGGGATTTAATAGATATAGACCTGAGAATCGGAGAATATATTTCTTCCACCTTTGTCGGAACCCATACAAGTCGTTGGTGCGTTTCGTGTATATGCAGGGTCACATCTAACAAGAAACCACCTGTCCATTGCTGTCATAGATTGTTGTTGTCTCTCAAGAAGAGCTTGCTGGTCTCTGGTGACATGTCCGGATTTTCCAGTTCCCCTGGAGAATGTAAGGTAGTTCTTAGTCTGGCATGCTCATTGCACTGCAGTTGTCTGGAATGTCCCTGTGGTCCAGCACCCATATCAGATGGTTTTTGAACTGCTCTGCCATCTTGTTAATAAGAGATCTGCGGAATTTGTGAGGTTTTCTTCAGGAGTACGGAATACAAGGATCATTCCACCTTTGTCGCAACGTAAGCAAAGCTTTAGTGTTTTTTGAGATTATACAGGGCCACATTAGCTTGGAATCTACACAGTTTCCTACTAGTGACAATATTTCTTTTGGTGTCATAAGGCTTAAGAAGTACCTGCAGGTCGTTAGAGGCATTTCCATACATTCCAGTTCCCCTGTAGCATGTAATGTAGTTCATAGCCTTGCAAGTACTCTGGACTACAGTTGCCCGGAATGTCCAGAGTTCCGGGGCTCAGGTAGATTTTAAACTGCGCTGTCATCTTGTTAAGAGATCTGTAGTTGTTTAGGGCTATTCATAAACCCAGGAATACAGAAGCCAGCGATTTAATGACAGCCAGGCTGTCGGACAATAGATGTATTCCAACCTTTGTCGGAATGTTGTATTTCAGTCATTCTGCTTCCTCTCTAACAACCAACAGTTCAGCAAGGTAAACAATACAATGAGCAGCTAGCCTACTAGTTCTAAGTAGTCCCAGGTCCTTCAAGTAGACTTCAAGGTAAATCCTACAATTAAGCCTGGAAGTCCACACCTCTCATATCGCCAGGAATACCGTCTTTCTACACTTCCTTGGCAGTTACTTCTTAAAGTGCCAGAGATAGAAGGTAGACTTTTCAGATTCCCCCAACTACCAATAGCTTCGTAGAGCATAGCAAGATTAAGGTTCACTGTTATGTTGCGGTGCGGTACAGTGTTAAGTTATGTCAAAATTTTTCTTTCGTGTTCGAATATAATTCATATTCATAATATAACTTGGTCTACTCTCAAAGAAGAAACTAACAAAAATTGGTCCCGATGAATCGATGAAGCTTCAACACTCGATCCTAATTAGGGTTATACCGCTTAAGTTAGCTGTGGCGCTGCAGTAGAGCTTTTCTCAAAATGAATATCATTGCACAAAAAAAATTACCTACAGTTATTCTAGGATCTTGGAAGACATTGTTCTACATACCGGAAAGGGTAGGATGACGTCTGCAGTCAGTTTTTTATTTGTACTTATGTCATTACGCATTACTAGCATTTCTTTCCGATCCTATAAGGATAGAGTGGCCAGATTTGTTTTAGTAATCATTTGGTCTAATATGCGTTACAGATTGGGCTATTACATCCGTTCCTAATGCTGCGGCTGGGGCTGTCTGTAATGCATCCATGTTAACCTTTCGTGGTGGATTTCGTCTCTAAATATATTTGGTTATTTCGACTATGTTCGATCGACAGAACCTCGCCATTAATATAGAAAATGTACTAGATGCAGGTTATGTTCTAGAAACACGGAAGACATTGTTCTACGTACCAGAAAGAAGCAAGACCAACATCTGCAGGGCCGGCTTGTTGCTTATGTTTTCACATAAGATGTGAAACTGATTGGGCTATATTATTCGATTTTGAGGCTGTCAGTCTGCCTCCAGTCTAACGGTTTGTAGTGAATTTAGTCGATACCTACATAGGTTCGGTCTGATGCTACAGCAGAGCTTTTCTAAAAATGTGTGTTTAAATAAAATTACATGTAGTTGTTCTAGGAACTCGAAAGACATTGTTCTACATACCGGAATGGGCAGAACAACGTCTGCAGGGCCAGTTATCAATATTCAATAAGGATCATAGGGCCACAATTGTTTCTATAAACATTTAGTAAAAGGTGTGTATCAGATTGGGCTGCAGCATTCGATCCTGAAGGGCTACAGCATTCGATCTTGAAGCCGTCAGCAACGTCTCCAGGTAAACCTTTTGTAGTGACTACATATTTAGGATTATTCCTATGTTACTTGCTTAGGGTTACGTCTAAGTTCGGTCGACAGAACATCTTTTGTGTGTGTTCTAGGAACAGAGAAGAAATTGTTCTACGTAAGGGAATGGGCAGAACAATATCCACAGAGCCAGTTCGTTACTTATACGATCTTATGTCTTTTTATATTACTACGTAATTGACGCTATTACGGTAGGACCGTAGGGTGTGTAACTGATTGGGCTACAACATTCGATCCTGATGCTGGTGCAGTCAGTAACAAATCCAGTTTAGCCTCGTGTAGTGAATGAATCTACATTGAACTACTGAAGTTAATGAAAATTAAAATTCAATTATTATTTCGGTAATTACCATAAGATAATTTAAAAAAATCCCAAGTTAAGCAAATAAGATCAGATGCTAACAAACATTTCCTCTAAACAATTTTCACATATTTCAACAAAAAAGTGAAATGTATCTTTCTCTCTTGGCTATTATCATATATTCCGGGACAAATGAACCCATTATTAACAAGGTAAACTTTCGACAAATTACAATTAAATGTCATGTTGTAATCAAGCTTATGCAAAATACTCGTACATATCTCTGCACGCGGTCTAAACCAAATAACCTGGCGCGGTAATTTAGTGGGCGTAAAAGTCATCATGGCAAAATAAATAGATTAAAAAATGCAACTCACGCGACCAAAAACCTCTAGCCAAAAATGAAGCGAAATAAGCAACTACAAAAAAGAAAATCCTACAAAAAGTCATAAATTCACCTTGGCAGTGACATATGCGTCCGTCTTGGACAAGAAGAAAACCTAAACGGGGAGGCGTTTAGACTGCCAAACAAAGTCAAACAAGAAAAAGGCCACAATAAGCCAAACAAGAAAAAAGTGCGTTGCATTTGGCCATGCGTCGTCGTCTTGGCCACGTTTTTGGACTCTGTTTGTATGATATTTGAGGTAACAAGTGTCAGAGCAGCAGCCATTCAGTTCACAGACCCAAAACATATTACCTTACTCCCATCTCCCCTCTACCCCCAAAGTCTTACACTGCCACTTACCACACATGCGACGCGTAATATATGACGGCATATCATATCCAACTAAAAATACATTACACTCTACTGTGCATATAAATATTTGCTGATCTATGATGCTCAGGTTGTCCCCTTGGGCTATTCCAGAGCAGTGAGTAAGTGAGTGCTCTATGTTGTGTATTGTATGCGTGTAGTATTACACAAAAATTACATGATTTGTTTGTAATTTTTTGCTTTGATTTTTTTTGGCCACACAATCCCAGCACACAAATGGAAAAAGTGGCAATTACCTACACGACTTTGGCGTTTTTTCAACTCGTGAATTTGAATTTCGAATTCCACCAGGAATCATGAGACCGGCAAATATTGTTTTCGTGTGGCCAACGAGCTAGCGAGCGTGCGCCTGCGTGTAACTGAAAACGAGATTTCGATGCGTCGCTGTTACATGATTTCTCATGTTTTGCTTAACAAAAAATCTATTGATGTTGAAAAATATGCGTAGAGGCGGCGGTATATTTGTCTTTACTGCAAATCGTGCTGAGTTCAGTCTGTCCAGGTGGTGTCCGTCCAACCAACCGTTTGACCAAAACCAAAACATACAATGGAAGTGAGTGGCATTAAATTATCTTGTGTACTCGTATACTCGTATTCCCCCCAGTCACATCTTCGCATGGACACACATAGATTAGAGATGTCGAAAATCAGGACATATATTTTGGTTATAAATAGGAAAATTGTAAAAATAAAAATGAAATAAAAATTCTCTTAAATATCATAACCGATAACTAATTGTTCCTGGAAAATATCGATAACTAATTTTTCCTGGAAAGGATTGATAAATATTTTTTCTAGAAAGGATTGATAAGGACTACAAAGGAGACTATATCAACTTTTTATACAAAAATACTTTCATAGAAAAAATCGATACCGCCTTTGTAAGAAAAAAAAATGCTTATCGATTGTAAAAATTCGACAGAAACGATTTATAAAACAAATCCGATGACGAGTATCGATAAGGACTTTTTATAAAAAATCTATTCCGTCTGTTTACAAAGAAGACTACTTATATATCAAATTTTTATAAAAAATTAATTTTCATAGAAAACATCGATTTTTTAAAAGAAAAATTAATATTCTTAAGGGCTTTAGATTTTTTCTATAAAAATCGTAGTCGACTTTTTCCGATAAAGGCGTTTTCGGATTTTTAAAAGTGGGTTTTTATAGAAAAAATCAGTAACAAATTTTTATAAAAAAGAAAATGATTTTTTAAAAAAAGATAATAAATTTTTATAAAAAAAACTAACGAATTTTTATTTTTTAAATTATTTTTTTTTAATTTTTTTAAAATAAAATCGATAAAGATTTTTTATACAAAAATCTAAAGATTTTTTATAAAATAAATCTATCGATTTTTAAAAAAATCGATAACGAATTTTTATAAAAAATCGATAACGAGTTTTTTAAAAATTAATAATAACTTTTTATAAAAAAAACTATAACAACATGTGATATCAACAAATAACGATTTTTTGTGGGAAAAAGTTTACACTTCTATGGAAAAATGTGTTTTACTTTTAAAAATCCAAAAACGCTGTCGGAAAAACGATTTTTATAGAAACATTTTTAAATCAAATCCTTTTTATTAATAGATTTTTTATAGACAAATTCGACAAATACCTTTTGTAGAAAACTGACAAAGAAAATTATATAAAAACCTTATCGATTTTTATCGAAAAAATCAGTAACAAATTTTTATACAAGAGATAATGAATTTTTAAAAAAAGATAATGAATTTTTATAAAAAAGATAATTAATTTTTATAAAAAAATCAATAACGAATTTTTTATAAAAAATCCATAATAATTTTTTTTAAATTTTTTTTTTTTAATATTATAACTTATTCTACTGTAGTTTTACTACCATCGTCTAAGGTTGATATTGCACATTTTTGCATTTTAATAAAAATACTATAAGGATTCTTTTTACAAAAAACGGTAACATTTTTTTTTAAATAAAATCGATAAAGATTTTTTAAAAATATTGTGGGAAAAGTTCACAACTCTATGGAAAAATACGTTTTACTTTTAAAAATCCCAAAACGCCTTTATCGGAAAAAGTCGACTACGATTTTTATAAAAAAATCTAAACCCAAATCCTTTTTATTAATAGAGGTTTTGTAGACAAATTCGACAACATTTTGCAGAAAACTGACAAAGAAAATTATATAAAAACCTTATGGATTTTTAAAGGAAAAATCAGTAACCAATTTTTACAAAAATCAGTAACAAATTTTTTAAAAAAAAATAATGAATTTTTATAAAAAAGAATGAATTTTTATAAAAAAATCGATACGAATTTTTTATAAAAAATCCATAACAATTTTTATTTTTAATATTTTTTTAATAAAAATACTACAAGGATTTTTTTTTACAAAAATCGTTAAAAAATTTTTTTAAAATGAAATCGATAGTGATTTTTTAAAAATATAGGGGAAAAAGTTCACAACTCTATGGAAAAATGCGTTTTACTTTTAAAAATTCAAAAACGCCTTTATCGGAAAAATTCGACTAAGATTTTTATAGAAAAAAATGTAAACCCAAATCCTTTTTATTAATAGAGCTTTCGTAGACAAAGACAATTATATAAAAACCTTATCGATTTTTATAGAAAAAAATCAGTAACAAATTTTTATAAAAAAGATAATGCATTTTTAAAAAAAGATAATGAATTTTTATAAAAAAAATCGATAATGAATTTTTATAAAAAAAATCGATAATGAATTGTTGTAAAAATAATCGATAACGAATTTTTTATAAAAAATCCATAACAATTTTTATTTTTAATATATTTTTTAAAATAAAATCGATAAAGATTTTTTAAAAATATCGATAAAGAATTTTTATAAAAAATCGATAACAATTTTATAAAAAAATACTATAACGGCTTTTAAAAAAAATTTATGATGATACATAACGATTTTTTTTAAATTTATAGCAATTTTTTTAATAAATCGAATTTTTAAAACAAATCGGAACAATTTAAAAAAAATGGGAAAAAGTTCACAATTCTATAGACAAAATTTAGTTTTACTTTTAAAAATCCGAGAAAGCATTTATCGGAAAAAGTCAAATTCGACAACTACGTTTTGTAGAAAACTGACAAAGCCTTTTTATAGACAAAAAATGGTAACGAATTTTATAGAAAATAGTGTTATTTTTTTTTTATTTATTTTTTTATTTTTACTTTTAATAAAAAAAAACGTTGACAACAATTTTTCTATTTTAAATCGATAAAAAATTTTCCTGACAAGAAATTGCCAACTTTAATTAAAAAATAGACTTTTAATAGAAAAATTTTAAACTTTATAAAAACGACCTTTTTCAGCGGTTTTTATAGCAAAATTTTGTCTTTCCTTAATATAAATTGCCAAAATGCCCTTTTATAAAAAAAACATATTTTAAAGGGAAATAAGATGCTTGCGATTTTTTATAGGAAAAAAAGTCTATGACTTTTTATAGCAAGTAGTTTTTTTTATAGAAATAAATCCATAACAGACTTTGTAGAAAAGAACACAAGAAAAGTCGATAACAACATAGGCGATTTTTTTCCATAAAAATTCGTTATCGATACAAAGTCGTCGATTTTTTCTATCAAGCAGTTGTTGTCGTTGTTCTAATAAAAAGTCGTAAAGGAAAATAGGAGACCACTTTTTCTATAAACAATTTTAGATAAATTTTCCTATAATATTTACTGTAGACAACTTTTCTCTATAGTCATTTTCGAATTTTCTATAAAATTTTTGTGGCTTTTTTCTATATACAAAAGTCGTCTCTTGCGATTTTTCCTATAAAATTTAAAAAAAATGTTGCATAGGACTTTTTACAGAAAAATATCGCTTAGGATTAAAAACTCCAAATTGGCTTTTTTAAATCAAGAAATCGAAATTTATACCATTTTTAAATTTTTCCATTTGACATCCCTAACACTGAACTATGAACGCTTCCAAACCAAACCAAAACCAACAAAAAAACTACAATTTTCAATGAATAATGGAGGGAAGCAGTAAAAATCTCTAAAGACGACAGCCTCCCGACCACCATGGGAGTTAACGGCAAAAATGCGCTTAATTTTCACAACGCACTCATACAGTGTATTTACGCGGTCGATCGGTCGTTCGTTCGCCGCTCTATAACTCCTCCTTCTCCACTCCGGCTGAGATTTTGTTACAACCCGTGTGATGCAAATATTTAATTTCTTTCGCTGTATTTTTTTCTTTCCTTTTGCGGTTTTGGGTGGAGAAAAAGTTATTGACATTGATTTGTGGCAAAATGTCAGATGTGAAAATAGAGTTCCTTTAGAAAATATATCAAAGCAGAATCGAGTTTTTCGCAGCGGTGTTGAAGTGTAAAATCAATTAAACGCTCGAATGCACCGAAAAAAACACAAAACACATGGACAAGATAGATCTTCATTTAAATTAATGAGCGATTTATGTTAGGGGAAATCGGATACCTTGTCTTTATGGTTTTGGTTTAGTTGGCGGGTTGGTTGGTTGAAATAAAATAGGAAATCAGAGAAAGGTTTTGCTGAGATGTGTTTTAGATTGCGACTTAATGGGATCATCTGAAATCTTTGATTCTATGATTGTAGTGTATAGGATCTCAGTGCACATCTTTCTGAAATGAGTTTTTAAATAATATAAAAAAATTTAGAATTCGAAAGCAGTAAATTCCCCAAAAGTGTACCACAAGAGTTCTAGAACATTTTTATTTATTGTTTGAGAATTTTAAAATTTCAAAAAAATATGTAGTAAATGTATTATCTCAGTGCACATCTTCCTTAAATGAGGTTTCAATTAATATAAAAAATTTTAGAATTCGAAAGCTGTAAATTCCCGAAAAGTGTACCACAACAATTCTAGAACATTTTTTTTATTGTTTGAGAATTTTAAAATTTCCAAAAAAAATATGTAGTAAATGTGCTTCTGCACCTCTTTGGGAATAGTGCTTTCGACTAAAATACCTCATATTATCATTTGAGTGAACTAAAATTCCAAAAAGTGTGCCACAAAAATTATTGCATCTAATTAGTAATTAAAAAATAAAATAACTTTTTGAATTCTAAAACCAAACAAAATAAATTATAAATATATTTCAGCAGCTCTTAGGGAAAAGAGTTAAAGCCCCGAAAAGTGTACCAACAAAATTTGTGGTACAGAATGAGGTTTCAGTTAATATAAACATTTTTAGAATTCAAAAGCTGTAAATTCCCGAAACGTGTTTCACAAATCGTCGGCTTAATGCTATTTTGGTCCATACGCCATTTTTGCGTTTTTGGAGTTAGGAGTTGATTATATGGGATTCAAGCATGCTCTTTCAGAATCTGCAAGATTTTTTTCCTATCTCGTCTAGTTTTCGAGATCTTGGTAGGGTAAATCGATTTAACTCTGATTTAACGGAAATAATTTTTATATTTTTGTTCTATATCCTCATTTTTCTATCGCCTTATATTTTTTACTCACTATTTTACGTTCTTTCGATCACAATATGTAAATTACTCTCCTTTCATACCGACCTTCTTTGTGGTCCATGTAATACAAATACGAAAAAATATTAAAATAAAAGTGGATATGGACCAAAATGCCATGTACAAAAATTTTAATAACTTGCTTATTTTTGAATATAATATGGCATAGAAATGCATGGGAATAATACAAATACTGTTGGTAACCCTATGGAATAAAAAGTGTGTAACTCTTCAGTTCCGTTTTTACTCAATCAATAAATTGCGTTTTTCTCCGATCATACAAAATGGCGTATGGAACAAAATAGCATTAAGCCGACGAAATGTTGAAGGATTTTTTATTTATTGTTTGAGAGTTTTAAAATATCAAAAAAAAAAATATGTAGTTAATGTGCTTCTGCATCTCTTTGGAAAAAGAGCTTTCCAATAATATACCTCATATTATCATTTAAGTGTACTAAAGTTCCGAAAAGTGTACCACAACAATTAATGTAACTAATTAGCAATATTACTCATAAAGAAATAAACTAACTCTTTGAATTCTAGAACAGAACAAAATACATTATAAATATATTTCAGCATATCTATGAAAGAAGAGCTTTCAACTGATAAATACTTTATTACACTTTGAGGTCACGAATGCCCCAAAAAGTGTACCACAAAAATTTGAAATATTTTTATGACTTGTATAACAAGAATATATTATAAATATCTTTCTGTAACTCTTTGAATATATATAAATTTTATTGCTATTTGAGTACACTAAAGTACCGAAAAGTGTACCAAAAAATAAATAAAATTAAAAATATTTCAACAAAACCTTAAAATAACTTTTTGGATTTAATAAATAAATAAATTTTAAATACTATTCTGCACTTCTTTGGAAAAATTCCATTCCACTAATGCTCATTTTATTAAAAATTGAGGGCAATAAAGTGCAGAAAAGTGTACCACAAAAATGTTCAATTATACTTATAATGATAATGAATATCAATATCAGTTTTATTGACTCCTCCCAAAGTTAAATCAACTTTCAAAAACCAAAAGCAAACATCAACAGTCTCTTTGTCATAAAAAAATATTCCCACAATTTGAATAATTTCCCATCAAAACAATTATAATTCAACCATTTATAAGCGTTCATAGCATTCCCAAAAAAACAAACGAAGGAGTAATTACTATTCCAATCGATTCCATTACCAATTCGCATACAAATTCATGGCAATAGTTATGTCAGTAATGTTTGTATTTTTTTTTTTTCGTTCAGCGGCATCGAAGACACTAAATGCCGTCTTAAAAGGCCGCTTTACAAATAATAAAAGCAACATTAACGCCTGTGGCGTGTTTACAGGTTTTGAATTAACAAAATTTATTTATATTTCACGACGGGTATGCATTTCCATAATGATAAATGTATGGCAAATATCCATTTTTGGTTTAAATCATGGGACAGACGGGCGGACGGACAAACAAGGCAGATGGACTGGGACGTGATTCGTCCCATCCACACGCACTTATCACGCCGCGCCGCCCAAAACCGGGCTCCTGAGTCGCAAGAGGCGTGAGGAAAAACATAATGTTTTTCACTGTTGTACTCGTTCGTTGCGATCGGTCGTCAACAAGGCGAAAATCGTTCACGAATTCGCGCACGCATTTTAATGGTTTTTATGTGATTTGTATATGAAATTATTGTGGCGGTTAATTTTTTGTGTTTTTTTTTTTCATTTTCAACTTTAGATTTTTATCATTTCTTACTTTCGCATATTCATATGGTGAACAACTGAGTGAGCGAGTGAACAAATCGATTTAATGACGTCCAAACGGTGACGCTATGTTTTGGGAAAGCGTTTTGAAACGATTTATCATTCATCTTGATTGCCAGTGGTTTTGTGGTCACACAATCTACTCTGGTACTCACACATATCGCCACAATTTGAAGTGATTGCAAATTAATTTTTGCCTGAGTTCGTTATCAAAAAACTGTTAAGATAATAAATGTTAACAGAAATTGAATGGACAAAGAGAGCTAAAGAGAGAGAGCGATCGATATTTGAATGCTCGTTTCAAGTGGATAAGATATTTAGGGGAAAAAAGCTTCTGATATACTGAAAAAATAAATATTAATAAGTGAAAAATAATGAAAAAAAGCAATAAGCTCTAACTAACAATATGATTGATATGGGAAACTCAGATTAAAATTTATATAAAATTCCAAATTAAATCATAGCCTATAGCTTGAAAATCAATTGAAGTTTTTATTATCATTTTCGATCAACTCAGACTTCGACAACAAAGGGCTTTAGACATATTTAGTTTATGTTCTCAATTTTTTTCCTAATGCGTGGATTAGATATTTAGGACAAAAAACTTTTAATAAATTTGAAAAAGGTATTTCTTTCTAAAAAATAAATTAAAGATAAAATAAATTTGGTCTTTAAAGCCAAAACTTGAAATATATAATATTTTCAAAATTTGAAAATTACAAAAACCTATTCTTGTAGTTTATATTTCAAAATTCAATTCAAGATTTTATTATGATTTTCAATCAACTCAGACTTCAACAACAAAGAGCTTTCGTCATACATTCCCTTGGGCTCTGATCTTTCAAAATACCAGATTACCATAAAATCAAAACAAGCTCTACATAGATTACAATATGATACAATCGGAAAGCTTTTATGAATTCAAAATTTTTACCCAATTTTTTATTAATAAAAGTTCAGTTAGTTGTCAGAAAATACAATAAATAACAGCTTAAAGCTTGGATTTTTGAAATACATTAGATACATCAATAATCGAAGATTTTATTAACGCTTTTGATCAACTCAGTCTCAGCTCACAAACAGCTTTTGACTTACACCCCTTTGAGCTTAGGTCAATATAAATATCTGATAACCGCCAAAGCAAAAAAATCTGTATTGGAATAAATCTATGATTCAAACGGAAAACTTTGTATCTAATTTGTAATTCATTAAAATTAAAAGCTTTCATTAAAATAAAAAAAATAGAGTATCCAACTCCAAAATGTCGTATACATAAGTAAGGTAAACGAATAATAATAATAACAATAACAATTATAGCTTTTGATTAGAGATTTGTAATTATTAATGCTAAAAGCTTTCATAAACATGAACGAATATCAGAACGTAAACCATAAATATCTTACATCTCGCCAAAGTAAATTATCATTAGAAATATCAAATCACCATGAAAGCAAAAAAAGCTGTACATTTCTACATATATGATTCAAAAGGAAAGCTTATGGTGATTTCGATTCTGAAAAATGTTGCCCCATCGAAATTCTGAAAAATATTTGCACTTTTTAGGTGGAACTGAATGTAGTCCCTCGAATTAAACATAGCTCCTATTTCAAAATTACAAAATGTTGTATAAGATTCCAATTTTCGGGAAAAGGATAATAAAAATGTTAATTCATTCATATCGCCAGTTTTCGGACGCTGATCACAAAGAGCTTTTGGCATACACATCCTTGAGTTTATGTTTTAGAACTATCAAATCACTGTCAAAGCAAAAAAGCTCTATATGATAACATAGTTGGCACTGAATGTTTTGTTCTTTAACAGCTTTAAAGTTTATGTGGGAAATAAAGAAAATACAATTTTAATATAAAAATAGATTAATGCTTGGAAATGATGAGTCTCATAATATTTCTGATCAACACACAATCTGATTATCATGAGCTTTTGATATTAACGGCATTGAGCTTTTTTCAGATCACTGCCAAAGCAACAACGCTCTAAATAACAAATAAAGATTTATATTTTTGCTGAAATGTAATTAGGTAACGCAAAAACTTCTAAAATCAGAAAACAAATAAAACTGAAAGCTTAGAGTTTTAATAAAATTGAAAAATATGTTAATGCTTTGAGAGCATAATGAGCTTAACGATATTTTCATAAGGTTAAAGAAGCGTCTATTAATAATTCTGACCAACAGATACTCTGACCACCATAAGCTTTTGACATACACGGCATTCAGCTTATATCAGATCACTGCCAAGACAAACAACTCTAAATGACAAATAAAAATTTATTATTTTTGCTGATTTCTACACAATATTTTCGTAATGTAATTAAAGATTTTATTATTATTTTTGAACAACTCAGACTCGAGCCACAAAATGACCCTTATTGATAATATGATTTATTGAAATTGAATAAAAGTAAAAGCTTTAAAATGTATAAAGAAAATTCAGTTACAAATTTGTCAAAAGCTTTCACCTAGAAATTCATAAAGAGCTCTCATCCCGTTAAGAAAAGTTCATTACTATTTTTGATCAGTGCAGATTCTGGTCATGGAGAGCTTTTGATCGCTGAGCTTGTGAAGCTATAAATGGAAATATGAAACTGATTAAAAGTAAAAGCTTAAAAATGTATAAAGAAAATTAAGAAAATTAATTTCAATTTAGTTGAAAGCTTTAAGCTGTAAGCTGTCCTTTTTTTTTCTTCTTTATTTTGATAGATAAACAAGTCGCAACACACTAATGGCGAATTCTTTTCTGCAAAAAAGTGCAACATTTTCATTGCCCTTTTTCCAAAAACGGCACTTTTGAGATACTTTTTTAAAATTTGGTAATTAAGTTACTCGAATTTAGTACAACTAAAATTTCAAAATTTCAAAAAAGCGATATTATAGTGCAGTTTTCGGAAAAAGGGCTATGCAAGTGTTGCACTTTTTCGGATAAGACCTAATCTTTCGTTTGACCAAAGAAAATAAAAAAAAATATATAGTTTTTGACAAAAAATTTTTAAAAATATAAGATTGAATTGAAGTTTGATGGAAGCTATCGATAACCCTTTGGACAAAATTTTCTAAATACAAGAGATAAGTAATTACATAGATGGATGGGAAAAATATCAGTTTGAAAAAAATGTCAAATTTCAACACCATCCAATTCAGAGTCCTTAACCGATTTCGAACCTAACCTAAACTGACATGAAATTCACAATATATTAATAGTTTTGATCCATTCTCTTTAGAAAAAAGCTCAAAATGACAATAAGATTTATTTAAATTTAAAGCTTTTGGCTTAATTCATTAATGACAAAAGCTTAAAGGATATATAAACGGCATCAGAAGATAAAAAAACTTTAAAATAAGGTATAATTACAGACACATTATGTAAAAGCTTTAATCTTGAAAAGATCTTATGTCGTTCAACTGATGTCTTCAGAAATGCCAGATTAATCACTACCAAATCAAAAGCTCTGAATTTCAATTCGATTCAAACTGAAAGATTTAGAAATCACAGCATTTAATTTAATTCAATAATTGTAATTCATTAAAGCTAAAAGCGTCGACATACCAGATTACTATGAAATTATTAAAAAATTAAGCTTTTAATCTCAATTAACAATTCTTGTTATATCACCCCATTATATTTTATACCAGCATATTTTTCATCAATCAGTCTCTCGCTACAAAAAGCTTTGGACAAAAAAAACTTTGAACGTTTGTTGCAAGCAGAGCTTTCAGTAACTAAAATAACCTTTCGAATGGAAAAATATTAAGAAAAACCTTGTATATAAAGCTTTTATCATCCCAAAAAGTTAAAAATACAATTTTTAATAATGTTTAACTAAAAAGTCAATAAATCAAAATTCCCTCAAATAGTAAATTATTAATGTATTTTCGTTTGTTTAAATTATTAATGTATTTTAAGCTGTAAATCAAAAGTTCAGTAACCTTCTTTTTCTCATGGCTTACATTGCAGTTTGGATTTTTAAATCGTTCAATCAAAATGTAACCTTATTTTTTCGTGTTTCGCTTTTATTGTTTATTTGTTTAGGAATCGAACCAACCCCTGACGTTTCTTTGATCTTTATTATTGCCTCTTAGATCTTTTGCGTTTGCGTTTTCGTTTTTCGATTGTTTTATTATTGATATTTTGTTGATAAAATTTATGGAAAATACAAATCATTGATAGATAATTATTTTTAGACATTATGAAAACACCAGAACTTAACATCATTTACACAGAGCGAAGAAGATAAGTTATGGCAAAAAACGTTTCGTTGGCAATTGAAAAGTGAAATATGGACACGATAAATAACATTGGAAAGAATATTTTTAGTACACAGGACTACAAAATTCTTTTTTTTACCATCTACCAACAGGGAGGAGAATATAAAAAATAAAAATCTTATGATGTGACCCTACGTCCTTTATACAAGTTTGGGAGAAAATTGTTTCGGGACATTTTAAGTCATTTGAGCTGACTTATAACTGACCGATAACTGAGTTCATGTCAGTTCCAAATTTAGCTTAAGTATAAATATGGACCATATTGGACCTTATTTTCCAGTACCTCCACACATTATGAAAAAAAATGTCACATTTTGAATATCTTATAACTTCAATGTTAATTAACTAACTCTTCTGCAATTTTACACATCATAATAATTTTATAGCCAAAAAATATACCACATCGAAATAGTGATCTACAATCTTATATCGATACCTCCATTCTAAACTATGCTAAGTGCAAAAAGGTAGTTTTTCAGCGGAGGCGATCAAAGTTTGATGAATTTTTTAAATTTGTGTAGAATTCCTTTGTAATAGAAATCGAATGACCTGTACTGTTTTGTGAATATCTTTTGATTGCGTTGACGGATAAACACCAAATTTTGACTGAATATAATTTGGAATATTTAGAAATTAAAAATGCAATCTCCCTAAAACTATGCTAAGTCGACATAGCATGTTTTAGAATGGAGGTATCGATATGTATTTATTTATGTGAGCAGAGTCCGTCCGTCTGTCTGTTCTGGCTCACACTCACGTTATTTCTCAAAAGCAGTAACCGAATGATTTTAAATTTTGAAGTGTTGTAATATTTCCTCAAAATATATTTTAAATAAAAATATTTGTCAAGCCCTAAAATAAATTTATAGGAAAATCGTGTCCCCATATCTTCAGCACCAATCTTCTTTAAAGTCTCCAAATTCGGTATTTTAGATTACTTTACCAATGACTATAGACTGATAGAGAAATAACATAATTATCTTCTCGGTTCTGGCATCTCCCTCTTAAAGCATTCTTCAGTTGTTTTATTCGATTTTGAATTTTCTAATTGTTTTTTTAATTTACTTGCATTTTTAAATGCTGAAACGAATAATATACGTATTTATCAGTGGAGAAGGATATAAATTATTTGCTACGGGCCAAAAATGTTAAACACCGTAGGAGTGACCAAAGACCCTAAGAATGTTCGACTAAAATCCATTTTAGGACATTTGAAGTTATTTCAGCAATGTCCGTCCGTCTGTCTGGCTGGTGCGCCCGATAACTCTCAAAAGAAGTAAGCGATTGACTTCAAATTTGGTATGTGATAATATTTTTTTTCTATCTCAGCCTAAATTCGAAAATGGGCCATATTGGTACACTCCTCCTAGTACCTCCCTCACAAAGGGTTAACATTGAGTGAAATATTGATTCTCCATTAACTTATATACTACCTATCCGTATACTCTGTAATTCCACACATAGTAATTGCTTATCTGTCGCTATCACCTTGAGAAAAATGGTCCCAACCCTTTTGGTACCTCCCACACAAAGGGTCCATTTTGTATCTAAAGTCAAATGATTATAACTTTAATACCAGAGCATATAAATATTTGAAATTTTGTGCAGTGTAATGCTTTTATAGTATATACAGTCCGGTAGAAAATGGGCATTATTGTACGGCCCCTTTTGGTACCTCTCACACAAATGGACAAATGCACCAAAAATTAACAGCTTATAACGTTAATACCTTTGCATACATATACATGCAATTTTGTACAGTGCAATTCTGTTATAGTGTCTACAATGGGCGTTATTGCCCCGCCCCTTTTGATACAGTATAAGCATTTTGTAGTACCTACAGTCCAGTAAAAAATGGGCGTCATTGACACGCCCCTTTTGATACCTCCCACACAAATAGATGATATTAATGCAATTAAAATTGATAATAAAAAATTCATTAAAACAAAAATAAATTAATTTACGAATAATTGTTGGGACTGAAGGTGAGGGGATTTTTAAATCGGTTTATCCGACTGAACTTTCTTACTTGTTTCCAACGTTCTGGCAACTCCCATCCGATTTGCCATATTACATTACTTTTCGATTTTAACGAGCGATTTTTTAAGAGCTTTGAGCGGATTTGATTAAAAAAACACATACAATTTAGAGAAATGTATGAAATATTTATTTGAGTCGGTCTATATATAATTCAATGTTAAAAGATGATTTCATGTAAATGTTGACCGCGACTGCGCCTCAAATGGTTCATACCACATATCTGCCGGTATCTCACGAACAAATTCTTCAATATTGGCTTCCAAACCCTGTCGGGCTTGTCCCTATACACATAAGCTTTAACATAGACCCACAAACAAATCTATAGGTGTTACATCGCACGATCTAGGCGTCCAATTGACCGGCCCCAAACGTGAAATAAACTGTTCACCGAACTCAAAATTCAATAAAAACAAATTCAATTCAATAATCTGCAAGCGTTGTTCGTTTGTAAGCCGAATAATGGTTAAATTATGGACCAACCTAACCTGCTGGACCAACTAACATGTTACACGAAAACAGCCGAGCTGTCAAAAACAGTCTTGCCAAAAAATCACCCATTTTTTTAATATTTTTTATTTACACACGGAAATTTTAAAAATAGTAACTGCATTCTACTCCGGATATACATACATCATCATTTTCCTAGAAAAAAAGGTAATAAAAAATAGTTTATTACCCCTAATAAACTACCTGTTGACCAGTGTAAATAATCACCACTAAATGTTTGCAAATTGGAATGTAAAAACTAACAACAAACAGACCACCACAGAGAGCAAAGGAACAACCCAACAGAACACACGCTCACCAACAATCTCCACCTCATTAGATCAACAAATAACGAACGAACTCTACAACGGAAGGCAGACAACGATATTCGAACGATTGCTGACCGATATCGGCTCAAGACACACGTACGCACACGAATTCAAACCACGACGAGTGTCCAGCGAAGAAACTACTCGACGATCGACCAACTAACTAACCAACAACAACGAAATATTTAATCGATTTCTGTGGTTGTTGAGTTTTCCACAATCTCTCTCGCTCTCAACTGGTGTGTTGTCTAGTTGATATTGGTGTTGTTGTTCTGTGTTCGGCGTTCGTTATAATATTATTATTATTATTGTTATTATCTTATCGCTTAAATAAACGAAATGAAATGGGAAAAACGCGAAGCGTTCGAATGGAAAAAACTACCAAGAAAATATTATTTTCAGTTCAGTTAGTCAGGTACACAAACGAGAATTGAATATATCACAGACAAGAAAAATTTTCTCAGTTCAGTTTTAGATTTTTGAATTTATTTCAGTTTCAGTGCCAAACGAAGACAAGAAGGCCGAAACAAAACGTGTAATAATTCAAACACACAAGAAAGCGGTATTTCCGTTTTTGAGAAGTTCTAAGAAAAATAAAAAACAACAGAAAATATTTAAAAAATAAAAAAACGCAACAGAAAATATTTAAAAAATAAAAAAACGCAACAGAAAATATTTAAAAAATAAAAAAACAACAGAAAATATTTAAAAAATAAACAAACACTAACAAAACATTCTTGTTTTGTGTCTCAGAGAAAAATATTGGTGTTAATTGTGTGAAAATTATACTCTACAAATACGTATATCTGTGAAAATTATACTCTACAAATACGTATGCATATCTTTTAAAAAATATTTACAAAATTAATTAGGATTCGCAATTTTTTCTGAAAGAGAAACTACTAATTAAAATTTTGAGTTTCAAAAAAAAACCGACGTTTTAATAAAACAAATAGTTGTCATCTCTAACACCTCAGAGGCAAGTGTTGAAAACTGTGTTCACAAAAATTCACTGTTGATTTTACATTCATTCGGTTTATTTATTCATTCCAATTTCTGGTTCCTTATCGGTTCATCCATCTGTTGGTTCATTGGTTATGACGTGCAAACAACAGTCGCGGCTGCGGAATAGTAGTGGAGTGGCAGCAACTGAAAACTAAAGGTGTGATGAGGTACATTCGGTGGCGTATTACTCAGTTACAACTTTGTTTATGTAGAGTAGGGAATTATGTTTGGGAAATTTCTGGGATTTTCTGGGGGATTTTAAAATTCATATATTTAAAAATCTTAGACGTTTTAAAGAGTGGTGTATTAAAAAGTAAACGAAAATATATATTTTTATGGAAATTTTTGAAATTTTCGGATGACGTTTGGGAAATTTGGGAGATTTTTCTGCTTTGGGGTTTTAAAATTCTTAGCGTTTTACATATTTAAATAAAATATATATTTTTAGGTCGGGAAAGTTTATAAGGTGTTTTACAAATTCTGAGATTTTTAAAATATTTTTTTGGTTATAAGGATTTTAATAGGGCTATGTTTATGACAGGGATAACATATTTTGAAATTCTGGGATTACTGCGTGAATGCAGCGAATCAGAGGGTCAGAAGGGTGTGCCAATAAGTAGTCTGGCTCTTGAGAATTCAGTCGATATGGGTGGGGGAGTATGGTATTCGAGGCGCCGCTAACTGACAACATACATTTTTGGATAGATCACCTCCAACTAAGAGGAACAATCGATAACTCGCTTAGTTATGCATTTTGCGATTTTCTTCTAATTTTCAAAATCGAAAATTAAAAGAAAAAAGTTTGTTAGCTGTTTTAGTTATTGATAATCGCCTTAGTAATCGATAACTTCCAAAATAATCGATTGCAGAAATTCGATAAAAATTAAGCAAGACAAATTGGTGGACATGTTATCGATATCTCGCTTAATTAACGTAGGTTAAAGTTTGAAAAATCGATTTTTTCTTTTCAACGGACTCAAAAAAGAAAAACATTTTAAAAATTTCGATAACTAAAGTAGTTATCGACAAATTTTTTTATCGCTTTTTACATATTGAGCTGATTTTAACAAAAATAATGCTTTTTTTGATTTTTTTCAAACTTTTACTTCCGCTTACTAAGGGAGATAACATGCCCCAAATGTTAGCCGGTAAACCGACTAAGATATACCCTCACTTTGTGAGTAATGTAATAGGTACGTCGACTGGGAGATTCCGGAACGTTCACAAATCTTCATTCTTTGTCAATCTACGAGTATGATAAAGGGTTTTCCAACAAGAGGTGTTATTTCGGTATTCAAAGAAAAATTCAATTTTTTGAGATAAATGATCGGATGTTTATTTCATAATAAAGAGGAATGTATGCCGTTAATAATGAAAAACAACATCATCCAAATGGCCACCACGACCACCCTTACAGGACCATATACCTTTTCATGAAATTTTCCATAACCAAATCGCAAAGTGGCCGCCCTATGTCCTCGATAGCCTCACGAATTCTATCTTTGAGGTCTTGAATAGACGCTGGGCTGTTGGCGTAGACCTTATCTTTCACGTGGCCCCAAAGGAAGAAGTCGAAAGGAGTTAAATCACAAGATCTCGGTGGCTAATTGTGATCAGCTCTTCGAGATATAACACGATCCGGAAACTTTTCCCTTAACAGCAACAATTGCGACAATTTTGCTTGTTGACGTAGCCACCGAGGTGGAAATGGGTCGTTTTTTGTTCGATCGTTTTTTGATCGTTTTGTATCGTTCGATGATCGTGTATCGTTCCATTTTTAGTAATGGCGTAGTTTCTACTTGTCAAATGTCAAAGAATAAAAGCTTCAAAGGTGACAGCTACCGAAATACCGGGTGATTCAAAATAACACCTCTTGTTGGAAAACTCTGTATTAAAAAAACATTTAGATGATTGCTGCAGAAGTTATGGGACTGTTGGGTCTGAATGAATCTGTCAATTTGTGTGGGGGGTACCAGAATGGGCTTGACAAATGCTCCAATTGTTCGCTGAACCGTAGATACTTGTTCTACACAAAGTAACGAATTGTAAGTGTTAATGTACACTTGTATTAAAGTTATAATCCATTCAATTTGGCGATTTTGCAGTTTTGTGTGGGAAGCACCAAAAGGGGCGTGGCAATAATGTCCCTTTTTTACTGGACTGTAAAAGTATTACACTGCACAAAATTTCAAATATTTCTATGCACTGGTGTTATAAGTTATAAGAAGTTAACTTTTTATACAAAATGGTCCCTTTGTGTGGGAGGTACCAAAAGGGGCGTGGCCACTTCGCCCATTTCTCTCATTGTGCTAGCGCTGTATAAACTATTACTATGCGTGGAATTACATGGGATTCGGACAGGTCAAATAGAAGTTATTAGAGAATATATAGTTCAGTAAACCTTTTGTACGGGAGGTACTAGAAGGAGTGCACCAATATGACACATCTTCTTTGTAATTTAGCCTAAGATAGAAACAAATATTATCACATATCAACTGTGAAGCCAATCCGTTACTCCTTTCGATAGTTGACGTGCGCTCCAACCAAACAGACGGACGAACATTGCTCAAATGACAAACCCGACAGACGGACGGACATTGCTCAAATGACTTAGAATGTCCTAAAATGGATTTCCTCCGAACATCCTTAGGCCGTAGCAAATAATAACGGGTTTTCCAAAAGGGATGATATGATTTTTAAGTGACGTTCCGTCCATTTGTAATATGTCATGATCTGTCATTTGTTTTTCATTGTATTCAGAAGTGTTTACAATTTCATCATGGAGAGATATACGCCATTTTCATTTTCCAGTCGACCTACGACCTTGACAACAATGAGCAATATTTTAGCTTTCGTTAAGAGCTATCTTTTTGCCATTGTCCGATTCCCGATCCGACGTACCGTTAAGGAGCTAGAGAAAAAAAAACTTTCCGTTCACATTTGAAAATGATGCTCAGTCCATTTTTTTAAATCCAAAAAAAAAAACATTTTCCAGTCGACCTACGACCTTGACATCCATGACCAATATTTTAGCTCTCGTTAAGAGCTATTTTTTGCTATTGGGCGATTGTGGCTACGTGCCACACAGCAAATGAAACAATTGAATTGTTGCGAGAAAGGATTGGAGATTCAATTATTTCAAGAAATTGTGATATTGAATGGCCTCCAAGAAGTTGTGATTTAACACCATTAGACTATTTCTTGTGGGGTTATTTGGAGTCATTGGTCTTTCGAAATAAATCAGACTCTATTCAAGCTTTACAAGTCAATATTGAACGTGCCATTCATGATATACGACTTGATTTAGTGGAAAAGGTGCTCGAAAATTGGGTTCATATGTTACTGCAGAAGAAGTCGTGGAGGCCAATTGAATGACGTGTTATTTAGAACTTATTTGTATCGATTGTACTTCACATTAAATAAAAAACTTTTGAATTTCCTTAACAATAAGTGTGTTTTTTTTCAAAGAAATCATATCACTCTTATTGGAAAACCCTGTATATACCATCCGCACTAAAGTAAGGATATAAAAAGACAACAACATATATAAAATGCGATTTTGATAAAAATAGTTTTTGTGGTACACTTTTAGAGTCCTTATGGGCCTCAAATGGTAACACAATTTATATCAATGGAAAACTTATTTTCCCAAGACGTGCAGAATAATACATAAAATTTAATTTGGTACCTTATAATATCAGAAAAATGTAACATCATATACATAATATGTATGTATTACATACACTATACAGTTTTAATAAAACTTATTTTTGTGGTACACTTCCAGAGTTTTTAACGCCCTCTAATGGTAACAAAATGTATATCAATGGAAAAATTAGTTTCCCAAGATGTGCAGAATAATATATAATATTCAATTCGGTACATCAGAATATGTGAAAATGGCAACAACATATATAATATATCAAATTTTGATCAAAATTATTTGTGTGGTACACTTTTTCCATTTTTAAAACTCTTAAATGGTAACAGAATTCAATAATTTTCCGTTTTTAAAGCTAGAATGTAATGTAATTTTTAAAGAAACAGAACAGAATTTATAGTAATGGACTTATTATTTTTCCAAGATGTGCAGAATACTACATAAAATCCTTAAAAATTGTTTACGACTTTTTTTAATATTTTAATTCATATAGATTTTTTTCAAACATGCTTCTGCACATCTTAAGAGAAAGACACATCCATTGGTACAAACGTCATTACAATTTGAGTGCTTTAAAGGCTCTAAAAGTGTACCACAAAAAGTATTTGATCATAATTGTATTTTGAGTTTCCGAGTATTACAATTTATTAAAATTGTTTAAAAATAGGATTCTGCACATCTTGGGAGTACGACTCTTCCACTGATGTACAGCTAGTAACCATTTAAGGCCTTTAAAAACTCTAAAAGTGTACCACAAAAATACATGTAAGACAATTACAAGTAATATAATTCTGAAATTTATCCAATCGTAAATGTAGGTAGGGTCAAGAAATGTATATATTTTTTACAAGCATACATATATGTATGCGAAGGAATTTTTCGCTTATCTAAGAGATTTTTTGTATATTTATTTTCTATTCCAGTCAATATAGCAAACAAACTGAAAAATCAAATTTTCATAGTTTTTAAGTATTCTGATGTTTTACCCCTCCATTGCTTTTCAAAATCCCCGTCTGCCTCGACATCTCTAATTGTTCGTACATTTGCTTCCACAAATGTGAAGTCATATGTATATGTAGTTTATTATAATTTAGCCATATGTATAGTTAAAAATCCGCATACATATATTGTATCCAATTTTTGCGTGTAAAATAACAATTAAGTTAAACAATTTTTTTCTTCAATTTTAGTTATGTTAAAATTTATTTGTTCACTATAGTTTTGCGATTTGTTGTAACAACGGCGAAAAGAAATAGCAAAAAGCCAGTGCAAATATAATTCAAGATGAAAATATTTCTGCTGTGTTGTGTTTATTTAGCACAAGCTCATATCTAAAATGGTATTTTGTTGTATCTTAACAACAGATGACTATGACTGCCTGTCTGCCGAGGAGCTTGTTCAGGCCTGCCAAAACCCATAATTGTGTATGTCCGACTGGCGGTATTTAAAATAGACATCATCTAATCTGGTTTATGGCAAAAAACCATCAAAAACTCAACAACAGTACAACAAATACAATATACAATAATGAGTCAAGTGTTAAATTTTGTTACAAATATTTAAACAAAGAAAACTAACTAAATTGTTGTGAAGCACGAGGTTGGTTGGAGGAAGTTTGGGGGAAAGTTGGGCGTTGTTTGGAATGATTTTTGTGAGAAACGATTCTTAGAAATCTTAGAATTACTTAAATGATTTTTTTCAGTCATTCAAAAAACAATGTCCCAATGCCTTAGGCCCTTAAGTGTTAAATCGCAGAACCGTAGTTATGTATATTATAAAAGCCCTACATGAACTTTGATGGGACTCTTTTAGGACCTACAATGCCCTCATAGGGTAATAAAATTTATATCAAGAAAAAAAAAACATATATTTACAGAGCATAGAATCTGTTTAGATAATATTTGGAGTCATTTAAAAAAATATCTTAGGGCCTTCAGCCCTGTAATACTAAATCTCGGACATCCATAAATATAACAAAAAATACTAAAAGCCTTACTCGAACTTTTGTGGTACCTTTTTAGGGCATGTAATTCTCTCAAATGGTCATAAAATGTATATCAGTAGAAATCCCCTTTTCCCAAGATGTGCTGAACACATATAATAAAATCTACATCTACATAAAAGCTACCTCTGAAGATGATCTGCAACGCATTAAAAGGGCTACAAATATATCTTGTGGTACCCTTTTAGGTACTTTAATGTACTTAAATTTAAATAAAAATTATATTGATGGAAAACTGTTCTTCTAAAGAAGAGCAGAATTATAGACTTTATGTAGAAGGACAAGAATTTTGTGACGGATTTTTTGGGTACACATTTAGAGTCTTAATGGTCCTTTAATAGTTATTTATAATCTTTGACTCAGTTTAGTGCATTTTTATTGTCATTCAAAAATAACCATATCGTAGTTAGGTATATTATAAAAGCCCTACTCGTTCTTTTGATGTACACTTCCAGGGCCTGTAATACCCTCATCATGTAATATGTAATATGTGCATATACCATGAAAACCTAGCTCAAAAAAAGTTTATATTCAAATAAAAAATCCCAGGGCCATAAGTCCTGCAATATTGAATCTCGGAGATCCGTAAACGTATAATAAAAACAATGAGACCCCTACTCGAACTTTTGTGGTACACCTTTAAGGTCTGTAATGCTATCAAATCGTCAAAAAAAATATATCAATAAAAAGTCCTTTTTCCATAGATGTGCAGAATCATATTTATGTAAAAATATGGTTTATCTGAAGGAGATGTGCACTGTATTTACAGCACTGCACAAAGCCGGACCATGTACTCCGAACACAAGTTCAAGTACATATATGTATAAATATAATTTTGTGACTCTGCACATCTATAGCAAATCAGCTTTCCACTACATATATGGTTTATTACAATTTGGGCGTACTAAAGTATCTAAAAGTGTACCAAAAACAAATTTAAAATGCATTTATTGCAATTAACCGGACCAAGAACTCTGCTGGTGTCCTTTTTTATATAAATATATTAATATAGTTTTTTGACTCTGCACATGTTGAGAAAGGTAGGTTTCCATTGATATATGACTTATTACAATTTCAGAGCTTTAAGGTATCTAAAAGTGTACCACAAAAAATTTTAATCCATTTTTATCATAATTGTCCGAATCAGGAACTCTGTATTAAGGCTTATTTCAATAGTTGCACTAACATTATTTTTTTGGTTTCTACACATCTTTATAAAGTTGACTTTGCAATAATATAAATTGCATTACAATTTGAGGTCACAAAAATACGTAAAAGTGTACCACAAATTCACGTATTTAGAGCGTAAGATTTTTATATGATTCTGCACTGTCCGAATCAGGAATTCAGGCTACTTTCGATAGATGTATTAATATATTTCTTAGTTTCTGCACATCTTTAGAAAATAGGCTTTCCAATAATATAAATTTTATTACAATTTGAGGTCATTAAAGTACCTAATTGTGTACCACAAAACTCCGTTAGTGTAATTAATAGTATTCAAGTTTTTAGAGCTAAGTGTTTTTGTACGACTATATGGTTCTGCTCTGCATGAAGTAAAATTCATTAATATATTTTTAATTATCTGAGAACATTATACAAACTAAAATTGTACCACAAAAGTCAGAGTATATTAAAAGTCATTCAAAAACATATATATAAAAACACATATATATATCTGAAGGAGATGGAGCACTTCATTGTAATCCCTGCACGTGATCACGTGTGGTACACATTTAGATACTTTAGTGCCCTAAAAATGAAATAAGACCTGTGGCACCGAAAAGCTAAAGATGTGCAGAATTACAACAGTACAATATTATATTTAGTAATCATATCGAGCCCTAACCGCCAAAGAGACGTAAGCGCCACCATGATGTACTTGTATTTTTTTTTGTCCGAAATTTATAGCTGTAAAATGTACCGTTGTACTAAATTTCACAGTTATATAAACATATACTATATGCACTACATATGCATTTAAACAAAAGAAACCTTCTCTAATTTTTTCTGAGTGGCGATTACGTCTTTTTGGCGGTTATGGCTCGATATACATACATACCTATGTATTATGACTAGCATTTCGACTCCGAATATTGTGGTACACTTTTAGGCCCTTTTATGGTAATAAAATTGATATTAATGAAAAGTCCTTAATTAAAAAGGTGCAGAATTGCGTTGTTAATTTTTAAAAATATATCGATACCTCCATTTCAAAACATGCTAAGTCAAAACAGGTAGTTTTTCAGGAAAGGCGATCAAAGCTTTTTGAAACTTTTAAATTTGTGTGGAACTCCTTTATAAATCAAATCGAATGTTTTGTGAATAACTTTTGATTGGGTTGACGGATAAGCACCTAATTTTGACTGAATATAATTTGGAATATGTAGACTTTAAAAATGCAATATCCCTAAAAAGCTGCTAAGTCGACTTTGGAATGAAGGTATCGATATGTAATATTTAAATAATTATATTCTGACTCCGGAATATTAATAATATTTTCCATTAGACCTTCTTCATATAAAACACTGATTTGCTGTTACAACTGGTATATTCTACTCTCCAACCGAATATCTGATAACCGAATATCTGCTATTATAGCAAACTTCAGAATTCCTTCTAACATATTCCGTTGAGCTTAATGATAATGAGATGATACAATTTACAATGTCTCCCTGGTTCTAAAATAAGTACAAATAAGATTTTGTTTAATCAATTTTAACTGCTCAGAATTGACATTTTCTTTTTTCTAGCCTGTCTCCAGAATTCTGACTCTGGAATACCTGAATAATTTGCTCCATCTGACCTTCTCCATTCGTCTGTCATCGTGTCACTTTAAAATCGTATTCTTCTGCTTTGTCCGTCCATCCGTTTGCCTTTTCGTCAAACTTTCTTCGCTTCACCGTGACCACAAGTGACCATTGAAATTTGCGACAACAACAAAATCTGCATCTGCTCCAGCAAAAACACCCCAATGGCCTGACCAACTTAAATGTGTCTCCCCAACAAATTGTCTCAGTCCTGTCCATTTTCCTGTTTTCACTTTAGATTGGAGTTCGAGTTGGAGTTTTTTTTTTACTGCTGTTGATCTGTTGGTCGCCTTTTGTCCATGTTTCGTGTCTATATTAGTTGTGTGGATATCGGAGCAGTTGTCGACTGACAGACGAAGCGTGTAACTCAGTTCCAAGTTTAAGCTTTAAATTGGAGTTAATTGAGATTTAGTTACAGTTTTTGTTTGTAACTCCTCTCTGTCTCTGTCTCTCCGTCTGTCTGTATGTCTCTCTTTCCAACATCATATAGTCTGGTCGTGGTCAACATTCGTGGCTGTCATTTTGCTCCAGACATTGTCGTTGTGTCGTTTATGTTTTGCGTTAATTGGCCAAGTTAAGTCGCTTCTGACCATGTGTGTTTAGCATTCATTTACTTACGGCGTTTTGCTAAGGCTTAGTGCTTAGTTTTTTCTTCATCAGTTTTTCTGCTGTTTTTTGTGTAATAATTGTCATTAATTATCACAAACGCCCAATCTTGTTTTTGGCATTTGTTTTTTTCTCTCTCGTAGTTTTCTGACTTTAATTTTGAAGTTTTGTTAAACGAGAGGCAGAGAATAGGAGAGACAAAAGGGGATTGCAAACCAAAGTTTATGTGCTGCTGTTTTTCTCACTCCTGAGTGGAAATGGGTGTTTTCACAAATGCATGGAAAGAAATAAGGGAGTGTAAGGTAATAAATTAAATTGGAATTAGAAATAACTAGATTAGCCATATGCTCGAAATTCGAGTGAATTATGTTCCGAATACGATTCTGCACATCTTTGCAAAAAACAAAAATTTACTTAATATACATTTTATTATCATTGGAGTACGTTAAAACCCCGAAAAGTGTACCACAAACATTTGTAAAATGTTTTTATTATAACTAGGCGAATAAAACACTTTGAATTCAAGCTACTTTTCATAGGTTTGTTAATAAGTTTTATGATTCCGCATATCTCTAGAATAGCAGTGTTCCACTGATATTTGTGTTATTACATATTGAGGACTTTAAACGTTCTAAAAATGTACCACAACAATTTGCTCTTTTATTATATCTAGCCATATTAAGCACTTTGAATTCCAGCTCATTTACATAGTTGTATTAATATAATTTTAAGATTCTACACATCTATAGAAAATTAGCTTTCCGTAGAAGTGTAACACAAAAATTCTCTTTTATTATATCTAACCGAACTAAGCCATATGAATTCAGGCTTATAATAAAATAAATTTATGCAAATAGTAATATAATTTTGTGATTCTGCAGATGTTTAGAAACGTGGCTTTCCACTTATATCAATTTTACTACAATTAGAAGACGCAAAACTACCTAAAAGTGTACCACAAAAATGTGTAAATCAATTTTAGTATAAATGGTCGAAGGAAGCGCTAATAATTCCGGCTCTTTTACACAGATATATTAATATAACATTATGATTCTGCACATCTTTGGAAAAGTGGATTTCCATTGATTTATGTTTTATTACAATATGCGGACTCCAAAGTGCCACGAAGTGTACCACAAAAATTTGCAAAGTTATTTTCTAGAAATTAGCCAAATCAAACAATCGGAATTTCAATGCATTTACATAGATGTATTAATGTAATTTTATAATTCTGCACATATTCGGAAAAATGGCTATCCATTGATGTGAGGTTTATTAAAATTTGAGGGTACATAAAAGTGTACCACAACATTCTGTAAAATAATTTTATTATAATTATACGGAAAAATCACTCTAATTTCGAGCTTATTTACATAAATATATTAATATGGTTTTGTAACCCTGCACATGTTTAGAAAAATGTCTTTCTATTGATGAATGGCTTATTGCAATTTGAGTGTAAGAAAGTACCTAAAAGTGTACCACAAAAAGGTATACCGCCTTTATTAAAAGTATCTCAATCAGACAATCTGTATTCAGGCTCATGTACATAGATACATTAATATAATATTATGACTTTGTACATCTTTAGCCAAGCAGATTTCCACTGATGTCTGCTTTATTCCAATTAGAGGGTACTAAAGTACCTAAAAGTGACCCACAAACATTTTTCAAATACTTTCATATCAAATTGACCTTTCCAAGAACGACGATTTCAAGCTTTTTAAAATAAATATATAAATATAGTTTTATGACACTGCATAATGTTTAAAAAGTCGACTTTCCATTGATGGTCTGTTTACTAAAGAGCTTTAATGTGCCTTAAAGTGTACCACATGCTTTTATTATAACTTTCCGAATCCGACCATCTGTACTTAATCACATTTCGATAGTTGCATTAATAAAATTTTTTTGTTTCTGCACATCTTTAGAAAATTGTCTTTTAAATTACATAAATTTTATTACAAATTAAAATCACTTAGGTACGTAAAAGTGTATCAAACAAGTTCAGTTTAGTGATACCATTGAATAAGTTAGTAGTAAATGTAATTCTGCAAATCTTTAGAAGTATAGCTTTCCACTGAAATATATTTTATTGTCATTTGAGGGCAATAAAGTACCGAAAAGCGTACCACAAAAAAGTGTGTAGAGTTTTTCACTGACTGTACTTAGTAAGAAATATAGATCTACACGCTGAAAAAAATTGCTTCTGTAGTATATTGGCCCAAACATATTCGGCTTGAAATATACATATGTTTAGGGTACACACCAAATATATAATATTTGACACAGATATTATAAGTTTGGGAGGATATTGTTCTAAACAAAAATATGTTTCCATTCAAATAGTTTTTTATTTGGAACTAGTATTTCCGAAACAAAGATAAAAGAGTTAGTAAGAAGTGTGGTTCTGCACATCTTTGGAAATATAGCTTTACAGTGATATACATTTTATTACCATTTGTAGCACTAAAGTACCGAAAGGTGTATCACAAAAAATGTTGTAGATTTTTTGACTCACTGCAGGTATTAAACAAATACTTATATAGATCCCGATGCTCTAAACATGATTCTGCAATTCTTTAGACTCTTTAAGACTCAGGTGCTCTTGAGGAAACAGAAGTCTATTTTTGAGGTTTCTTCGTCTGATCACATCAAAAATTTATTTTGAGGACTTATAACTTTTCAAAGTTAATAATAAATTTGATTCAGCACATCTTTGGAGATATGGCTTTGCACTGATCTACATTTTATTACAATTTGAGGGCCTTAAAGTACCGAAAACTGTACCACAAAAAATCTTTGGCATTTGAGAGCACTAAAGTACCGAAAAGTGTACAACAAAAATTATGTAGATTTATTCAATCACTGTAGGTATACATATATAGGTTCTATAGACATGGCCCTGCAATTCTATAGACATCTTTAAGACTAAACCAATATTTTTTTTTAATTTCCTCTGATTTCATAAACATTGTTCTTTGTGGACTTTTCAACGTTAGAAAGAAATGTGCTTCTGCACATCCTTGGAAATATAGCTTTTCATTGATGTCAATTTTTTTACCACAAAAAATTATGCTAATAAATTAAAATTTTGCCAATAAAAATCTAATCAAACATTGAATTTTTAGTTTAAAAAGGAATTATCTGTTTAGCAAGGAAATTTGTTTAAATATTTTTTCAACACATTTTTCTAAGTGTATGATAGTTTAGTTTTTTTATTTTTCTTAAGGGGTTATTATTTTTGTTAAACGATTGTAATCTTTTTGAATGTTTATTTAGTTACCAACTTTGTTGTCTTTTTTTCTTGCTTTGGTTTTGCACAAATTAATGTTTTTAGCGCTTTTTAGGCTTTTTGAGACATGTTTTTTTGTGTGAAAACGGCCAACTTTTCGGAAAATAAATTGTTTCCGTTTTGAATGAACAACATGAGTAGTAGACGCATTGCGATTTTTTTTGCTTCTTGCAGTTAATTATCAAGATCCCAATGAAAAGGCCATAAACTTTTGCCACAAATGTTGAAATATAATTTTGTGGCAGCGGACATGATTGACTATATAAAAAAACGGCGTTTAATTGGAAATTGCAACTATTTTAAATAGCTGTACTTCGCAGAGGAACTATTGGAACTGCTAATAGTTAATTAAAATCTTTAATAGCTGACATTAAATGCTTTTCGTTTAAGATTTATTTCACATTTAGTTTTTATTTGAAATTTTAAAAATTTGAAATTAATTTTTTTTTATTTACAAAATAATAAAAAATAATGAAATATGTTGTCTACAATTAAAACCTTTAATAACATAGGTTAAATGCCATACCGTTCAAAATTTGTTCAGTTCTTTATTTATTTTATTTCAGTTTTTTAATTTATAATAAATGGAATAACGTTAATTTAATATGCTTAATAGTTGAATTTTAAATAAACCCAAAAATGATCTCTGCGCATATATAAGTATACAGCCTCAAATTTTCTTTGTATATACATATATTTGTATACAAATAAAATTTGGTTATATCCGAAAGTTAGAGCCAAATATTTTTTGTTTTTTTTGCAAATAAACATTTTTTTAGAGACACATACTTTATTTAAAACTTGCTTCTAAAACTTATTTTATTTTCTGCTAGTTTGTGTTGTCAGACAATCTGTATTCAGGCTCATGTACATAGATACATTAATATAATATTATGACTTTGTACATCTTTAGCCAAGCAGATTTCCACTGATGTCTGCTTTATTCCAATTAGAGGGTACTAAAGTACCTAAAAGTGACCCACAAACATTTTTCAAATACTTTCATATCAAATTGACCTTTCCAAGAACGACGATTTCAAGCTTTTTAAAATAAATATATAAATATAGTTTTATGACACTGCATAATGTTTAAAAAGTCGACTTTCCATTGATGGTCTGTTTACTAAAGAGCTTTAATGTGCCTTAAAGTGTACCACATGCTTTTATTATAACTTTCCGAATCCGACCATCTGTACTTAATCACATTTCGATAGTTGCATTAATAAAATTTTTTTGTTTCTGCACATCTTTAGAAAATTGTCTTTTAAATTACATAAATTTTATTACAAATTAAAATCACTTAGGTACGTAAAAGTGTATCAAACAAGTTCAGTTTAGTGATACCATTGAATAAGTTAGTAGTAAATGTAATTCTGCAAATCTTTAGAAGTATAGCTTTCCACTGAAATATATTTTATTGTCATTTGAGGGCAATAAAGTACCGAAAAGCGTACCACAAAAAAGTGTGTAGAGTTTTTCACTGACTGTACTTAGTAAGAAATATAGATCTACACGCTGAAAAAAATTGCTTCTGTAGTATATTGGCCCAAACATATTCGGCTTGAAATATACATATGTTTAGGGTACACACCAAATATATAATATTTGACACAGATATTATAAGTTTGGGAGGATATTGTTCTAAACAAAAATATGTTTCCATTCAAATAGTTTTTTATTTGGAACTAGTATTTCCGAAACAAAGATAAAAGAGTTAGTAAGAAGTGTGGTTCTGCACATCTTTGGAAATATAGCTTTACAGTGATATACATTTTATTACCATTTGTAGCACTAAAGTACCGAAAGGTGTATCACAAAAAATGTTGTAGATTTTTTGACTCACTGCAGGTATTAAACAAATACTTATATAGATCCCGATGCTCTAAACATGATTCTGCAATTCTTTAGACTCTTTAAGACTCAGGTGCTCTTGAGGAAACAGAAGTCTATTTTTGAGGTTTCTTCGTCTGATCACATCAAAAATTTATTTTGAGGACTTATAACTTTTCAAAGTTAATAATAAATTTGATTCAGCACATCTTTGGAGATATGGCTTTGCACTGATCTACATTTTATTACAATTTGAGGGCCTTAAAGTACCGAAAAGTGTACCACAAAAAATCTTTGGCATTTGAGAGCACTAAAGTACCGAAAAGTGTACAACAAAAATTATGTAGATTTATTCAATCACTGTAGGTATACATATATAGGTTCTATAGACATGGCCCTGCAATTCTATAGACATCTTTAAGACTAAACCAATATTTTTTTTTAATTTCCTCTGATTTCATAAACATTGTTCTTTGTGGACTTTTCAACGTTAGAAAGAAATGTGCTTCTGCACATCCTTGGAAATATAGCTTTTCATTGATGTCAATTTTTTTACCACAAAAAATTATGCTAATAAATTAAAATTTTGCCAATAAAAATCTAATCAAACATTGAATTTTTAGTTTAAAAAGGAATTATCTGTTTAGCAAGGAAATTTGTTTAAATATTTTTTCAACACATTTTTCTAAGTGTATGATAGTTTAGTTTTTTTATTTTTCTTAAGGGGTTATTATTTTTGTTAAACGATTGTAATCTTTTTGAATGTTTATTTAGTTACCAACTTTGTTGTCTTTTTTTCTTGCTTTGGTTTTGCACAAATTAATGTTTTTAGCGCTTTTTAGGCTTTTTGAGACATGTTTTTTTGTGTGAAAACGGCCAACTTTTCGGAAAATAAATTGTTTCCGTTTTGAATGAACAACATGAGTAGTAGACGCATTGCGATTTTTTTTGCTTCTTGCAGTTAATTATCAAGATCCCAATGAAAAGGCCATAAACTTTTGCCACAAATGTTGAAATATAATTTTGTGGCAGCGGACATGATTGACTATATAAAAAAACGGCGTTTAATTGGAAATTGCAACTATTTTAAATAGCTGTACTTCGCAGAGGAACTATTGGAACTGCTAATAGTTAATTAAAATCTTTAATAGCTGACATTAAATGCTTTTCGTTTAAGATTTATTTCACATTTAGTTTTTATTTGAAATTTTAAAAATTTGAAATTAATTTTTTTTTATTTACAAAATAATAAAAAATAATGAAATATGTTGTCTACAATTAAAACCTTTAATAACATAGGTTAAATGCCATACCGTTCAAAATTTGTTCAGTTCTTAATTTATTTTATTTCAGTTTTTTAATTTATAATAAATGGAATAACGTTAATTTAATATGCTTAATAGTTGAATTTTAAATAAACCCAAAAATGATCTCTGCGCATATATAAGTATACAGCCTCAAATTTTCTTTGTATATACATATATTTGTATACAAATAAAATTTGGTTATATCCGAAAGTTAGAGCCAAATATTTTTTGTTTTTTTTGCAAATAAACATTTTTTTAGAGACACATACTTTATTTAAAACTTGCTTCTAAAACTTATTTTATTTTCTGCTAGTTTGTGTTTTGAGAAGACTACAATTTATTTTTTTATATTAATTTTTACAGTTTTCTGTTTCATATTTTGTTTGCCAACAAAAGCATTGCTAATTATTTCCTTTCTAATTTTTTTTTGTTCTTTGTTGTTCATTTTTAGCCGTGACTTATATTTGCAAAAAAAAAAATCCATATGACTGATTTATATACGATATGATATCATCAAAATCATATAATTTGCAAAGAGTTGTTAATCTCAGTCATTTTATTTCATTTCATTCTATGTTTTTGTTTCTGTATGAAGTGATATGAAACTCCTCCCCATAATTTATGGTTTCCATATGCTTCTAATTTTATACTTCTCTGTCTAAAAGTTAAATTACCCTATATCAGAGTTTTGTTGTTGCAGATTTCCGTTTATTTTGTCATTAAAAAATAAAATAAAAAACAACAAAGACAACTAACAACTCAAAGCTCCGATTTCGTATATTATTGTATTCAAATGTTTGTTTCGTTTTTCAAACTCCTATAGAATGGCCGGCCAACGTTTCGCTCTAAATAATTTGGGGCTAATTTGTAATTTCATTTAATTTACATGTGTTTTTTAATTTTATGGTAATTTTTTATTATCATTTGGTTTGTTTTTATTATTTGTTTCTATTTAAGCGAATGATTTCAACATGCTTGCATTCGTCATGATGTTTGATATGTAGAAATTTTGTTGTCAAATTGTTTATTGTTCAAGTTCTATGATTTGTGTGTATATCACAACCAGTTGTGTGAATTACGACTTTGAAGCTGAAGTTGAGTTGTTGTTTAAGGTCATTGGGTAACATTAGCTTCCAGAATGACTTGACTTACACTTTCGCTTTGTGTTAGTTAAGGAGAATTTAAAAAAATTCAGTTATAGAAATTCCAGACTGAAAAATAAAAACAAAAAATCGAATTTTTAAATGTATGAGGTAGTAGAGTAGTGTGCCGAAAATGTATACCAATTTCTACAACGGTCTGTATTCTGAATAAATAAAAAAAATGGTTTCAAATTCAAGAGAACTGCGTGGCAATTTTTTTGGGACACAATTTTAAATGTCTCTTTTTTTTAATAATATAAATATGCAGCGAAAATATTGATATTATTCTGCACATCTTTGGAAAGTACTCTATTCATTGATATAGATTTTATTAAAATTTCAGAACAATAAAACTGCTAAAAGTGTACCACAAACATTTCAGTAATGCTTTTAAAATAACTACACCACACAAATCTCTATTTAGTTTTGAGTGCAATGATGTGATCCTGCACATCGCTAGAGCAGTGGCTTTCGGATGATGTATATTTGATTACAAATAGAGCTCAATAAATAGCCCAAAAGTGTACCACAAATATCAAGTATGCGAATAAATACCCTAAAAGTTTACCACAAAAACCGCGTTTAATATAATTAACTGAAACAAACCTTTAAATTTTAAGGGGAATATTGTAATGCTGGAAAATATTATTTATATAAAATAGTTATACTCAATTTTCATTTCTCTTAAAGTAAATACTCATCATTTCCACTCTCATAAAACAAAAGCTTAGCTTTTTATTTTACTAAAATTCAAATGACTTTTTGTAGTTAAAATAATTTATTAAATAAAAATCCTTTATAATATTCTGATTCTGCACATCTTAAGAAAATTAGCCTTTTATTGATATATATTTTGTAAAAATTTGGATGCCTTAAAGTTCACAAAAGTGTACCACAAATGCAGCTGTAGCAAAATAATCATCATTCTTATTCTCACTTTAAAAGTTTTCACTTAAAATTTTCCCAAAAAAATAGTATATGATTCTGCACATCTTTATGAAAATTTCATTATTATTGGAGTGCCTTAAAGATCTGAAAAGTGTACCGCAAAAACCAGAGCAGTACAATTGTTTTATTACTAGGGACAAACAGGGTCAAGCTCTCGAAATCCAAGTGCATTTGTAAAATGTAGTAATCTCTTTTTTGTTTTCACATTCTCGACGTCTCTCAGTCGCTCTCACCTAATCTCGTACTTGGGAAAACCAGCAATATCATTGCGCTCCTTCTTCGGGGTTTACCTTTGGGAATATTATAACGGTTTGCCGAAGTGGATAAAAAGGATTTTTAGTTATTAAAATTTATCAATCTACATTAAATATATGATTCAGCAAATCTTTGAAAAATGTGCCTTTCTTTGATATAAATTTTGCTATCATTTTTATTCCTGAAATTTATGAAAAGTGTACAACAAAAACCTGTGTAGTAAATTACTCATCATTTATGTTTTTACTTTAATAATTTTTACCTAAAATTGTCTTTATTAAATTTATTACACTATTCTGCAGATCTTTGGAAAATTAGCATTAAATTGATGCATATTAAATTCTTATGTGAGTGCTTTAAAGACATGAAAATTGTACCACAAAACCAAAACAGTGCACAGCTTTATATGACTAGCCGAGACAAGTAATCGAAATTTGAATGCATTTGTGAACCTTAATAGTATTTTTTTTTTGTTTTGATGCTGTATGTCATACTCAGGTCACCTCACAGGTGCTTTCACTTACTCTCGTAAACGAAAAAATGCAACATCATTTATGATCCTTCTTCTGTTCTCATCAAAAAATTTGATTACCTTTGGGAATATTAAAACAGTTTATCGAAGTGAATAAAAATATGATTTTTAGTTATTATAATTTAACAATCTAAATTAAATATATGATTCTGCACATGTTTGGAAAATGTGTCTTTCATTGATACACCTTTTGTTATCAGTTAGGTACGTTATAGGCCTGAAAAGTGTACCACAAAAACAAGTGGAGTAAAATACTCATCATTCATATTCTCACTTTAAAAACATGCACTTGAAATTTTCCAAATAAATTTTGTATACGATTCTGCACATCATTGGGAAAATGGCCTTTTATTGATATACATTTTATTATTTTTAGAGTACCTTAAAGACCCAAAAAGTGTACCACAAAAACAAGAGCGGTGCAATTATTTTATGACTAGCAAAATAGGAATCCGAATGCATTTGTGAAAGCAAACTGAATTTTTTGTTTTGATGCTCTCATACGCCTCTGGTTATCTCACATGCTCCCATGCTCTCATTATGCTCCTTCTTCGGTGTTTATCAAACATTTAAATTTCCTTTGGGAAAATTATAACTGCTTACCGAAGTGGATAAAATAGAATTTTTAGTTATTGTAATTTATCAATCCAAATTAAATATATGATTCTGCACATCTATGAAATATTTGCCTTTCATTGATATACATTTTGTTATCATTTGGGTACCTTAAAGGCCTGAAAAGTGTACCACAAAAACAAGTGGAATAATATACTCATCATTCATGTTCTCACTTTAAAAACAACATTCACTTAAAATTGGTGTACGTTTATGCACCTCTTTGGAAAAGAGCCTTCCTCGTACATTATTATTATTTGCCTTCAAGATCCAGAAATTGTACCAAAAAAATGAGATCAGTAGAATTGTTATATGTTCTAGCAAAGGCAAGCTCTTGAAATCCGAATGCAATTGTGAAACATAACCCTCTCTTTTTAGTCCCACCACCTCAGGATGGTGGGTATAATAATTTAGATTTTCTTTGGGAATAGTGTAACATTTTAGCAAAGTGAAGTAAATATAATTCTGCACATTTCTGAAAAAAGAGCTTAACATTGATATACATTTTGACCACATTTAAATATATAAAAATCCGGAAAAGTGTACCACAAAATTTACTTATCATTGCAACTACACGAAATTATAGTATAATTTCATATGTTTCATAATGTTGCTTTCAATATATTTATAAATTCTAAAATATATACAAACATGCACATCTCCGGAAAAGAGCTTTCAATTGATATATATTTTATTACCAACATTAATAACTTGGAAACATTAAAACCTTTAAATTCAAAGGTGAGATTAATTCCGATATGAATATAATTATCGACCTTTTTCCAATTCATATATTGTAAAGATATAAATTTTCCATTAAAAACCCCAAACTGATAAAACTATTGATTTTTCTTTTCTTCTTTTTAATTTGCAAACAATGAGGTCATCACTTTTCAAAACTACCGAAAAGGGGCAGTCGTCAGTCCTCCGCTATAAAAAAACAAAACAAGAAATATTAAATAACAATCACAAGATCGTAAAACCTATTCTCCACCCCGCCAACACATTTCGTAGAATACGAAAAGTAAAACAAACGAAAAAACTGGCAAAATTATCAAATTGATAAATAATTAAAATTCCATTATCTTTCAACCGAACGCCGAATAAAGAGAGGCCGGGTAACAATTTGCCATCACCAGTGAAAAGTGGCAAAAAAGCGTTAAAAGCACAAAAGGGGATTTTACAATTCACACCCCTTAATCACTGATATGACACTTGAGACAATGGTGGGAAGATAGGCGGGGGCAGACGGGAACGGGACGAACGTAAGACAATGTCTGAAGATGATGAATTTGAAGTGTGGACTACGAGTGTCTTCTCAGTGTCGTGCAGTTAGTTTAATACAGGGAAAAAAATATATTAAAAACAATAGATATTTCAAATAAATATATTTCATAGTTAATGAAATTTATTTAATATTAAGTTAAATTACTTCATAATAAGTTATATATCTTTAGTTTTGATAAGGAATCTACTTAATTTATTAAGTAGTCTTCGGCACGATATTAAGGCTTATGTCTTTAAATCAGGGATCGGCACACTCATACCATAATACAAAAACATTTCTATCTCTCAATGTAAATGTGTGAGAGGAGAGAACCGCCCATGGGCGCTGTTTTGCCGATCTCTGCTTTAAATAAATACATTTTATGCTCAGTATCAAAATTAACTTTAAACTGAGCAAATTAGGTAATTTATCTTCAGTTTAAGTGTGGAATATAATTATTTTTTATTGATTGGCTTTGGCCCGATACTACACTGAAAAACAAGTATTCTAATGTTAATGAAAATGGCGCCAAAGACAATAAAACATAAATATCAGATTTGTCATACTTAAAGCAAAGAAAATTTACTTAATTCAAAAAGTTCTATTAATGATTACTTTAAAAAGGATTTCGAGCCAAACATCAGTAATTTAAAATAAGTACATTAACGCCCGTTTTCACCATCTCCAGTTATCCTGCAGATAGAGCTAAAAATTAGAACTGTTGGTTAGCTCTAACCAGAGCTGCTGAAAATGGGGGTAAAATATATGTGTATATTGTCTTTGATTCGAAATCTTTAATATTAGGTCAACACATTTTTTTCAGTGTATATACAACTACATTGCTTATGTAGTAGTGTTTTGCATTAAATTGCAAGTATGAGCCCTCATCTGTATTCATTGCTGATAAGTCATTTATTTAATCATCGGGTACGGATACGGGTACGGGTGGAGGTGTAGGTAGGTAACTTTGTTTTGAATGAAGGTACCGCTCCATCTACCGGGTATACGTGTTGTCTGAGGCGAACGCCGGTCTCAAGTGGTTTTTTGGTGTGGTCATAGCTATAAAAGCATTGCACTCAAGGCGTATGGATGCGTCAAGCAACATAGTAAGCTTCCCCCGCTGTAGTGGTGGTCGTCGTTGTCGATGGGGGCGCGGGGCCACTGGAGGAAAGTGAACGTTTTACGGCTTTAGTTTAGTTTTTTTTTAATTGGTGAACAAAGAACATTTTTCCTCTGGAGATAAGAAAGAGTATTGGTTTTTGTTCATATGACCTAGCAGAGGGAGGGGGGTGTTGGTAGTGTTTATTTTTGCCATAAAAATAATGCAAATAAAAAATGTTTATTATTTCATATTATTGTTGCTTTTAGTATTATTAATAACAGGCGACTCTGTGATAGTTCTTCGCCTTTCCTGGGTAAAAGTAGACCAATAGAAAGTTCTAAAGTTTATCAAATACGCCCATAAAGTGATGAATTGGTTTTCATATCAACAGTTTTTTTTTAGTTTTGAATTTAATCATTATTATTATTATTAATTCGATATTATTATCGACTCCTTCCAGAAGTTACTTAACGGTTATATCAAATTTTGGCAAGTTTAAAGTATTTTTTTAAATAAGTCAAGTGAAATTTGAATTCGAAATTTGTTTCATTTCTGTTGATCCATAATAAATTTTTTATTCAATTTATTATTATTATATTTGGAATATTAAACCGAACAAATGACCGCCCTAAACGATGTAACATGATGTAATGTGATTATCACAATTTTCCATGAGATTAAAGGTCAATTACGCCCTCAAAATACAGGCCACTTCTGACCTGATTCTGTAGACTAGAAACAATAAATTTTAGGTTTATGTTAGGATGCCAGCCGGTGTTACCAGCTTACATAGATAAACAGAGGTCTCTAATGCTAAAACGTACTCAGATGCCTCCATCAAAATCAACAAGTACTCTATTCACTCCACTTCTTCCTCATCACCGCAGCTTCTACAGAAGTTATAGGACTCAACCAACCTCAAACCTCCTAGCGTGTTCGTCTTACAGACAATGTCCCGTCAGAACTGATACTAACGTAGATAGTCTTTTCCTCTCTAGTGCGAGGTGATATTTTGACCTTCTCATGTATAAGTATATGGGCCAGATTTGTCTAGCTACCCTACAGGTGTAGATTTCCATCCATCTCTCATTGGACTGCCTCTCATTGTTCCTATCAGTCGACAAATAAAACATAGTGACTCGATCTGACATTTGTGTTCGCCCAGATGACAGCAAAGAGAGATAGAGAAACCTAAATTTACACTGAAATGATTACGTTTTCGTACGAGTTCATTATCGTGCGACTTGTCGTTCCGATGGTAGTTAGTGAAACCCAGTAAAGTAAATTTTTAAGTTACAGAAACAGGCTGTACATGTTTACTATATAATCGTTAAGGAGTAGATAAGTCAGCTAAGGAGTAGATAACCCAACTGGTCATCTACTAAGGAGTAGATAACTCAACTGCATCTGTACTAAGGAGTAGATAACCTAATTTGTCGTCAACTTAGGCGTATGTAACCCAATATGTCGTCAACTAAGGAGTATGTAAACCAACTGGTCCTCTAAGAGGTAGATAGCCCAACTGGCCCTCCACTAAGCAGAAGATAACCCAACATGTCGTCCACTAAGGAGTAGATAAACCAACAGTCATTTTACTGAGTAGTAGATAACCCAACTTGTCCTCTATTAGGGTGTAGATAAACCAAATGGCATTTTACGAAATAATAGGTAACCCAAAAGGTCATCTGATTGGGGTGTAGATAACTCAACTCCGAATTTAAATTCTTTAAGGCCTCTGCTACAATCGTGCCAAGTGTTGTCGCAATCGATTGTCTGGTTAAGAAACGTCAGAATTATTTCCCTCTTTATACCCTCCTCCATAGTATGGAGGGTATACTAATTTTGCCACTCAGTTTGTAACGCAACGAAATATTGATCAGTGATGAGAAATTCCACGACAAACTGACGGTTTCAAAAAAAATCGGTTTTGATTTTCCCATTTTTTTTATAGTTTTTAGTACACGTAAAGAAACACTTTGTAGAATTTTTTAATATTTTTCCCACAACTCGTTCACTTGCCTAAGCCAAAGCTTGCATGTGGACAGTGGCGCACTAATATATGCAAATTCTTCAAGAATTTATAAAGTCGTCAATTTTCTAACAAGATTATCGACTTTACAGTTCCCCTTTACATATGGATACCCATATGAGGTATATGTTAAACTGCTAAGCCATCTAGTTTAAATATCTGTGGCAGTACAGGCCTTTAATGGCTGCCTGGTCGTCGGAGTAAAAAACGACGCCATTGTTTGTATGTTGCGACTATGCCACTTGATGATTTCCCTTATTGCCATTATTTCGGCTTGATATAAACTGCAAGTATCTGGTAGTCTGTGTGCTATATCAAGGCAAAGTTCTTTACAGTGTAAACCGAAGCCAGCCTTCTCACGTAGCTTCGAACCATCTGTATAGAAGTGGAGATAGTTTCTATTTCCTGGTATTCCACCAACTCAGTCCTCTTTGGCAGGTATCTTAGTGACAAATGTCCTCTCGAAGGTGTATACCGTTGTTATATAGTCCATTCGGTCGGTTACCATTGCGCTACAGTGTGATATCCTCATGTGGCCGTAGTTCTTGTACCTCCGCATTGATAGAGAGTGTAATCTTAAGGCCACTCTGGTGGCAAATTCTCCAGCCACAATATCATCCATCTCTAGCAGTAGATGCAGTAGGACCTGTATAGACTCTGTCGGTGTAGTCCTGAAAGACCCGCTAATGCTTAGACAGACACTTCTCTGAACCTTAATTATTTAACTGTTGATGGGCAATTTATCTGTTGCCTTCCACCTCACCACAATGCGGTACAGTAATATTGGGCGCACTACAGCTATGTATATTCAATGGACGATTTTAGGAGAGAGAGGCTCCAACGAGCCCCTACAGATTTCCTAGAGGAATATAAGGCGACACTGACCTTCCTTTCCCGTTCCAATACATTTTGTCAGAAGGACAATTTCCAGTCCAAGATTATACCTAGAAATTTTAAATTTTCAGAAAAGTCTAACTCAGTTCCATTTAAACGAGGAGGGTCCACATATGGAACCTTAAACTTCCTAGTAAAGATAACCAATTCTGCCTTGTTTGGTTTAACGCTTAAACCAGTGCTGCTGGCCCATCAGGTCAAATTGTTCAGAGCCATCTGTATAATCTCTCTTGTCTCATCTGGATTAACGGGGTATGTTCAAAGCTGACTACGCGGAACAAAGTATCTCCTTATGGACGGCCTTCGGCCAGAGGTATCGATTCTTGAACGACAACGTGCTACTTAATTGTTCATCTTATTTTGAGGTGTTATATCCAAATATAATCAGATCGCGGGGTCTCGGATACTCTCCCTACTCTATGGCTTAGGGTATACAATATACAGTGATTAACGGATTGATTTTTTTTGCATAGTTATATTAACCACAATATGAGAGTCATGCCGATCACATTGCATTCGGGGACCCCATTTTTGGTAATCTCACCTTCTTTAAGACTTTAACAATAATATCTCACCGAGATTAAAGTCAGTTTTCTCACTTTCATACTGTACATATGTATATGTACCAGATTCATAAGGATTTGCTGTGAGTCTAATTAACACTCCAGTCATTTTTTGTCACCTCAGTGATAAATGAGAGCGAGAGAGTAGATGAGAGTGCATTATTTGTCACATCACAGTAATTCACCTCAATTAGAAAACACGTGAAATCTAAACTCTGTATCTCTCTCCCTCTCTGTGGTGCATGTCGCGCTTTATTATGATAAATAACATATTCACCGTTAACAAAGTGAACTTGATATTATCTCCAGCTGTTTGTTCTGTTGGTCATGTGGCTCTGTTGTTGTTGCTGCTGCTGGGCAGAATAGAGACTAGCCTAGACCTAGCCCAGCCCAGCCCAGGTGTTTGGTTGGTTGGTGGTGCCTCCATATGTAGGGTACTTTTTGTAGCTGTCATAATTGACCAGTTTTATTTTGGTGTTGTTGTTTTATTGTTTTTATTGCCGCTTCTTTTGTGGCCTAACAACGACAACGACGTTTTGTTTTTTTTTTCTGTTATGTTTCTCAACCATTTCTACTCGTTTTTATTCTCATGTGTATTAATTTCTATTTTGCTCTCTTTTTTTCCATGTTCCAACCATTCATCCATCCATGTCTGATGCCTCTTGTTATTGTCGGCTTTTATTATTACGTTCGCTCTCAACGCGCGCGCCACACAAACGCTGAAACAAAAACGAAAAACCATCCACAACAACACCAACAACCATAGGGTAAAGTATCGCATGAATCCATCAAGCAGTTGGTACTCGAAGCAGAGCATTTAGTACGTGACGAAGCTTTGAAAACACCAACCAAGCAAAAGCAGCATTCCATCAACGGCGGCGGCCTAGTGCAGATATCGTCGACCATTAAAAAACGTGAAGTCAGTATAATGCCGGGTCCCATAAAGCGAGTACAGGTTAGTTAATCACCAGATAGACGCTAAGACACACTCATCGAAACTAATTTCATGTTTTTTCTATGATTTATTTCCCAACAGGAATGGCTGGAGCATCAACCTTCCAGTCCGGCTCAGATGAAAACCCCGACTAATCCTCAGGAGCTTCAGTTGGTTATTACACCTTCCTCGGCAGCTGCGGCCCACAGTCCTTCACGTACCGATGATTGTGAGGCTTCGGGTGAAGCTTCGGAAACCGATTCCATACCCCAACACTGCTCGGATGACACCTCAGAGGGCTTTACCGAATCCATAGCCACTTGCATGCAAACCAGCACCAATTCCTATGGCAATTCCACCGAACGTATGGGTGGTTCGGCCGAACCCATGGCTGTGGTCTCCAGCAATCAAAGCCTCAATGTTAAGGTAGTCAAACGTCAGCAATCGCGTCGCAAGTCGGAAAGACCCTGGTCGGTCTCCTGCCTCTCGCAACTGACTACCGATGCCAAGCAAGTGGCTGCTAAGGTCAGCACCATTTCCAATGTCCAGTCCGGTTTGGCTTCTCACTCAATAAGTGAATCCGCCTTGGACTCTTTGTCACCGGGCAGACCACGCACCTCCTCGGCAGCGGCCCAAGTCAAAAGCTATGACAGCAAGGGATCCCTGAAAAGACGCAAGACGCGCAAGAAGAAACTCAGCTATGCCAATAATGGCAAAAAATCCGATACCAATTCGGAAGATAATCAGCATCAAGTGACGACGGCCGTCGTCGAATTAAACAAACATCCACAGGCTATGCTTATGCAAACTTGCGGCGAATCCATGACGCCTCAGCAAATGCAAGAGATAACGCAAGCCTTAATGCAACTACAAAACAATAGCGGCACCTCCGAACAATTGACCATCAATTGTGCTACAGCAGGAGCAGGAGTATCAGCAGTAACAGTGAATAATGCCAGCACCTCCATCGTCACCGGCATGGAGAGTGGTGAGGAGGAAAATCATTTAATGAAACCCAATTTCCGTGTGGGTTCCTTTACCACAGCCTACATGACCAATGAGGCTCGTTTGGGTTCTTTGGCCAAATTGGCTACTTACATGAACGATGAGGAACAACAAGGAGGTGAGTGTAAAGGAAGAAATTCCAAATAACCTAGAATGATTTACTACCACTTCTAAAAACACACCATCTGTTGAGTTCTATACTCCCCACGCACACTGGCGCGCATTAAACATGCCAAGTGTGCGTTTCTCGCATTTTGTTTATTATTGTTATTATTTTTGTTTGTTTCTTTTATTGAATTTTAACAAGTGTTTTTTTATTATTCATTCTGGACTTACTGATTCTTTGTTCTTCTGTTCAATGTTTGTTTATTTCTTGTGTTCAGTTTTTCTAGTTAAAAGAAAGCAATATTTCGTTTGTGGTCTATTTACTTTCCCCTTCAGTTTTATTTTTCTGCCTTGTGCTGTATATTTAAATTTTGTATTTTCTTTTTCATTTAAACACAAAACAACACTTTGGCGTTTTTTTAGTTAAATATTTTTTTAGTTTATTTTTTCCGATTCTTTGTTTTGTTAGTCATTCTTCAATGAAAGTTGTCTTCCTTACTTTTTGAAATAAGAATTTGCGTTATTCACCATTTTTATAATATTCCAATTTTCAAGCCGTCACTCCTGTACCACAAACACTTAAAACAAGAGGTATTTCTGAACGTAAAAGACTAGAAGTTTGTTAGCTACCTCTAATCCTTCAGTAGATCTATATACAATAATCTTTTTCTATTCGTAATTAAAGCCTGACTAAACAAATTTTTAGTTAATTGAAAGGATTTAAAATTAATTTTTTTTTGTTGAAAAAAAAAATTGAAATGTTAAATTTAGTTATTTCTAAATTTAGGTTTAATTATCAAATTCTGTAGTACATCCTTCATATTTAATATTTTTTCAAAATTAATCTAGTTATATTCTCTCCTCTAGATCCACTTGTTTTGGTTTTAATATAAATAATTATTTCTTTATACAGGGTTTTCCAATAAGAGTGATATGATTTCTTTGAAAAAAAAAACACATTTATTGTTAAGGAAATTCAAAAGTTTTTTATTTAATGTGAAGTACAATCGATACAATTAAGTTCTAAATAAAACGTCATTCAAATGGCCTCCACTACTTCTTCTGCAGGGACGAATTCGATTAACCCAATTGTCGAACACTTTTTCCACTAAATCAAGTCGTATGTCATAAATGGCACGTTCAGTATTGACTTGTAATGCTTGAAGAGAGTCTGGTTTATTTCGAAAGACCAATGACTTCAAATAATCCCACAAGAAATAGTCTAATGATGTTAAATCACAACTTCTTGGAGGCCATTCAATATCACAATTTCTTGAAATAATCGAATCTCCAAACTTTTCTCGCAAAAATTCAATTGTTTCATTTGCTGTATGGCACGTAGCCACTATCGGTCAATGGCAAAAAGATAGCTCTTAAAGAGAGCTAAAATATTGATCATGGGTGTCAAGGTCATATGTCGACTGGAAAGTGGTTTTTTTTTGGATTTTAAAAAAATGGGCCTAGCATCATTTTCAAATATGATCGGAAAGTTTATTTTTGCTCTAGCTCCTTATCGGTACGTCGGATCGGAAATCGGTCAATGGCAAAAAGATAACTCATAACAAGAGCTAAAATATTGCTCATGGGTGTCAAGGTCATAGGTCGACTGAAAAGAGTTTTTTTAGATTTAAAAAAATGGACTTAGCGCACGAAAATTTGCAATTGGAGAACGATTATTTTGATAATAAAACTGAATAATTTGTAAACGTTGTTCTTGCGTAAATCTCTCCATGAAGAAATTGTAAACAATACTGAATACAATGAAAAACAAATGGCAGATCATGATATATTACAAATGGCCGAAACGTCACTTCAAAATCATATCATCCCTATTAGAAAACCCGTTACATAGCTGAGTGTTGGAAAAAGTCACTAAAAATGTTACCTAGGAGTGTCATATACATATATATCGATAGATAATGATTAGCTGAATGCATTTATGCTAGAATCTCGAAATTTAAAATATCTGACATTATCGGTTATTCCAGAAAACCACAGAATTATCATTAACATTACTTACAAACCAGTAGCATGATGTTGCAAATATTTAATAATAGATAAAGAAAACAAACGCTTTCAAAATTTGCATGATACTCAATAATCACTTTCACCCTATTTTTAGACAAATGTCCTCAATCACTATATATTTAATATGTAGAAAAATAAAATCACAAAATGAAGAAGTTTTTGGTAAAATATTGTATATGCGACTAACAAAATTACGAAGAAAAAATTAAAGTCGAAATCAAAACCGCAAATTTCCTTAAAAAAAGCGTTGCGAACGAAAAACAGCTGATTTTAGACCAACTAACAGGTACCAGAACGACAAAGCGAATGCAAACATACTGGCTGATGCCAGTAAGTAGGTCTAAAATCAGCTGTTTTTCGTTCGACATAGAGAAATAGGCTGTAAAAAACCAAATAAATGTATACTAATGCATGAAAACAAGTTCGAAAGAACCCAAGTTCCTTCTACACCATTTTCAACAGTAATTGAGAAGTTTCCCATTGTAATTGGTACAATTTCTTTCCACAATTATATTTTAGAATTAAATTACGATTAAATTTGAGCAATATTCGTTTATTCTACCATTATTGTTATTTAATAATATTGTTTAAATACAACTCGAATTCGAGGTCTTGGTTTTGTAAATTTATTTTCTTTTATTCGATATTTCGCCTTTCATCGAAAGGCATCATCTGGGAGGAACAGACGGCAACGACGTCAGATCAATACTCATTACTCCGTACATTTTTTTTTTAATTTTTCCCTGATGATGCCTTTCGATGAAAGGCGAAATATCGAATAAAAGAAAATAAATTTATAAAACCAAAACCTCGAGCTCGAGTTTTATTTAAACAATTTAATTAAATTAAATTAAGATTTTAAATTTGAAATTGAGATTTTGCATTTTTAATTGACTTACTTATGTACATTTGAAATTGAGATTTTCCATTTAAAATTGGTTAGTTTCATTGAAATTAGGATATTTCCAATTTAAATTGAATGAACATTAGCCAATTTCAACTGAAAAATATCAATTTCAAATAGAAAATATCAATTTCAATTGAAATTTTGTTAATTTGAAATATAAAATCTCAATTTAAAATATTATTTTTTTTCAATTCAAATTCCTTTTTTAAAAAATCTGCTACTCAACAATTTAAATAAAAAGTGGCTATCACTATTATATTGTTAGCGACAACGTCCTTAATTAGAGATGTTATCCAAACCCTGTCGTCGTCCAGAAGCCAACAACAAAATAGCAGAACTTTTGCGAATGTTTATATTCTACAAAAAACAAAACAAATGTTTATACATATATCTCAAAATACAAATATTTGCTTTCAGCAATTTCTGTCTTAACAGCTAAATTGAAATGAACAAAAAAAGCATGCTCAGTATTTCCCTTTAGCTCTCTCTCTGTCTCTGTTGTATATAGCAGCTAATTCCTTGAGTTTTCTTATGTGTTTATTTAAAACAAATATTAAAAATTTTTCTTCTATACTCTCTGTCTCTTTAGAATACACAACGGGTACAGAAGACCACCATAGCAGTTTCTCGGAGACAGCCTGGGATAATTATCAAGAGAAATATAATTCCGAAAATTATTCCGAGGGCTTTGATTCGGATGCTGCACGCAAATTATTGGAATTTGGTGATGACTATCGGTAAGTACACACTTTCATAACAATCCTCTTCTTTCTCTTTGTTATTGCTGGATGATCTAATTTATTTAATTTGTTTTTTATTACAATAAAATAAATTATTAACTAAATTTCTTTTTGTCGTTTTTTTCCTGCTTAGCAATTTCATTGACTCACAATCGGATTGTTGCTCTTCACTGTCGGCTGCCAACAATTTGGATTCATTCTCGCCGCCGCGCATGGATTCATTGCAACAAAATGAATCGAAAATTGTCATAACACAAGACGCAATTGTCAGTAGTGTGGATCATGCCAGACGACGTAGAGCACTTGAATTGGAATACGAAAGACGTCGCAAAAATTTAGAGATCAGACGCAAGTCTTGTCAAGGTAACTAACCTTATTTACACACACACACGCGAGCACACAAGGCACAGTAATATAATTAAAGAAAAGATATTGCCATTTTACCACAAAAAATGTTTTCAAGTGAATGAGAAATATGTGCAAAAAGCTAAATAAGAAAGAAAGTAAGGAGGCTAGGGCGGGCGGTTGAGAAAAAAACCCAAACGAGCAAACGAAATAATCATAACCTACCAAAAAAAACTGATCCACAAAAAGTGTTTTTTTCAAGTGAATGGAAAATGTCCAAAAAGCTTGAAAGAAAGGAAGTAATGAAGCTTGTGTGTACAGTTAAGGAAAGAGCCTTATTAACTCATATGAGCAAACAAAATAACCATAATCCTAAAAAATAATATTGTCATTTCAAAAACATCACAAAAACAAAACTTTGCAAGTGATAGAAAAAAGTGCAAAATTAAGCAAAATTATGACATTTAAAGAAAAACAGTTTTAAACGGTGAAATAAATTCTCGAAAATCTGTATCAACGTAGATAGAAAAATCGGAATTTAAAATGCTATCTAACTCTCATTGTGGCATCGTTTCCAAATATGAGAATATCTGAAGCCTAATTGATTTTGAAAGTAAAAAAAGTTTGTCCTCTTAAGAGAGGTGTTTCTCAAGAGAGATTTATTATAATTAAAACTGTGTCTAGCCTTCTTATGAAAGGGTCGCATTAACAGACGTTTTCGCCTGGGAAAGTGTCCCCTACTGAGTGTTTTTACTATATATGGAGAGAAACTGCTTTGAACCACCGATCAAGCCTTTTTCGAAATTCAAATTCAGATCAAATTCAATTTTTGTCCGGGCTTCTAAAATTTTTATAAAATTGCTTTTTTACAAATTTATTGATAATTTCCTCCTCGGCATATGAAAATAAATCTAAAGGGTTTTCCAACAAGAGGTGTTATTTTGGTATTCAAAGAAAAATGCCATTTCTTGAGATAAATTATCGGATGTTTATTTCATAATAAAGATTTCATAAAAAAGATATGCCGTTAATAATGAAAAACAACATAAGCCAAATGGTCACCACGACCACGCTTACAGGACCATATCCTTTTCATGAAATTTTCCATAACCTAATCGCAAAGTAGCTTCCCTATGTCCTCGATAGCCTCACGAATTCTATCTTTGAGGTCTTGAATCGACGCTGGGCTGTTGGCGTAGAGGTTATCTTTCACGTGGCCCCAAAGGAAGAAGTCGCAAGGTGTTAAATCACAAGATCTCGGTGTCCAATTGTGATCACCTCTTCCGGAAACTTTTCCCGAAACAGAGCAATGGTTTCGTTGCTTGTGTGGCACGTAGCGCCGTCTTGTTGAAAGTAAACGTTGTCCAGATCAATACCATCCAACTCCGACAATAAAAAATCATTAATCATCTCTCGATAGCGCAATCCATTCACCGTAACCGTTGATCCAACTTCATTTTCCAAAAAGTAAGGTCCAATGACCCCGCCGGACCATAAACCGCACCAAACAGTCACACTTTGAGGATGGAGAGGCTTCTCAACAATAACTCTTGGGTTTTCCGAGCCCCAGATGCGACAATTTTGCTTGTTGACGTAGCCACCGAGGTGGAAATGGGCCTCATCAGTCAAGATGATTTTTCGATGATTTTCGAACTTTAATAATTTTAATGCGTTGTTGAATCGTGTATCGTTTCATTTTTAGTAATGGCGTAGTTTCTACTTGTCAAATATCAAAAAATAAAAGCTTCAAAAGTGACAGCTACCGAAATACCGTGTGATTCAAAATAACCCCTTTTGTTGAAAAACCCTGTACAATTAATATCACGCGTTGTGGTTGGACAAAAAATTACTAAAATATCTCTATCGGTTTAAAAGTTATGGAGTTTTGGCCAGTAAAATACGATTTTGAACCAAAAACAGTGAAAATTCAGTCAAAACCAGTAAAGATGGTTTGGTGCGTATGCATATTAATTAATGTTATTTATACGACATAGTGAACAATGGATAACAAAAAGGGCTTTTGACTGGATTTTCTCTGTTTTTTGGTGTTTGCGTTAAGTTCAAAGCCAACATTTTTATAGAACATTTCATCCCGCCCTCCCAATGTTTAAAGGTTTTTTTTTCATGATTTTTTACAAAAGAGCTTAAAATGGCCGGGGGAGCTAGCTCTGAAACTACTGATCAGATGAAAATTTTTTTAGGCATCGCTTAAAGGTTATGTACGCCTGAATTTTCGTAAATTTATTTCAAACAAATCGGGCAAGTCGTTTCCGAGTTATGATAAATTATATGCAGAAATGTCTCAATAATTTGACAATTTTGCGATTTTGAAGCACAAGATTTTCCAACCAGTTTGTTTTACATATCTTTTATCCTAGACTGTACATACAATTATGCTAAGGGCCGTAAAACAAAATTCCGATCGTTTAACTAGATATAGCCGTTGGAAAAATTACATCTCAGAATCTGGTATCAGCCAAAATATTCACGATACGATAAAATCCGAATTGGAGCTAAACCAGAAAAATCCAAATGGCATTTTTGCACTTTCGATAAGTACTTTTAGAAACTGAAGTCAAAACGGAGACAACTTTCGATGTGTTATTGAAACAATTGAAATCAAAATTCAGAAAATTCCATTTAAAATTCAAAAAATTATTTGTTTTTTAAATTTCAAATAAAATTGTTTTAATATCAAATAAAATATTTTGAGATGAAATAATTTGAATGTGCAATGCAGTTTTATACCCTGACTTTAGTAAAGGATCGGATCAAAAGAGAAACCCACTTAGGGTATGACCTTAGACCCTATACCTGTTAGGCAGAAATACATTTCAGGGCATTTTTCCCGCACTTAAATGTGTCTGGCTGTTTTAATTCCAAAATAGAAAATTTGTAATTTTAAATGAATATTTTAAACCCTGACTTTAGTAGAGGACGACCATTTCCTGCAGACTAAAAGTGCAACACACCGAAGGAGTATCCTAAGACCCCCATTTGAAGTCACTTGAGCTATGTCCGTCCGTCACGATTTTGAATGTGGTATTATTTATTCCTATCTCAGGCTAAGATCGAGGATGTAAGAGTCTTACCCATTTTGGGGCCTAAATTCGTTTCAGGATATTTTAAGATATTTGAACCATATCCGTCCGTCTGTCTGTGGACGATACTCGTAACTCTAGTCATCAGTGACCAATAGACTAAACATTTGGTGTCTGGTAGTAATTATTTCTATCTTAGGCAAAGTTAGGAGATAGGCCATATTGGTCTACTCCTTCTAGTGGACCAATATGGGTAAAAATTTAGTCAAGCTTCTTCTGGTACACCCCACACAACTTTTCAGATTCATTCAAACACAACTTGCTCATAATTTCTGAAGCCATTATCCAAATGTTTTTATATTCTGCATTTTAGACTACTTTGGCAATGACTATAGCCTAAGTAAAAGGTTGTCACCTTTCTAACTCCCACAAAAACCTCCATATTCAATATTATATTACACACAAAGTGAGATTTTAATAAATTTCGTTTTTTTTCTTCTTCTTCTTCTCCCCTAGAATCTTTGGAATATCAAAATCCCAAGAGTCCCACCATTATCACACTCTCCTCGTCCACTCAGGCTTTGACGCCTAAAACTTCGGAACGTTTCAGTTTCCAACAGCATAAATTGGATTCGGCTACCCGGAAACTGGAATTTGGCATGAGTCATTCGGCACAATCGTTACGACGCACTTCGGAAAGTGATACGTCACAGAGACGTCGCAAGGCCGACGAACGTAGACGTTCATCACGTAATCTGGAGAAGTGCATTAAGCTGATACCAGCCACATCATCATCGTCGGGCGATGATAGTGATGATGAAAAGGAAATACGCAATTTGTTGCAACAATCCCATAATCGTTTGGATGATACCAGGGCATTGAAGATACGTTGTCATCTCTTAAGACCAGAAGATTATGTGAGTTTTTGGATTTGCATTTTTTTTATGACAGAACATTTTCTAATATTTGTTTTTTTACTATTCAATAGACTGAAATTATCAATACTTGTCGTGATAATATCCGCTGTTTAGAATCGGTTTTGAAGGGACCCTCCAGTTCGGTGCTATCCTCGCAATGCGTTACCCAGTCAAAAGGTGAGTTGAGCGTTTACATACACTTCGAATGCCAATGTGCGCCCATTACCCGCTTCATAGCCCGTGTCATAGATTTCATATTGGATCTGAGCAATTTCCTAGAACATTTCACTTTATACAAATTCTTTCTCAATACTTTGAAACAACTTTATATTTTGGCCAATTGTCATTTAACGCATATTGAAAAGGCTTTGGAATATTTTCGTAATATCTTATAGAGAAAGAGCGAAGATAAATAATTCAACAATCCTTTTTTTTTGGTAATCCAACGAACTCTTTATTTTGTGATATTCTCATAACTTTTGTAAAGGCTTTAATTATTATAAATTATATACTATTATGGAGAGAAGTAAATTAATTAAATTTTGTGATATTGTAGGTTTGTACTACACACTTTTGGCAAAGGCTTTAATTATTTTTAACTATAAATTTTATTATTACTTATATTTTCTTTAGTTTTTTTCTTTATTTATTATAATTTGGTTACTTTGTTTTGACAAGGCCTTTAAAGTTTTTTTCTTTATTTTTGTTTATTTTTTTTTTGCATTATTACAATTACATTTGCATTTATTTATATATAAATATTTAAAATATATTATATGTCACCCCCTCATCATTATTATAAATAAATAAATAAATCATTGCAATTCATTTGCTAATAAAAACAAAACAAAATTCTTTTGAATCAAAGCATTTTTATTTCATTTCGATTTTTTTGTGGAAATTTTGAAAAATGATCTTTGTTTTGTTCCAACGTTTGTGTGATGTTGTAGTATAACATATGTGTTTATTTATAATAATGTTGTTGTTGTATGGCTTATTTGTTATAGTTGAAATAATGTTCTAGAGAAATTTCCTTAGAAGCGTAATTTAAGTATTATTTAATATTATGACAAACAATGGTAATGGGCTCACATTGTATTGTAGTTTGTATGCAGTATTGTTTTATATTATTTTCCTTTCTATTATTTTGAAAACTATTTAATTTTGACTACAATTAGTTTAAATATTCGTTTCTTAAACGAATTATTGATTAACTAACAAAATTTGCCTGAAGGTGTTAAAAATAAGACTGTTGTTGTTATATTGTCACCATTTGTAATTGTTTTATAGGAAATCGTTTTATTTTTTTATTATGAAAAGGCCGTATTTTTCATAATATTTTTCCTCAAAAAAGATACTTATGTTGTTTCGAAAAAAATATTTGTATTATGAAAATAGGCACCAATGGAAGGATTTCGTTAGCTATTTTGGACATATGTACGCATATTATTTATGTACGAACTCTGGGAATTGTCTTCATTATCAGTGAAAAAATATTTTTTGTACATAGATATCGACTTAAGACAATATTGTCTAATGAATATGTCACAAGATTGATTAAGGAAAAATACTCAAATTAAGAGATTCCCTTCCTATTGACTTGATAAAGTTCTTATGTGAAAGTATTTCCTATCCAAGAACATGAGACGTTTTAAACGTCTCCTCCCTTTCAACGTAACCTAACCTAATTCCATATTAACCGTATTTCCAAGTAATACAAGGAATATAATGTATATTTATTCAGATTTTTATTCGACCTCAGTAAATTTATTATTTGGTATTCCCTTAATGATCATAAACGAGCTCAAGGTCTAAGTTTTATTGTACGATTTTATTCCTTTATTCCCATTCTCTATATTTCGTCTTTATTCTAAGAACGTCTTTACAGTACTCCGTAAGATAAATAATAAGAACAACGAATTTTTAATTGAAGGTATATAAAAAAATCCTAAAGAATAGGATCAAATCAAAATTCACGATCAAGATTCACGTCGAGAAAATTTCAAAGTTTCAAACGATAGTTTTCAGAATGTAACAAAGAAGGGGTCCAATGTGGGCAAGTCAGAAAGCTGATTAAGTTAAGATCAAGATTCAAATCGAAAGTATTTCAAAATTTCGGAAGATATTTTTCCGTATCTAGGAAAACAATTTAATTTTTGGCTCTATTATAACAAATCGTAGAAAACACTCCTAAAAATGGGGAGGGCTGGTATGAAATGTTCTACAGAAATGTTGGACATAAAATTTTACTGTATATGGTATCATCATTGCTTCGACCACTGGGTCGTATGAATAATTATAATTAATGTCATTCATACGCCCACTATTGCTGCGCGAACATGCCAAAGATGGGTTTGAGTGGAATTTGACTTTTTTGGTGTTTGTGATAACTTTTGGGCTATATAAAGGGTTTTCCAACAAGAGGTGTTATTTTGGTATTCAAAGAAAAAAATAAATTTTTTGAGATAAATGATCGGATGTTTATTTCATAATAAAGAGGAAGGTATGCCGTTAATAATGAAAGACAACATCAGCCAAATGGCCACCACGACCACGCTTACAGGACCATATCCTTTTCATGAAATGTTCCATAACCAAATCGCAAAGTGGCTGCCCTATGTCCTCGATAGCCTAACGAATTCTATCTTTGAGGTCTTGAATCGACGTTGGGTTGTTGGCGTAGACCTTATCTTTCACGTGGCCTCAAAGGAAGAAGTCGCATGGTGTTAAAGCAGAAGATCTCGGTGGCCAATTGTGATCACCTCTTCGAGAGATAACACGGTCCGGAAACTTTTCCCGTAACAGAGCAATGGTTTCGTTGCTTGTGTGGCACGTAGCGCCGTCTTGTTGAAAGTAAACGTTGTCCAGATCAATACCATCCAACTCCGAACATAAAAAATCATTAATCATCTCTCGATAGCGCAATCCATTCACCGTAACTGTTGATCCAACTACATTTTCGAAAAAGTAAGGTCCAATGACCCCGCCGAACCATAAACCGCACCAAACAGTCACACTTTGAGGATGGAGAGGCTTCTCAACAATAACTCTTGGGTTTCCGAGCCCCAGATGCGACAATTTTGCTTGTTGACGTAGCCACCGAGGTGGAAATGGGCCTCATCAGACAAGATGATTTTCGATTTTTGGAATTTTAATAATTTCAATGCGTTGTTGAATCGTGTATCGTTCCATTTTTAGTAATGGCTCCCCACATAACTGTAATGTTTGGCTCCATTTTAACAAAACACCTCTAAAATGCAGAGGGCGGTTATGAAATTTTCTGCGAGATATTGGCCATGAAATTTTACTATATGTATATGTATGTCAGAACACATCAAAGCCCACAACTTAACAGAAACGCCAAAAAAAAACAATCAAATTCCAGTCAAAACTCTCTTTACTGGTATCGTTATTGTTTCGATCACTAAGACTAATAGGCGCCTAATTTCAATCTAGATCTATAACAATATTTTGAAAATTATATTTCTATTATACATAGTTTATTAAATAATCAAAATTTTCATAATAATGAAAATTTATATTTAAAAATATTTTTATTAAGTATTTCTCTTTTAATCTGATATTTCTGTGCACCTAATAAAGTTATGCGCACTATTCGGTCATTTATGTCTTTTGACAAAACAAAACTGAAATTTCAAATCTTAATAATATTTTGTCTTTCTTTAAACAAATCTGACGTCATTTTGGCAAATAGATGCCAAAAATAATAGACATTGCTCAGATCAAAACAAATCATAATAAATATTTTATATACATATATACGTATACATACATTAAGGATATTAGGGCGTATAAAATCATTTTTTTTTAATTATTGATTTTATAATCAAAAGTATTCTTGTTTAATTTTTTTTTAATAAAATACATGAACAATTTTGGTCGAAAAATATATTTTTTGTCATATATTTTTTTATTTGAACATATTAAAATAATATATTATAATATTTTATTATTTGAACATATTAATAGAATTGTAAAATACAATTTCAAAAAAGTTTTTTCTCTTTTTACCCTAATGTACATCGGATATAAATACTTAAATGCGGCATCTGTACTTCAAAGTGTTTCTAACAACGGGATTAACAAAGAAAAGTAACAACAACAAGAAAAAAGGAAAATTGAATATTTAAATTATTCAATTTCAAACACAAATGAAATCGTTAAATGTTATGCTTCAGCAAATATGTTTTATGCCCAGCTGACGTGGGAATTTAAAAATATACAGTGGATTTCTTTAAACTATAAAAAAACAACACCAATAAATTACCGTTCATTTAAATAGAAAAATTGTAACGTTTTTTGCTTGCTAATTAAATTCGCCCTTTTTCTGTTTATTTACCATGAAATCAAAAATAAGCTTTTGTTTTGAAAAAAGCTTTAACATGACTGTAAAAAATGTAGTGTTCTGGCTGTTAATAGCAGCAATAGTTTTCTGTTGTTAGTGGTGATGAATGGAATTTACATTTGAACCGATAATGCGTTATTGTGGATGGGAGTTAACAGAATGGGTCATGTTTTTTTGTTATGTGCTTCGTAAGTTGGGAGGCGGAGTAGAGAACACAAAAAGTTTGTTTTGCTGTGAGCACAAAAAGTCAGCCCCAATTTGTTTGGGTTTGCTTTGCGTGTGTGATTTTTCTCTTTCAAATTTCTCTCTTTGATTGTTTGTGTCTTTTACAGATTTCTCTTCTTATGCCTTGTTCAAGTTTAACTTGACACAATGCTATGGTATGACTATTGGGGAGATATTGGCGCCGTTTTAAATATGCCAAAAAAGCTTTTGACAAAGTAAGACAACGTGTTTTGTGTTTCATTGTCACTCGATGACCCGTCCCAATGTTTCAATGTTTGTCTGTATATGTCTCCGTCCGTCCGACCGTCTGTGTGACTGAAGTCACTGAATTTATTTTTATGCGTTTTCCAATTTTGGTTGTTTTTTTGTCATTCTCAACTTTAGTGGGATTGTCGGCGGCGGCGGCGGCTGCTGCCGCTGCTCTCTTCTTCCATCATTCTTTGCATTACGTCTTCTGAAATTATTTTTGGTGTTATGACGTCGTAGAGGTTAATTAATTATTTTTGTTGGATTAGTTGTATTGTATTATTTTTTTTCCCCGTTTTGTTTACTGTCTTATCAAGTAAGTTGTTCCCAAACTGGTTTATTTAGTCGAAGAGGTATTATCATGGCACAGTTGTTAAGGGTAGTGTTACTTATGTATGTCTAACGATAACTATTCGGATACAAATCTGAATATTTATCATTTGAAATCGGAATATTTATGTATGTCATTTGTAAAGTCAGTCTTTTGTAATTTTATGTATTGCCTCCTTATAAATAACGTAACGTATTATTTTACGTTATTTCTCAATTAATAATCGATCATATTTCCCCATATTTACATATTAACCATAGATAAATTTTTAAACATCAGCATTAAATTTAAAAAATTTAGCTGATCGATATTGTGCCGGGGAACATTACTATGAATTTCATTGTGAACAGAAAAGTTCAAGGTAATTAACATCTCCTGCTGAACTCCCTCAGATATTATTGACATAGATTTAAATAAGAAATAAACAGAGTCTCCAAATCTCAGCTGACTTAACTAGTCATTGGCTTCAACTCATGGGTCTAAATATATATATAAATAATCTAAAAGTTCCGAATATTTCATCAACATAATTTATTAAATCAAACAAGTTTACAAGGCCTTCCTAAATATGCCACTATGGATCACCATTTGAGAAGCGCTGGATCACATACTGCCTAAACCAATAAATAAATAATTACCTATAATATCACGGAACACACCTACAAACCTTTTAGAACTGTCCTATAAACATTTTTTAAATAATTTCTTACAATTTAAATTCTGACTAAAATCTTTAAATGCAAATGCGACAAAAAGTGTTCCCATTTGCCGTTGAACTTTTCTGCCTTTAATTACCCTTGGTCAACAATACAACTAAAGCTAAATTAAGCATGTCTTGAAAAAACACTAATCCCTCCGGCCCTCGCAATGATAATTTAAGAACTGCTGCATAGCTTAAAAGTCCAACACAAAACGGACAACGTGCGAAAACATTTATTGGTGATACTCTTCTTCTACACTGACTGTTGCCACTGCTGCTGCCGTGGCCGAGCAAAACGTTTGTTGTGTTCTCGTTTGTATTTCAGTAACAAAACAACACGCAAACCCAATGGTTGATTTCTTTCGGAAGCGCAAAACACGAAAAGGCATCGCTGCGCATATTTTAAAACTGTAACTGTCGTAAAATGACGTATACACGGAAATATATCTAAACGGAATTGCCAGTTTTTTTAATTACTTACACTCACCACTAAAGAATCTCCATCAATTAAACAGAAAAAGAAATACCCAAAAAGAAAAGTTACTTAAAAATAAATTCCTAAACTAACTGTGATACTACTACTCGTATATATACATACCTACATATTAAGTATGGTAAAAGCTTATTCCTACGAATAGAAAATAAATCTAACCAATTTAATAAGACGCGTGTGTAATATTAATGAAAGTAAAAAAGGGGAGGCAAAAGAGCAAAGGCAGTGTAACACATAAAGTGCTTAGAAAATGGAAGAGAAAGTTCTTAAAGTGTTAAAAAAGAGAAATACGCTGAGAAAATGAGAGGGAGCCTCGTAAAATGTATGACAGTGATGACATGCTGCAGTGCTGAGATGTATGACATTAACTAAACAAATCGAAAACTAATGTGCAATTTGTGTTTTTTTGTTTAAAATATATTGTCTTCTGTTCTTTTTTATGGCATAAAGCAATTATTAATAATTTATTTGAGCATATTTATTATTGAGATAATGATGCCATAGCATGACATACGGTGAATTGGGCATGAGTTCATCTCTCTCGGTGCAGTATTTTTTACCATTGTTCTAAACAAATAAACACCTGATGAAAAATCGTTTCTGTTGAAATATCTAAACAACTAAAGAAAATTCAATTAACTAATTGCACTGTGTTACAAATATTTGGTAAATGAAAAAAAGAGAAAAATTATCCAATTTTTTCCTGTACAAAAATTGGCAAACACATGAAACGTGATTAGAGGAGAATGTAAACAAAAACTTTGTTGCATTTCACCATTTAAAGTGACTTGAGCTGAGTATAGACGATTGCCAGATCGGCAAACGTTATCAACCCTGCTAAAGTGCTGCAAATATACGGACAATGACAAATTGTTAGGCAAAGGTGAATTGACAGTTCAGGCGATTGCAAGAAAACATTACAATTTTATATATTTACAATATATGTTGTAAATAGTTATATGCAGGATTGCCAATAAAAATACATTATAGACAGTGTTGCAAATAAAATGTTTTTCTGGCAATAGCCCCGTTGTCACATGCATAAACTTCGCACATATAACAATCTGCAAATTATCTCGCAATTAATTTTCTGCTAACGTTGCAAAACAAAAATTGTGTGTTCACACGGTTGTAAATTCACAGGGTTGCATTTTTCCGCCATTTTTCTGGCAACGTTGTCCGATCTGCAAATCGTGTGTACTTACCTTAAGTCCCTCGCAGGGGAAAGTATGATATCTGATACCCCTCGATCCGACATATTTGGATAGAGCTCCTCAAAATAAGAAGAAAATCGATATTTCGCTTAGTTATCGAGTTATCGGACGTTAAAGTTTAAAAAGAATCACTAGCAGACTCCATCTAACTCCGATCTTGACGAAATTTGGTACATAGTACGAGTACTTTCTTGCATCAAGGCAGAAGCGTATACGCCCTCAAATCGTGAATAACATCGGTCCTACCAGAGCCAGAATCACAATATTGGTACTGTTTTAAGCAGAATAAAAAGTTCTAGTTCTGTACACCTGAAAAATGTCGCGCTTTTGTCCAAGATGTTCGATATTTGCAAGAAAACTATTAATCACTAAACAAAACAAGCTTTTATTTGAGATGCGGACAATCGTGATATTTTTTTTCTAACCCACCCTAATGTACATCACAATTTGACATCTTTTCGGTATGGAAAACATAGTTTGCATCAAAAATTTACGAAATTTGATATAGAAAATCTGTATGCGCCGAAAATAAACCTTGCCAAATTTGAAAAAAATCGGTTCAGTCGATTGATATGGTCACTATATCCAGATTTTGGATATAAGGGCTACAGCATCCGCATTTCTGAAAAAACTTTATAAAATTAAGCAGATAACAGTTTCTTGAACCAAGACCGTTGCTTGCTAAATTTTCAGAATATCGGTTCTGATTTATTTATTTATTTATATGAATTACAATACAAAGTAAATTTATGTTGTAATTCTTCGGTCCAAGGAAAAGCCGGGCTACAAAGACCATGTGGCTAGATTTTGCAGCGACAGACCAGAGCCTCTGGTGGAAATCGAACCCACGACCCCCAAACTCATAGGCGAGCACGCTACCAACTCACCTACTAAGGCGCACAATGGTTCTGATTTATATATAATTATATCCGGATTTAGTATATAAGGCTATATAATCCGCATTTGTTAATAGATTTTTATAAAATATAGAAAATAACAGTTTCATGAGCCGAGAAAGGACTGCCAAATTCGAAGAATATCGCTTCAGATTTAGATATAGCCCCGGTATATACTTATATTCCGATTTTTAATCTACGCGAATGATTTTTTCGACAGATCATTAGCATTAGGAAAACAATATTTACAATATTTCTACTAATTCTGTTCCTATAGGGTATCATATAGTCGCCTCCGCCCAACTTAACTGGATCATTTAACGATAACTGTATTGGTAATCGATAACCTATACAGTTATCGATTAAAACAAAATTTAAAATTACATGAACATACGATAATATTGAGCTTTTTTCATAAACCTGATTTGGTTAGTTTTTTTCCATTCCAATGAACTTTAAAACTAAAAAAACGACTTCAATTTCGATGTTTTGCCAGGTTATCGAACTAAGTTATCGAGACATTTTATTTTATTTGTTTACTTCTTTCATATTGAGATCATTTTAGAAAAAAAATATTTTTTCGGTTTTTTTAAGCGTTAACGTCCTATATCTCGATAACTAGGCGAGATATCGAGACTAGGCGGGATGTCGAGATATTTCTTTTTCTTCGTTCGTTATCGAAAAATTTTAATTTTTACGTATTTTATATTGCGCTTTTTCATAAACCTGACTTGTTTAGTTTTTTTCCATTCCAATGAACTATAAAACTAAAAAAAGCTATTTCGATGTTTCCCTGTGCGGGGTTGATCTGTTATTGATGTTATTTTATGGTTTTCTCAGTGTGGACTATTTTTTTCAATTTCGATATTTTGACAGGTTATCGAAGTAAGTTATCAAAAAATTTTATTTTATTTGTTTACTTTACTTTCATATTGAGCTCATTTTAGAAAAAACATATTTTTCGATTTTTTTAAACTTGAACGTCCTATATCTCGATAACTAGGCGAGGTATCGATACGTGCACCTTATTTCTTTTTCTTATTTTGAGGTGCTCTATCCAAATAAATGTTCTGATTGAGAGGCCTACTCTTGCCAAATTCGAAAAACTTGGAAAAATTAGAATTGAAATTTAAATAAATCTTTTTTTTATCGAAATTGACTTGGTAAATTTCTGCTGTTTACCCTCATTATACTTTATTTTTTCGCCAAATACGAATTTATCACAAATTTGAGCAAAGTTCCCGTTTTTTAAGAAATATCAAAATATGTATTTCTTAATAAGTTTGTTTATTAAATAAAATAAACCTCAAAATAATTTGTGTTTTTTACTTTTTGAAAGCGTTTGCTTCAACAAAAACTTTGTGCGATAAGGGATTCTGATTTTTTATTGCAACATCCTCGAAAAATTCCGAAAATTCTTTGTAACACAGTGCAGTAGTTATTCAAATAAATGAAAAAAGAGATAAGAAAGAAACAACAAGTGCGAGTGCACCTCTCGGCGTAGACAGCAATTAATGATTGTTTCTGCTCCTATTGTTTTGTAAAGTGTAATAAAGAAAAATCATTTCACAAGTGCCTCTCAATAATGCCCAACAACAGCTCTTCCTCTTATTAAACAGAAGCCCAAGGAAAATGAAAGTGAATTGTTTATACAAAAAGAAGAAAGAAAAGAATTTCCCAATGTATTTCTTCTTTGTTTTTTGTAACAAAAAGTGTCTGGCAATTTTGCTTTTGGCTAGGTTGCTAGTGGTTGTGGAGAGGATAATGGGGGAGGTTGCTTGCTACAAATATGGGTCAATGTTCTCCACAAACTTGAACTCATTTTATGCCGAATGTGTGTGTGTGCTTGTGTTTGCCTGTGTCAATGAGAGTTAAATTGTCTAATCGACCAGACGACTCTGGCTCTCTTTCAAACAATCCCCTCATTACACAGAGGGTTGTCTCAAAATTGCAAATGACATTTGAGAAACTAAGAACAAAAAAGCTCTCTTTCATATTGAATTCAACAAAACAAAGCACATGTCATCCTTATTTAGACGCCAAAAAGTCGCCAACGCCGCCGCTGCCGCTTTTTGTTCAATTGAACTTTTTCCCTCGAGTGTTAAATTCTCTAATCTCAGACTAAGTGCGTGGAAAAATTCGTAACAATAAACAATGAAAAATCCAATAAAAACCACAATTTTGTGATTTTATGTTTTCATTTTTGTTTTATAGTAATTTTAGCTTTAAAGTTGTGGTTGAATGACTACATCTCATATTCAGTGTAAATTTTAACAAATAAAAAACGTACAAAAATCGCAATAATTTTGTAAAAATGGTACTTAAACTTGATGTGGCCGTTCAAACCGAACTCTCGGAATGCCTTTGGTCTTCGAGTTCGAATTCATCGTCAGCAACTTCCCGCTCAACATCGATGCCAGGTAACTTGTTTTAACGTATTTACTTTTTTTTAACGTATGTACTTAATATATTGTGCAATTAAAAATGTGGTGCAAATATGACTCAGTTTTCAATAAAATGTTGTTATCGAAATTTTTGAGACAGATTTGCACGGTAAAGCAGGTTGTATCATTAATGCGCCTTCTCCCAACATATCGAGGGTGCACTGCATAATTTCATTGTAATGGATTTCGTCAGTTTACCTTGAACACATTATAAAGGATTTTCCAACAAGAGGTGTTATTTTCGTATTCAAAGAAAAATGTAATTTTTTGAGATAAATGATCGGATGTTTATTTCATAATAAAGGTATGCCGTTAATAATGAAAAACAACATCAGCCAAATGGCCACCACGACCACGCTTACAGGACCATATCCTTTTCATGAAATTGTCCATAACCAAATCGCAAAGTGGCTGCACTATGTCCTCGATAGCCTCACGAATTCTATCTTTGAGGTCTTGAATCGACGCTGGGGTGTTGGCGTAGACCATATCTTTCACGTGGCCCCAAAGGAAGAATTCGGAAGGTGTTAAATCACAAGATCTCGGTGGCCAATTGTGATCACCTCTTCGAGAGATAACACTGTCCGGAAACTTTTCCCGTAACAGAGCAATGGTTTCGTTGCTTGTGTGGCACGTAGCGCCGTCTTGTTGTAAGTAAACGTTGTCCAGATCAATACCATCCAACTCCGACCATAAAAAATCATTAATCATCTCTCGATAGCGTAATCCATTCACCATAACTGTTGATCCAACCTCATTTTGGAAAAAGTAAGGTCCAATGACCCGCCGGACCATAAACCGCACCAAACAGTCACACGTTGAGGATGGAGAGGCTTCTGAACAATAACTCTTGGGTTTTCAGAGCACCAGATGCGACAATTTTGCTTGATGACGTAGCCACCGAGGTGGAAATGGGCCTCATCAGTCAAGATGATTTTCGATTCCATTTTTAGTAATGGCGTAGTTTCTACTTGTCAAATGTCAAAGAATAAAAGCTTCAAAAGTGACAGCTACCGAAATACCGGGTGATTAAAAATAACACCTCTTGTTGGAAAACCCTGTAGTTCCGCCTCTTTTGTCCAATATCAGACGAAAAGACATATAGTGTGAAGTGATGCCATCTCAATGTTATTTGTGTAAGTTATTTTAATATTGCGTATTTTTCTCTCTGCAAACAAATTTAAGGAAATAATTTATATTTGCCATTTTTTATTTAATCAACATTAATTTCGTATAGTTTTTAAAGACAAAAATTTTTTTTGTTTGTTTTAGTATCTTAACAAAATCGCTATCAAGTTGGTGCTCATTCATTTGCATTAATCCCCACGTTTTATCAAACATGGATGATTGGTCTCAAGCTTATCATTTCTCTGTAGAGTGATGACATAGGCATTTTGTTATCTTTCTGGGTCTAGTAATATATTTATTGTAGTTATGCATATTGTCTTAAAGATAAATGCTAAAAGAAAATAAAAAAAATTTTAAGATAACACAGAAGATATTTAAACTTCAATGCGACAAAATAAAATCTTACTTTAGAGGAAATATAAATTATTAAATGCAGTAGAAAAGTTGTTGAATTTGAATTTAATTTTTTCAGAAACTAAATGCATTTTTGATAAAATTAAACAAACATAAAATTTTTTGTTTATAGAAAAGGTAGAACTGTATACGCAACAGAAAAGTTTGCTCCAACTGCAGATTTGCTGAAAACAAAAGTAGAGGAGCCATTTAAACATAGTCTGATCAGCACACTGATCTGCTATTGCAGAAACCTGTTTTGCCATTTGTTTACACTTTTCTTTAAATATATTTATAATTTTCTGTTATTAATGACATTTTGTTATAAGTGTTGTTGTTATTTATTGTTGGTCTGTGCTTTTGTTATTCAGTCAGAATTTATTTTTGGTTTGTTATAATAACAAATATGTCTAATATCAAATCTAAAGTAAAAATGTTTGCGGAATTAGCGAAAAAAATTAAACATAGTGTGATCTAACAGCAGACTTATCTGCTATTGCAGAAAACTATTCTGCTATTTTCTATTCATTTTTTTAAAATAATGTTGGATACATACATTTAAAAAATGTATAGTTATATATATCAGATAAGTTATCTGTTATTAATGAAATTTTTCCATGACAACAATCAAATTGAATACGAAAAAATAGCAGGCAATGTTTACTAATAATAGCATATTTTTTCTTTTGCATTTTTTATTGCGTGTTAATTACATTCCAAAAATGTCTGTAATTAATGATATTTTTTCATAATAACAACCAAAAATACGAAAAATCTGCAAGCAATGTTTACTATTAATAGCAGAATTTTTCTTTTGCAGTTTTCTTTTTTCATGTTTTTAATTTTCGGAATTAAATTTTTAATATTTGAAGGAAAATTTAAAAACTCTTTTGATCTCTAACCCCACATAAAGGTTAAAATTTTAAAAAATTGCTCATAACTCATTCAGTTTGACTCCGAATCAAAAGCCAAATATAATGTTTAATATTTCGTATGCATGACGCATTAATTCGTCTCAATTGTCAGTTTCTCACTTGGTTTATGGCTTCATCGACCGAAGTTTTTTTTTGGATTTTCGAAATAGTTCCGAACATAATGGTTATACTTGCGCACCGCAGATTACAGCCTGCTCTTTCAAATCTAAGCGCAGTGTTGAAGTTAATGCCGGCGGCAGGGGGCTTTTTCCAATTGACATGTATTGGAATTTCGTCAAACTACGTGTATACTCACACAAAAAACACAAATTACCGTTAAATTCATTCATTAAATCGCGCACACTGAAGAAACAAAAACACGACACTAATTATCATCATTTCCAATTAGCTAATAATGCTTTGGAATGGCAGAGAAAGGAATGTCGCTGATAATGGGGAGAAGGAGGGAGACGAAATGAATGACATACTATCAAATGGAAACATTGACCAACGTCATGGGCCGCCAGAAAAAAAATATGCAAGAAAAAAAGCAATCAAATAACGGTTAATAACAAATGCATTATGGGTATGGGTGTAGAAAATGAAGGCAATAAAATGTCAACCATGAATGGGAGAGAGGGAGTTGCTTAACGAACATAAACCCAAACAAGTGGCAACCACTAAAATGGGCATAAGGTGACATTCTGCAAACCACGCCAAAGGGATTTTTGAATGAAGCAAATAAATCGAGAAGAAAAAATATCAATTCTTGGATGTACGAGTTTCTTCTAGAGATTTCGGGTTCGTCATCAGAGACTTCTGCAGTGTTTATCTGCTGTGCTTATTTAAAATGAACGAGAATTACAGATTGCTTCTGAGATATCCTCTCCTATTAACCACACACCGAATAACATGTCCTCTCTTGGAGTGTTTTCTGCTTTGATGAGAAGACAAATCGATCAAGTAGTAAAATATACAGTTTCTTAGTTGTATGGGGTTTCTGCAGGAGATTTCTGGTTGTTGATCAGAGACTTTTGCAGTGTTTATCTGTTAAACGAGAATTACATTTTGCTTCTATGATATCTCCTCCTATTAACCATACACCGAATAGCATGTGCTCTTTCGCTGTGATGAGAAAGTAAGCTCTTTATAATTTGTCTTATCCAAATCGAGCTTTTTTCTAAGATACATACTCGAATGTATACTCGTATCACACTTGGAGACATGTACTCTGTAAACCTTTAGCACTACACTTTGCTGGACCCAAAATTACATAAATTACTAAATCTTTGTTATTTTTTTTAATATATTTTTATCATTCTCGTTAAAGTGTGGTCTTTTGCCTGATGTAGAGTGCATAGAACTAGACAAATGAAGCATTGACGCAATCACAAAACTGCAAAAAACAGTCGCAGACATATGGAGAAAACCATAAGTGGAAATTGTTTAACCCATTGTGAGGTTAAAATTAAGAACACAAATACATATTTAAACAAATGCAAAACAGGAACCAAACCAAACAAACCCCAAAGCTTAAATTTAAATATGTTCCATTACGTCTGCTAAAACTCAACTGAAATTCCATCAAACCGATTGCATTGCTTTAATATGTCTATATTTATTTACGGTTTCTCATATCAACCGAAAAATTACACAAAATTTGTTTTTTTATTGTTCTGTGAAAATATTTGCGTGACTCAACGTCATACATATGTACGACGACGACGAATACATAAAGAAATAAAATTATTTTTTGTCGGTTAAGTAATAAATAAAATTACAATAAAAAAGTGAAATTCACAGAAACACGCAAAATACTGCAAAAGAAAGTGTGACAAGGTCAAATGTGGAAAATATGTTTACATATAGTGAGCAATTGCAATATTTAGTTTAGCAAAGTTCACATCAAAAAAATTACTATTTTATTTGCTATAAAAAATAACAAATACCGCAAACAAAAGGGGCATAGCTACTAGATATACCAGATAAACTGAACAAGTCGAATTTGTTCTGACGAAATTTAAAGCCATCATTTAGAAACAAACCAGTTTTCTTGAATTACAATTTCGATCACAAACTTGAAACTTGATGGTTCTGCAGCTGCAGGGAAATTTGTTGTAATACTAACTTTAGAAAAGCAATATTGACTTTAGAAAAATATTTTTTTATCTCGGAATATGCGATCATTTTAAAATATTATCTACTTAATTTTCATAATCAAAATTTTGGCCTCATTGCAAAATTTTCACTTTTACTACTATTTTGATCAAGCTCTAACCACCAATTTGTAAAATAGTTATATTTAGCTATTGCTCCCATAAAAAGGGTAGAATGTTAAAACCAATCCGGAATATCAATTAATAAATTATAATCCTGAATGTACAAATCCTTTTTTATTTTTATTGATCCACTGAACAACATTTAATAGTGTTCTCCTTTTAACAAGCTTTATAACTGGCCCGAAGGTCCAAAGTATAAAAGTAATACTGGTCTTCAGAGTTGAATCGTAGTTTACGTTCTGATTGTATACTCTTGCCAACTTACTAATCCAGTTCAAAGGACCTGCTCGAAGGACGAGCACTTAAAAATTGTGTTCTCTTCTGTTTTAAAACTGAGTAGAGAGATTTCTTTGAGTTAATTTTACCAATAAAATTAATGTATAATATATAATGTATAAAAATATTTACTTACCTTTTTTATTTTTATCGATCCGGAAAAGGACCAGAATATAAATCTTTTTCTTTTCAATAAATACTGCTATTTTTGGGTTTTGATTTCTTGCTTTTACAAATCTATTGATTCGTTTCGAATTCGAGGGACCGAATGTAAAAATAAACCTTTCTTAATTTAAATGATCCACATACACCGCTCGAATGACCAAAATTTAAAAATTGTGTTATCTTCTTTTATTTTAGTTCTGATACCTTAATTATACTAATAAAAATAATCCATTATAATAACTTAATAAAAATATGTCTTTCTTGTTTTTACTGACCGGCTCGAAGGACCAAAATGTAAATTTGTTATCTTCTATTTTACTGCTGAAATCTTATTTCTGATTTTAAATTTCGTAGTTTTACTAATCTATTGATAAGGTTTGAAATGCCGACTGTAAAAATAATCGCTTCTTATTTTTACGGATTCCGCTCGAAGGACCAAAATTTAAAAATGTGGGTTTCATATATTTTAGCGCAGAGTATAAAGATTTCCGAGTTCTGTTTTCCTATGTTACCAATATATTGATCACATTCGATGGACCGAATGTATTTTTTTTATTTTTACTGAACCAAAACGAAGGACCAACATAAAAAATTAGGTATATTATATTTAACAACCGTTTAAAAAGTCTGCTTAGAGTTCTGATTCCTTAATATTACCAATAAAAATAATACATAAAAATAGTTACTTAATAAATATAAGCCTTTCTTATGTTTCTAATCCGGCATGAAGGACCTATTGTTCTGCTAAAAGAATCTTTCTTCTGACTTCCAATTCCGCACTTTTTCTAATATGTGTATTGAACGGTTTGAAGGTCCGAATTTAAAAATAATCCATAAGTAATTTGTATTTTACTATGAAGTTGAAAACTACTAGGGTTCTTAAGTTATGTTCTTAATTCATAATTTACTATTCTATTTATTCGGCTCGAAGGACCAAAATGCATAACTGTTATTTTTTCTTAGGTGTAGAAAGAATACGAGTATTCATGTTGAGCTCTGAATTATTACTTTCCTAATCAGCTGAGGCAGTTCGAATGATCAAATGTAAAAATAAACATTTGTTATTTTTACTGAATCAGCACGAAGGACCAAATGTTTTTATATTTTACTGCTGAGTTGAAAGACCCTTTATTTTGGAGTCTGAATTCGTACTTTTTGTAGTCTAATAAACCGAACTGGATGTATAAATAATCCCTTCTTAGTTGTACCGGTCTGGCTCGAAGGTTTAAAATATGGGCTTCTTCTATTTTTATCCTGAGTAGAAAGACATAGAAATAAGCCATTTTTCTGATTTTGCTTCTGAAAGAAAATTGTCTTCTTTTAAATTCTTTAGTTATCTATTGATACGATTCGGACGAGAAATAGTAATTTCTTATATTTACCGACTCACAGATTCGACTCGATGAACCAACTGTTTATAATAGGATTTCTTCCATTTTAACCCAGAGTAGAAATACATACATCCATTCTGACTTTTACTAATCTAATCTGATATGGTTCGAAGGATCGAATCTAAACATAAGCCACTCTTTTCGATTTTACTTCTGAAAGGAACTACACTTATAATAACTGACACACAGATTCGGTTCGAAGGACCAACATTTTGAAAATAGGTTTCTCTTCCATTTTAAACCTGGGGAGAAATACTCTTTTGAAATACCAAAAGTAGATAAATAAATACAACTTGGCCAAATTATTCAAAAAATACCTATTGAAGATAGAACATTTACTAGAACTTTTTTAAACTTGTTTAAAATCGAACCCCCCTTTTTCGCAGTGTAGAACTAAAACATTGATTGATTTTTTATCCATTCTTTTATTTATTTGTATAGATGACTAAAAATGGTGATGGTCTTTTTGGTTAATAATTTGCATAATTAAATAAATATTTTGCTTGTGTTCATTAAACAAAAATGTTAGTAATTTTCTCATGGTGGCGACAACAATAATGCGGTCGATGTATAAGAAATATCACATCTGTTCAAGAAATTGAACGAGCCGTTTTATTTTTAAAACGATGATGTTTTTTGACACGTAAATATCGTCGCAGTGTTGTAGTCCATTCACAAATCCATTAAGCAAACTAACGACCAACCGAAGTGATAATTTGTTAAATCAATGGTTTGTTTAAACTATAATTATTAGTTAGTTAAATGTAAAACAGAATTTCGTATTTAAAAGGGCGGAAGTTTCTCCTCTTGTTTTGTTTTTTGGTCTTGGTTTTGTTTAGGGTCTGTGGTTTATTTATTTAGTTTCTTAAAAAAACTAATTCGTGATTAAATAACAACAAAAAATCTCAAAGTAAGCAAAGCCACCCAAGTCAAGGTCATTTAAAAGTTTTGATTTTGCTTTTAAAGATTTTATTTGTTAAGCTTTCAAATAATTACTTATGATGAAATGACATTCAGTTTTTTTTGTATCGCTGTTATTGATAGGATCCCCTTTGCTATGACGATATTGAAGTAATTGATCTCAACCGCAATTGTTGTTTTTCATTTCAACATTTGATTGAATTGTATTGAATTACATTATTGAGAAATTAACAGAATTCATACATAAAACATTTAATGATTTATAGAGCGTTTTCGGTTGTTTTTTTTATTCAGAAATTCTTCAATTTTGATTTTTTTAGATCAAAAAAAGCAAATCTTGTTCTCAATTTTTGTTTTATGTTATCTCATAATATGGACCGGTTTTTTAAATTGTAATAAGCATTATCGAACAATCTTGTTTTGAATAATAATGGCGCTTCGTTAAGATTTGAACACACGTTCGCACCATTCAATAGCTAAAAACGATTAAGTCCGGATTTTTAAAGCTAATTGCCAATACACTAAACTACATACATATATCAAAATATAAATAAATTTTAAATATAAAAGGAGCATATTAATAAAAAGCTTCTTTTTAAATTATTAATAAATTGTCAACATTTAAATTTTCTATAGTTAATTTTCTATTATATTGCTCATATTAAAATTTTCATGAAATTGCCGTAAAAAATAAAAGCTTCACTGATTTTTGTGGTACATCCCTTATATAAAGGTTTGAAGAACGTTTTAACACTGCTAAAACGTTCCTCAAACCTAGTTTGAATTTTTATGAATAAGGGCCTTAGACTTTTCTAAATACACAGTAGCGTATTAATAAAGACAACCTTTTTAATTGTCAATAAATTATTAAAATTTGATTTTTCTATTGTATTTCTTATATTAATTACCTTTTTGACCTTACTATAGAGCCCTTTTAATTTTATATAAAAGCTATAATGATTTTTGTGGTACACGTTTAGGATTTATAGCGTCATCAGATGTGAATAAAATATTTATCAATGGAAAGTTGGTTTTCTAAAGATGTGCAGAGTCATATTGAAAAAAAGCTACTTTTACCTTTTTCCAAAGATACGCTCTATGCACATAATGCGCTACGTCATTATTGTGGTATTTAAATGACATCAAATTGTAGACAATTATACTTCATTGGAAAACTGGTTTCCTAAAAATGTGCAGAATCGTAATATTTTATTAATACGGTTTCAGTACTCAAGTTTAAAATTACCTTGATGAAACAGCAGAATAGTTTGCTGTAGTAGAATCCTATAAGCTGAACGCTACACTGATTTTTGTGGTAAACTTGTATGGTTTATAGTGTCATGAAATGTGAATAAAATCTATATCAATGGAAAGTTTGTTTTCCAAAGATGTGCAGAAACACATTTAAAAAAGCTACTAATTTATGATACCTGTACATCTTGCACTACATATATTTTGTGGTACGCATAAAGTACTTTACAACATCGTGGGAAACTAGCTTCCTAGAGATGTGCAGAATCAAAACATTATATTAATACCGCGAATTTCTGCACTCGAATTTTGAATTACCCCAATTATACAGCGTGATCGTTTACTGCAGCAGCAGACATATTTTCCATAACATTAGGCTAGTTTCTTGTACCTGCAGATTAGTTTATTGTACCTGCAGACTAGTTTACTGTAACCACCCAATAGTTAACTACAATAGCAGAACACTTTTAAGCTTAGTAGACATGTTTGGGGAGGTACAAACCCGTCTTTATTTTTTTTTACTGGTACTACTCGAAGGACCAATATTAACAAAATTGATTTTTTTCTAGTTTACAACTGAGTAGAAAAACTTTATTAAGTTCTGATTCCTTAACTTTACTAATAAAATAATCCCTTGTAATATTTACTAAAATATATTAAGTATTTTTTTATTCTGAGTTTCAATTTCTTTTTTTGGTAATATTTTGATCCACTTCGAAAGATCCAATGGAAAAATTAATCCATGGAAATTTATTTTTTATTTTAAGTTAAAAACTATTCTGGTAGTTGTGTTATTAAATCATACTTTTACTATTGATTCGACTCGAATGACTAAAGTATAACATGTTTCTTTTTCTGACTAGTAGGAATTACATTCTTGTTGAGTTCTAAATTATTACTTTCCAAATTATTTGGGGGAGGTCGAAGGATCGAATGCAAAAATAATCATTTATAATTTTTACTGAACCAACTCGAAGGAACAAAATGTAAAATATAGATTTTTCTATTTTGCTGATGAGTAGAAATACCGTTCTTGTTAAGTTCTGAATTCCGAATGTTAAAATAACCGCTTCTTATTTTACTGATTCGACTCGAAGGACCACATTTTGTAAAAGTAGAGATTTCTTTTATTTAAACGGTGAATAGAAAGACTGTTCTGATTTCTTATTCTTACAAATGAAATATGATCCCGTTCGAAGAACCGAATGTCATTCTTATTGTTACTGATACTTTGAACCAAAATTTAAAAATAGAGTTCTTTTCTATTTTACTGGTGAGAGGAAATACTTACTCTTCTATTTCACTTATTATTTTATGCTCTTAATCTATTGATTCGGTTCTCAAGCGTCCAGAATATATAAATAATAATGTATTATAGTTGCTGACCCACAGATTCTACTCGAAGGACCAAAATCTGGCAAATATAATTTATTAGTAATATAAAATTCCTTTACACGGAGAAAAGCGAAAACCTGGATTCAATGACGAAATTTATATAGTCTATTAAAAATTTTGTTAGATTTTGAATTTGTAAATAGAATTGCATTATTTATAAATAATTATTAATGCAATTTTCCAACAGATTATTTCACTCTTATTAAAAAAGTTGTTGAATCAATAAAAACATACATTGGTCTGAATTTGATTGACTAAACCATTAATGCTCCTAACATTCATTATTTTAAAGATAAAAGGCGCCACAAAAGGAAAGACGTTTTTGTTCAGAGTGATTTAAAAGAAAAGCTTTTTATTGATTTTTTCTGTGCTCATGATAAAACCTCAAATTTGTCTTCACATTTTTTTCTCTGTATACTAGTGTAATTGTTCTATTTAACTGTGTTAACATCTACTGTGTGAATTTCTTAAAACTTTACGTAGGTAGTATTTTAAATCATTAATTCGGAATTGAAACCGGTGATTATTACATCAACACGTGACATCATCACATTTATTGCTCAGTTTGTTGATTCTCTAAATTGACTTTTTAAACAATTAATCTTTCATTTACTTAAAGGTGATTATCATTTAACAACGTTTTGCTTAACTTATTAAACCGAAACGGCTTTCAAACAAAGTTCTGCTCTAAAAATGCAATAATTACTTTGGCATACTATTTATTATTTACTTCAAAGCAAATAAATAACACAATTATTCAAGTGTAATGAAAATAATTTAAATATTAAATTTTCTTAGTTTTTTTTCTGAAAGCTACCTTGAAATTGTGTTTCTTAACTGGAGCTTGAATATTGAATTTAAATATCATGTTTTAATTATTTGTTTCTCTGGTTTGCTCTTCTGTTTGATGGTTGTTGGTCTTTGGTCAATTTAACTACTGTTACAGCAAATGTTCTGCTATAACAGTAGCAGAACATTCTACATTCTGCTAAATGAAGCAGTTGTAGAATTTGCGAAAATACTGATATAATTTCACAAATAGGGGAAAATACGAATGAAATTTGATATTTTTTTGACTACTGTTACAGCAAATGTTCCGCTATAACAGTAGCAGAACATAAAGCAGCTACAGAATTGGCAAAAATACTGATATAATTTCACAAATAGGGGAATTTACGAATCTACTAAATATTTTCGATATTTTTTTGAATGCGAAAAATATTCCAAACCATTTAATACTGAATCTGCCTACAAAAAAACTCCTAAAGCATGTACACACGGTGGTCAGATCTTACAATATTGTCAACAAAATATCAAAAAATGCAACCCTGTGAACTTACAACCGTGTGAACTTGAAATTTTTGTGAACATGCAACGTTGGCAGAAAAGTCATCATCTGTACATTGTAAGACATAGAAAGATGTGCGAAGTTTATGCATCTGGCAATGGCGCCATTGTCAGCGAAACATATTATTGGCAACACAGTCTATAAAATATTTTTAGACAATCCTGCATATAAATATTTACAAAAAATATTGTTAATAAATGAAATTGTAATGTTTTCTTGCAATCGTAAATAAAGGGTTTTCCAACAAGAGGTCTTGAATCGACGCTGGGCTATTGGCGTAGACCTTACACGGCCCCAAAGGAAGAAGTCGCAAGGCGTTAAATCACACGATCTCGATTGCCAATTGTGATCACCTCTTCGGGAGATAACACGGTCCGGAAACTTTTCCCGTAACAGAGCAATGGTTTCGTTGCTTATGTGGCACGTAGCGCCGTCTTGTTGAAAGTAAACGTTGTCCAGATCAATACCATCCGACTCCGACCTAAAAAATCATTAATCATCTCTCGATAGCGCAATCCATTCACCGTAACTGTTGATCCAACCTCATATTCGAAAAAGTAAGGTCCAATGACCCTGCCGGACCAAAAACCGCACCAAACAGTCACACGTTGAGGATGGAGAGGCTTCTCAACAATAACTCTTGGGTTTTCCGAGACCCAGATGTGACAATGTTGCTTGTTGACAGTCAAGATGATTTTTTGTATCGTTCGTATCGTTTTTTTGTTCGATCGTTTTTTGGATCGTTTTGTATCGTTCGATGATCGTGTATCGTTCCAAATGTCAAAGAATAAAAGCTTCAAAAGTGACAACTACCGAAATACCGGGTGATTCAAAATAACACCTCTTGTTGGAAAACCCTGTATATGAAATTATAAGGTTTTCTTGCAAGCAGCTGAACTGACAATTCACATATTGCTAACAACCTGTCATTGTCAGTACATTGCCATCACTTTGACAGAGTTGATAACATGTAAGATATGAAAGAAGGGCCGTGTTATCGAAATGCTTAGTTATCGAGTAATAGGACGTTACAGTTTTAAAACATCGAAAAATATTGAATTTTTTGTAAAATAATATAAACAAAAATGGAAACAAATAATGAAACTTTTCGATAACTACCTCAGTTATCGAAACTGAAAATTGAAAACATAGATTTTTTACTTTTTTATTATTTTGAGCTCATTTGAGTGAAAAACTTTTGTAAACAGAAAAACAGAGTGTAAACATTTAACATAACTTTCGAGTTATCGGACGTTAATATTTGAAAAATCCAAAATGAAAATTGAAAAAAATAGTTTTTTATTTTTTTGTTATTTTGAGCTCCTTTGAATAAAAAAAAACAGCGAAAAATCATTTTTTAAAACTCGAGTTATCGAAATTTCCAAAGTCGGCTACGCGGAGTATTGTTTCGATAACTAAGATTTTCTCCTCAGGGGAATGTCCAATGGGGAATGGAATCGGTAATTATGAATTTTATCGATTACTAATGCAGCTATCGATATCTAAAAAAGTTATCGATTTCTTTCTTATAATTTTCGATTTAGAGCACATTGGAGCGAAAAAAAGTTTTTTCAAAATTTAACGTCCTATAACTGAGCGACATATCGATCAGGCGACGAATATCATACTCTCCCCAAGCATTTTAGTATACTGTCGTTGTTATAACAATTAAAATTCAATGGTTCTGAATATTTCTTTACAATAATTTTTTTTATACGAGTACTTCACCACTACTTTCTTTGATTGCAAATATTCGAATTTCTTGGCCCACAAACAAAAATGTATTATTTTACAATCACTAGGCAAATACAAAGCCTAGAAACTTAGCGACAACGCCAAGAGTCAAGTGGGCGCTAAACGTAAACTACTGTTAAAATTTTATCTTTTTCTATAAACCGAATAATAGACAACAAAACCCCACCAATTGCCAATTGCGTCCCCACAAAATTAGAATTGTAAATTCATTTGACTTTCAAGATTCAAGGTTTATTTGTAGCCAATAATAGAAGATAAAAAGGTGTTATTCACTTTCAGTGCTATTTGTTTTGTTGAATTTGTTGCCAAACCTATTTCTGGCAAATGAAAATCGCAAACATAAAATTGTTGCCGTATTGACAGAAAAATCAATTTCCGCGTGCAACGCACCTAATTTTTTTCTCAGGGATAATCCAATCCATTCGCGCTTGTCTCATGGCTCGGCTAGGCTCTGCTCACTCACTCGTCTGGCTGGCTGATGGATGCGTGCAGTGAAATTATTTAATTTTTAAGTGAAAATCATAATTTTCAATAGCAGAAAATTGCAAACAAGAAAACAAGTTGTTGCTTGTCTTATGTGTTATGATGGTGCAGCAAGCATGCACCCAAGTACTTAACTGCCATCTGGAGGTGTGTAAAGATCATATCAGGTTTGTTGTTTGTTTTTTTTTTTTTTGTTTGTTTTGAGCACAGAGACAATCCGACATCTATTTGCCACTATGCAACTAAAAGCGCAACAAACATAATGTTGTTGTGGCAAATAAAAAATGAAAGAAAAAAACAAACAAATTTTCCAACACTTTTCGCACCCAAAGCTGTGGTGGAGGGGTGCAGCGGCCAAGGAGCAGCGAAAAAAATGATAAAAACATATAAACAGCCTGTTAAAAATTAAGTAATAATGACAAGAAGACATTGGAGACGGACGAATCGAACAGACGGACAGGCAGACAAGCAGCAAGACATGAAGGCCAACATGTAGCGACGCCGACAAATATGTCTGCTAGGGATGTCGATGCAGAAATCTCAATTTTTGAAATTCCAGAAAGTGTCTCTGGTTGCGCCCATTGATTTAAAGTCCTGAAATCCCAGAAATGTCAAATTTTCCATGAAATAAATCGGACTTAATTTGACCGATGGCAGAGCCGCTGTGGTTTGTAGCTTATTCGTATAGACCGGCGTCTTAAGAAAATCCCACAAGCAAAAGTCTGATCGCACGATCTCGGTAGCTAGTTAGTATCACCTCCTCGGAGGCAGTGCTATCTCGAAATCTATTGCGATCGAGGGCGTTTCAAATCACAGCAGGGCCATGAAACGTTTATTCTGTAGCAGTTACGTTCTAAACATACAAATTAAAAGAGATATACATTTTTTATACAAAAATGTTTACATCCGGAGAAAATGCAATAATTAATATATGCAAATGTACTGCAGATAAATACACTTCATGTGGGGGCAACCCTATGTTAAATTAGTCATATACAGTTTTAAACCACTTTCGGATTTTCTCCACTTCTTAGGAGCTCTTTTTTGATGGGATATTAATGGACATTGAAGCACTTTCTATCTAGATTTAGACATGTCCGTCCATCTATTCTTATTGCCTTGCATCTTAAAAATCATAAACAATATTCAAGAAAATTGAACATATGTAGTTTTTTGGGTTCAGGAACGAGTCCTTCTGTACGTAGGATTCGAATCTACATATGTATATAATGATCCTTCCGAGTTGGTTTTTGTGCATATCTTGAAAACTATAACTTATTTAAGACATTTTTATGGGGAGAGTATGACTTCCGAGGCCCCGCGATATCTAACCACATTTGGTTAGAGCACCTCAAAATAAGAAGAAAAATTAAAGGGCTGTACACCGCATAGTTTTCGGATGTTACATTTTGAAAAAAAAAATCAAAAAGTATCGATTCTATTTTTTTCTTTATTGTTTCGAGCTCATTTGTAGAAACAATCGGATAAAATGTTCCATTCACTTTGTGTTATTGAAATTTCCAAAGCAAGCTACGTGGACCAAAGTAGTTATGCGTGTCCTGGGATATTATGCTCTTGCCATTTTCTCTTTCCCAAAATCCCGGCATTTAAAAAAAACCGTTCCAGTACCGACATCCCTAACTGCTGTCTACTATGTACTATGTCCAACCAAATATGGCTTTAAGCCAAATTCAATGCATTCGCATTTATGTATGTGCATTCCATGCAACAACCCAGCATTTAATGCTGCAATATAGGGGTCCAGTCTGGGCCGCACCGTACCCATACCCGTGCCATAGTGGCCACTGGCGTCAAAAAAACACACAGGAGTCACTTGGCTATCAATTAAAAATCATGTTAAGGCGTTTTTCCAACCAGTTGAGAGTATTAAATGAGTTTATTTAATATCTATCTATTAGCTGGATTTAATGTCTTTGTCCGTCAATCGTCAGTATCTGCATTACCCTATGCGATCTGGGAACGAAGGAGAAATTTTAGAAAATGCAAAGCAAATTAAGTTGTTTTTTTTCAATTTCGATATCTACATATATAAAAGTGACAATCTATAACCGGCGTAACACATAATTTGCATATCTTTTAAAATAATATGAGAAATATTTCAACATTTTCCAACTTTTTTAAAATTGGTAGATAATTTTATTCCATCTCTTAACTCTAGTTTTACATGTAACGGGGTTTCCAATAGGGATGGTATGATTTTGAAGTGACGCTTCGGCCATTTGTAATATGTCATGATCTGTCATTTGTTTTTTATTGTATTCAGTAGTGTTTACAATTTCATCATGGAGAGATATACGCAAGAACAACGTTTACAAATTATTCAGATTTATTATCAAAATAATCGTTTTCCAATTGCAATTTTTGTGCGCAAAGTCTATTTTTTTTAAATCTTAAAAAACACTTTCCAGTCGTCCTACGACCTTGACACCCGCTCTCGTTAAGAGCTATCTTTTTTCCATTGACCGATTCACGATCCGACGTACCGTAAAGGAGCTAGAGGAAAATAAACTTTCCGTTCACATTTAAAATGATGCTAAGTCAATTTTCTTTAAATCCAAAAAAAAACACTTTCCAGTCGACCTACGACCTTGACAGCCATGAGCAGCAGTATTTTAGCTCTCGTTAAGAGCTATATTTTTGCCATTGTCCGATTGTGGCTACAATTGAATTGTTGCGAGAAAAGTTTGGAGATTCGATTATTTCAAGAAATTATGATATTTAATGGCCTCCAAGAAGTTTTGATTTAACACCATTAGACTATTTCTTGTGGGGTTATTTGAAGTCATTGGTCTTTCGAAATAAACCAGACTATCTTCAAGCTTTACAAGTCAATATTGAACGTGCCATTCATGACATACGACTTGATTTAGTGGAAAAAGTGCTCGAAAATTGGGTTCATCGAATTCGTTCCTGCAGAAGAAGTCGTGGAGGCTATTTGAATGACGTTTTATTTAGAACTTAATTGTATCGATTGTACTTCACATTAAATAAAAAACTTTTGAATTTCCTTGACAATAAGTGTGTTTTTTTTTCAAAGAAATCATATCACTCTTATTGGAAAACCCTTTACTTTCTATTTTATATTTTATTGTAGCAGGGTGACCATGCACATGTTATTTTTCCTTCTATTAGCCATCCTGTTCTCATACTTTATATATTAACGGGGTGACCATAGTAACTCTTGTATTGCCTGAATAAATTTTATTTAAAAGAAAAATAGTCTACTTTTTAAAAGTGTTAAAATCTAAAAATTTTTTCATATCCCAATTAATAAAATTACTTCCAAGTAGATCTATGTAAATGAACATTCAAGGTGGCAATTAACTTTTTTCTTCTATATACGTTCTTGTGCAGTCAGACTTAGGCCTTATCTATCGTTACACAATTTTTAAGGTAGGCGTTTGCTAAACCACCAGAGCCGACTTAAGAAATTTGTGGTTATGCTTTAATAATCTTTGAACTCCTCAGCAACAGAACTGCTGCCATACAGTCGAGTGGTTTTTTCTATAAATTCAATGTCTAATTCAATTTGAGCTCCGCTCAAAAAATGATATCACATCAC